>CM050201.1:3282500-3670000 GCA_027475355.1 Coilia nasus | reverse complement strand
CCCCACCTCATGCACACACAGTCTCTCTGTGTGTCTGTGTGTGTGTATGTGTGTCTGTGTGTGTGTGTGTGTGTGTGTGTGTGTGTCTGTCTGTCTGTCTGTCTGACTGTCTGTTTCTCTCTTAAAATTATATTTGGGTTCTTATCAGTCAGCTGTGATTAAAAGTTTGTCTTCTCTCTTCTCTTCTATCACCTGCTTGTGGTGTAGGTGATCCAGTTTGCCCTGCGGGACTACATCCAGTACTGGTACTACACACTGAGTGAGGATGAGTCCTTCCTGCTGGAGATCCGACAAACAGTGCAGAATGCTCTCGTCCAGTTCTCCACAAGGTGGGTGCAGAGAGCGGCAAATGGCATTAGATTCTCTCTTTGGTGTCCAGACCTTGCCAACAGTGACGGCACAGAAGCGTCAAGTGCAAGAACACCTACAAATGTAATGACTTGGCTGGAACATGTGGCTGCACAGATATTTCACAGACTCCCATAATGTGGCTCCCTGTGCATATGTATATGAATATGTATACGTTGTCACCTTCTGTGTATAAGCGTTACCATCCTTCATTATCTGCCACCTAAGCCAGTACTTTGCCTGGATGCACTATTTATGGTTGGCTCCTGAAAAAAAAATATAGCAGGCTGAAGCATCCTTGGGGAGTTTGGATGGAGTTGTGTTTTGGGGATTTGTGTGTGTGTATGTGTATGTATGTATGTGTGGAGGGGTGGTGTTGAGAATGCTCTTGCCTGGAGGCTCTCTGGTCGGTCATCTCCTGACTGCCTCCTGTCTCTTCCCATCAGAGCGTAAAATGAAGTCACGCAAGGGCCTGATGAATAGGGCCTGCTTTCTAAAAAGGCAGCATCCTACATCTCTGGGGAATGTTGCATAAGACACTCCCATGGAACACTTTACTGTAACAGCTGTGCACATACCACAACAGATGCTTTGCTAGGCATGGTTTGATTTTTTTAACAGAATTTCTACTATCTACCACAATGATCATGTCAGCCCCCTCTTTTCCCTGCATAGCCCTAGGCAAGTCCACAGGCATGGAACCTCGACCACTTACCTGACCTCTGATTCCTGATAGGTGGACAGACAAGTCATTTTGTGTTGCCTGTGCACACCAGGGATGGAAAATTCACACCAGCCAACAGGCAAATGCTGGTATAATATAAACGGGGCTGGTAGATTTCAGACACTGATTTACTATTCATTTTGTCAGTAGCTGGTAAAGGTTCACATTTCGCGAAGCTGATTTCCACCCATGGTGTGCACACCTCGTGTTCTGTGTGTGTCCACCCTTAGAGATGGAGGATATGTGCCCAGTGTCACGAGTGATTGGTCATGGGATTCCTCTCTTCCTTTCTTTCTCTCACCTTCTTAAGTTTTCGCTCTCTCTCTGTTTCTCTTTTTCTGTCTGTCTCTCTGCGTAGGTCTAAAGAGGTGGACTGGCAGCCTTACTTCACCACGCGGCTGGTGGACGACTTCGCCACTCACCTGCGTGTCTTTAGGAAAGCCCAGGAGAGGCTCACTGACAGGGATGACCCCAAACAACGTAAGGGGCTAAGTGCGCTCCCAAGACATAATGCATTCGCTTAAGCCCTGGGTATACGTCTGTGGAAATGGTCTGCGGACGGTGGCCGCATTAAATAAGAGATGGATAGATTTTATGATTTGGTCCACTCGCAGCTTTGAAACGAACCAAGTAGATGCGGAAATAATCCTAAATGTGCACAGTAAAATTTAACCATGTTGTATAGCAATGTAAAAATGGAGAGGGTAAAGACTATGGTTTTAGCTGCTATGTAAGACACACTAAAACATTCTATAATGAACTTCAGCAGAATCTTAAACTTCATAAAGGCGTTATCCAAACAAAATGCAGGGCGTACCGCGCATACATGACCATTACCTTCTGTCTGCATGCACCGTAGAAATACAACTACACAGATGCGAACGTCATTATCTCCACAAAGCCTATACTATACTATAACTACGGTATATCTCCTGCTTCACTGCAGATGTGTGCCTTTTTGTGTGCAGATTTGTGCCTTTTGGTGTCTCCAAAATGTAGTTTTGCTGTGGAGACCTGTGGAGGCTTGTGGTGGTTCACAAGCTTATTCATTTAATCACAGCCTATGAAATAATGCCTATTTTGTATGGATCTGCTGGCAAGACAGATAGAGGAGTAAACATTTGTTAAAGGGTGCTGAGCAAGATAGATTAATTTAAAAAAATTACTTGAACAACATACTTTAGAATACCACTAACCTAATCAGCTGAAGAAACATTTTACATTTCGCAAAATGTAGCTGACACAAAGGGGTGTGTTTTAATGTGTTTGATGTGGGTCTTCTCAGGGAATGTGGCGGTAAAATAATTGTGTTTTTATACCTAATTATTTTGCAGTTATTAGGCAAAGTGTAATTTTAGGAATTATAGCACCCCCTATGCAACAAAGTTTACAAAACATATTGTGCTTCAAGAGTTTGGAGTAGTGGTTCTACATGGTATACTTGATGTGATAATGACTTTCTTTGGCCAAGATACTGGTGATTCAACACTTTTAAATGTGCAGTTGTCCCAATTAAAATGGACTGAGTTCATACACCTTGTTGAGCCCAAGGTCTATAAAATGTGTAGTCTTTGGTAATCCTTGACACAAACTCAGTGGGGAAAAAAGTACAAAAAAAAACCCAAACAAACCACTAAGACTAATGCTGCGCCAGTGGCGGTCATAATTAATGCGATCTTTTAATTTTAAATTTACATTGTTCATCACAGGCCATGATTCCATGTTATCAATAAGGACACATCTCCTACTGGTCATTCCCTGTTTTAACTGCTACCATCAGGCAGACTACATATGACCATTAAAAAAAAGACAAATGGGCAAAAAAATAGCTTCTACACAACTGCTGTCAGAGCTGTGGACTGCATCTGAACAGCTGTAAATTGCTGGTACTTGTGTTTCTCTTTTTTTACACACAGTGCAATACACTGCAAAAAAAAAAAAACTGTATGTGCGCATTTTCCGCAGACAAATGTCGCCATCCCCATGTCCTGTATGTTTACTATATTCTGTGTTCTTTATATTGTTAGTTTTATCTTAACCTTTTATTTTTTTTAAGTATATATATATATATATATATATATATATATATATATATATATATATATATAATTCAAATGTCATTGTACATGTTAAAATGACAGATTAAGATATTCATATTTGTATTATGTTACGTGATGTTATATTGTTAATAAGATGATGGACAAATGTTGAAATTGCTGATTTGCTGGTTGCTCCATCTCCCTGCTGTAGGAGAATCATCTGAGGAGATGCTGGAGTCCTTCTTCGAGGCGGAGGTGGAGATGGAGAGAAAGATCTGCCGGGATGTGGTCTGCACCTCCCCCAAAGACGAAGAAGGTGTGTGTG
The DNA here is from genome assembly GCA_027475355.1 of Coilia nasus. Classification (NCBI taxonomy): domain Eukaryota; kingdom Metazoa; phylum Chordata; class Actinopteri; order Clupeiformes; family Engraulidae; genus Coilia; species Coilia nasus. Next base: position 3,666,564 of record CM050201.1, on the reverse strand, counting down.
TGTGTATGTGTGTGAAAGAGAGAGACTATTCATCACTGGACCACCACTGTACTCCATATTAAGTGAGCACAACACTTTGCTCAGCAGTGTTATTACAGCCCTTTAGCATACTCCTGCTAGCTAAGCCACAAAATCACCATAGTCCTGTAGGAACATAGCAGGTGGTCAACTGAAATCATCTTGTTAGTCCAGGTCAGTGGAGGATGTTGCTCAAATGTGTAGCCCCATGGTGCGTTGATCAGAAGAAAGACGATGTGTTAATGATGATTTGTTATATATTTTTTTAGAAGATGTCGTCATTTAAGTGAAACGTCTTCCACCTAGGCATCAGTGCTAATATCTGTGTGTGTGTGTGTCTGTGTGTGTCTTTTTGTGTGTGTGTGTGTGTGTGTGCATGTGTGCATGTGTTTTGGTATCCAGGCTTCCTCAGAGACTTGTGTGAGGTGCTGCTGTATCTGTTACTACCTCCGGGAGACTTCCACAACAAGAACATGCGATACTTCCTCCGGGTGAGTGGTGGACGTCCCTGCTGCCTGGGCCACGTACGACAGGGACCAGAGTAGCGGGGCTCAGCGTAGTACATCAGACCACAGGGAGAGAGAGCAGAGCAGAGCCTTTCTGTAGACCTCAATGCCTTGTTTGTCAGCCAGGAGCTTCAAGGAGCTACTGCTGAATAGCAGATGAAAGTGATGCAGGCTTTTTGATCTGCTCTTACACAAAGGCAGTTCTGTGCTTGCGTGAGATTAAGATGCAAAGTTGTGTGAGTTACACGCCACTCACTTTTGGTCTGTTTTCTAGCCCAGTAAAAAGTATATACCAGGCTATGACGACACAGTGTTTGAAAACAAGGCCATTAATTCAGTGTGACTCCCTGTATGTTTGACTCGCTGTAATTGGTTGAGCATGAAAACGTGTTGTGTTGTCTATCCCAACAGGAAGTGCTTGCCAGAGGCGTTCTCCTTCCCCTGATCAACCAGCTTAGTGATCCGGATTATCTCAATCAGTTAGTCATATGGATGGTGCGTTTCCTGCTCCAATCTTCTCCTTACAATGTCTTGTGTCACGTCTGTCAGTCATGGATTACAATGTGTGTGTGTGTGTGTGTGTGTGTGTGTCTGTGTACTTGCTCATGTTTAAAGAAAAAGTCAGATTTCAGTCCATTACAGTCATCTTTAACCATAATCTTTAACCAAGTTTGTCACGGTTTGAAGTGGAGCTGTAGCGTGATTAGTGATCGTGATAAAAAAAATCAGCTTTGGAGGAGATATTTCATTGATCACATGGCAGAAATGTGTGCAACAACTGCCAGTCATACTGTACATTTCCCTGCACCACTGCTGTTTGTAATTTGCTAGGCAAGATAAAGGTGAAGAGCAGAATGAACAGAAGTGGAGCTAAGGGCAGTGAAATGTATGTTGAACCTGACTGAACCCCCCCCCCCAAAGCTGATGTTATTGCCGAATAAAAAAATGTTGTTGGTTGTGTGGTGATGGTTTTGTTAAGGCCAAATTACACGAAGCAAGTAACGTCAGTATGTGATATATGTCAAGAGTCGGTGCCTTTTAAGACAGATAAATTAAATACAGATGTGAGAGAAACAAAATGTGATAGAAATCCATATCAGTCAATATGGGAAAATGTATATTGATTTTTTTTTTTTTGCCATATTGCCCAGCCCTAGTTTGAAGTATCAACATGAAGGAGGCATCTGTGTTGACTAAATTATGTAATGTGTGTGCGTGTGTGTGATTAGACTAAATTATCTAATGAGTATGTGTTTTTGTGTAAACGTGCATGTGTGATTTTGTGCATGCATGTGTGTTGTTTAGATCCGGGACTCGAGCTGTAACTACGAGGCCTTTATGACCATCCTGAAGCTGACAGACAAGCCGACTGAGCTGGAAGCTGTCAAGGACAAAGTCCTGGAGGAGCTGCAGTACCTACGCTCCCTGGATACTGCCGGAGATGGTACACACACACACACACACACACACACACACACACACACACACACACACACACACACACGTTACCCGCTCAATGGTGCCAGGCAGCATACATACATACATACCCTCATCTAGTGTAGTATACATAGAGTACATGCATACGTTCAGACATTTCTGTACATAAAGGATTACACTACTGTTAACTTTTTCAAAGAACCCATCATTTGCCTTTCCACTGAAAACAATTTTTTTAAATTTATGCCAAATTTTAAATTGTAGTGTGCGACCAGTCAGCAATTCTATTCATTTGCAAAGCCCTTTTACCTACCAGTCAGTGAGTGTGTAAATTGTGCTATTGTAGTGAAAATGTCTTGCTTTATATGCTGTGAAACCTTTAACTATGGCCTCTCTCGTCCTGTTATTTTATGTAGACATAAATATGATTAAGAATCAAATCAACAGTTTGCTGTTTGTGAAGAAAGTCTGTGAAACAAGGATACAAAGGCTGCAGTCTGGAAAGGTAGGAACCCAAAAGGGATCATCTGTCTGTCTGTACACTATTACGCTTGCCCTCATAGCAAATGTCATGAAATGCTTTGTGCCGTTTTTTTAGTGGGGTTTGAAGTTCACCTTTGTTTCCACAGGAAGTTGATGCCATGAAGTTGGCAGCGAGCTTTGGGAAGCTGTGCATTATCCCTCTGGAACATATTCTGGTGCACAATATTGCCCTGCAGTTCTTCATGGGTGAGGAACTGCCCCCCTCCTTACCGCCGCCTGCGTCTGCAGCAGACCAGTACTGTTCCTTTTACCACTTGCATGCCATCACCCAGGGTCTGACCAGGCATGCTTATTCCATGTTCGACATATATATCAGTCCGCCCTGGTTGACCAGGCATACTTCTCCCATGTTCAACCCCTCTCGTGTCTGTTCACACCATAGAGACACGCAAAAGGAGTTATTATGACAGCAGGTAACTTTACCTGCAAACAGACTGCTGTCGGATAACATGATAGCTTGGTCGCAGTTGTTGGCCCAGCTTGTAGACCATAAGGTCATTTGAGGCAGACAACAGAGATAAGGTTAGCCAATGATGTTTTATATTTAAAGGTAACCAAGGAATAACAAATTACTGTAATCAAGTATGTAAGTGTATGTCAAATAAGATGGATAAAGGTAAAGTTGGGAGATTTTGTGACAGTAGAACTGTCTGTGGGAGTGAATTCCTGCTTTAAAGGAATGTGTGCAACACATAAGCACCCAAACAGAGAGGGAACTATCCTGCTTTTATACAAACCTCTCTCCTGGTGTGTGTGATTAACTTCAAATCAAGTCATCAACATACATGTTCATACACATGTTTACACAAGGTGCAAAAGACACCTTGAACAGAAAACAAACACACTAGACAGGGCGTGACTTGTAACAGAGCTCAGGAGTCGACTAGTCAGGCCGACCTTGCCTGCGTACTGGCAATGCAAGCCTTGTACATGCTTCAGTACTTTGCCAAAACAGCATGTTTAGTCATCCTGTTACTATCTGTCTGTGTTTTTCACTCCCTTGCAATCTCTATATCTCTTTCTCTGTCCTTCTGTTCTTTCTTTTTGTTTTTCTCCTTTTCTTTTTGTCATTACTTTTTGTTACTACTCATTGCTCTAAATTTCTCAGATTCCCTTGTTTGTTTACCATGTTGCTCCGCACTTCTTTGTTTTCCTGTCTGTCTGTCTGTTCGTCTGGCTGACTATCTGTCTGTCTCTCTTCTCTCTCGGTCCATATCTTTGTCTGTCTGCAGACTACATGCAGCAGATGGGTGCTCAGGCCGACCTGTTCTTCTGGCTGACGGTGGAGGGCTACCGGGTGACAGCGCAGCAGCAGCTGGAGGTCATGCAGAGCTGGCAGAAGGACGGCAAGAAGCAGGGCAGCCAGACCAAAGGCCTGCTCAAGGCCGCTGCCCTGGGCGTCTACGAGCAGTACCTCTCCGATAAGGTTCGTGCACAAATGTCACAAATGCTCACACCCACCTTAACCACCTTTGCATATGTATTTTATATCTTTTAATATGTTACAAAAAATGAGGATATCTGTGTTCTGCCACTCTGTTCTAATACATTGTCCACAAAACTTGTCAAAGAGTTCAGTTTCACCTTGGAACATAAACACACTTTTTCACCTAACCACTAAGGTTGTTTTTTTGAAACAGAAGATTAGGGACATAAATGTATTCATGTGTTGTGTTATGTGACTATGCTCCAACAACACATTGTCCACAAAACCTGTCAGTTTGACCTTGGAACTTTTTGACCTGACAACCTGACTGATTCAGAACAGGAATCAGGAAATCTTAGCAAGGGAAAAAAAACATACAAAATGTTTTAAAATTAGAACAGCATTCAAGTCAGGGAAGTTTAGTGAGGAGATGAGCACTCACAAAGTAGGGGTAGACGGTATAAACGGTATGCGGTATAAATTTGGCCAACGGTAGAGATTTTGGGTTATACCTTCCTACCGCGATAGTTCATTGTGTCACCACAACAAGGAAGAAGGAAAAATAGCTGCGAGCAGTGAACACATGGAATAGAAGGAGCTCAACTTCTGTAATCTGGTCATGGTTTGGCTACAAGGTGTTGGATACTAAACAGGAAAACATAATCTGCAGAATTCACCTTATTCTGACACGCCCATTTTCAAAGTTGCTCATCTTTCGCGGTTGTAACATTACTTACGGTCGGTTTGCTACAGCAAGTCAGCTATGTTGGAAGACCTTGTGAATAAAGATGGATAGCTTACTCAGAGACCTAAAAAGAGTGGATGGAGAGATTGTGCTTCATCACTCAAGGTTAATGAACTCCACTGGGTGGCTGGATGGCATGCAGCGGTGGGCTGAGGCAGGGGGTGATTTGTCAAAAAATAAATAAAGAAACATCTGTACAGAAAGGGAAATGTTTTTTTTAATCACAGAAATTGCCATTGTATTTTTAACTTCCCTAACTATGCAGACATGGCTTAGGACAGGGGTTCCCAAACTTTTCAGACCACGACCCCCAGTTTTAAGCTGCTGACGACTCGCGACCCCCGCAACCATTCTCTGTCATGCGCGCGCGTTCTCGCTCTCTATCACTCTCTCTCTCTCCCTCTCTCTCTCATAATGTGGCTGTTCGCATGCAAGGCAGTAGAGCAAAAACAAAACTGAACACAATCTCTAAACTAGCGAAAACAATTAAATATGCCACCTCATATGAAGCCTTCTGCGCCTTTGCAGAGATAGTTGTTTGCTTAGTAAAGGCTTTCTTCTGCCCCTGTAACACTCTCTTTTCTGCTAAAAACGTCTCTGGGTTTATCTGGGAAGCTAGGATGTTTGGTGTTCATATGCCTAAACAATTTCGCCGGTTTAGACTCTCGTGTGCGAGGACTTCAAAGCACACAATGCACTGAGGGTGTTGTGCCTGATTTATAATAATCTACGTGCTCTCAAAAACCCGACGCTGGAACACCGATTTAAACAGACGGTGATTGCCAGAGCCGGGTCTGCTGATAGCTATGCTAATCGGGCAGGGCAGGGCAATAGAATGACAACAGGTCACGCATTTGATGCCCGCTAATGGGAAGGTGATGGTCCTCTGGTTAGCAAACCGGCAAAAGCCTAATTTTTGGAAATCATCTCGCGACCCCCCTCCACTGCTACAACTATGCAGACCACGTTGCTTAAGCTACTGTTTTCCTAGCAACATCTCACGTTTAGCTTCTGCAAGCCACAAATGCAATAATTTCACTTCAGGTAATGCTTAATGAGGAGCCTGTCTCGCTGTTTCATTGACAGCTACACCTGCACTTGACTGACCCGTCTGTGCCGACAGCAAGTCACTGACGACCCAGCTCTGTCCATTTGGCAAAGCGCACGGATTGACTGCACTCTACCAACATCATCATTTCCTGTGCTATCATTCTCACGTGTTAATCTAGTTGTTTTGTGTGCGGATCCTGTGGAATACAATGTTATTCTGCTCTGAACGCGTTGTATATTTAGCTTGGTCCCGGTTTGCCTATCTTCTGGCTGAGCCAAGTTCCCACATGAAAATGTTACGATGATTTATATCGTGTTTGGTGACGTTCAGAAATATTGACATTCAGCATTAAGAAACTGTTAACAGTTAATACTGTTACATACCAAAGTATACCGTGATGTATACCGTCTACCGTTTATGGTTCAAATTATACCGTGATGTAAATTTTAGGCTATATTGCCCACCCCTATTACAAAGGTTCACAAAGGTCTTATAGTGTACTGAAACTGGGGTAGACAGACCAGAATGATGAGACCGCTTGCACCTTGAACCAGCAAACCAGGGCAGTTTCCCTGATCAGACACTGTCTGTGGTACAGGGTCAAGGGTTGGGGGTGCAGAGATCAAAATTGCCAACCTTTACAGACATTCTGCGCACGTACACACACACACACACACACACGTACACACGCACACAAACACACACACACACGTATGTGTATGGACAGGCTAACTAACAGGCCCCTAGTGAGCAGGTGTGCTTTGGGAAGCAGTGCTGGCAGAGAGGGCAGCCCCCCATGGCAATGGGGTGAGGCGTAAGTGATGAAATGAGGGGTGATTACAACAGAGACAATGAGAGCAGCAGCAGCAGAGTGGAAACCTCCCAGTCTCAGACACCTTAGTCATCAGTATGTACTCATTTCTCTCACCTCTCTCTCTCTTTCTTTGCCTTCTCTCTTTTCCTTCTTCTTGCACACCCCCCCATCTTTCTCTCACTTAGGCATCTCCTAGAGTACAGGTGGACGAAGCCTCAATCACCAACCTGGGTGAGAAACTCAATAAGGAGGATCCCACACCAGAGATATTTGATGACATCCAAAGAAAGGTGTGTGTATGTTTTAGTACCTTGTGTGTTTGTACGTGTGTATGTGTGTGTGTTATCTTTGTTACTGGTGAAACTGACAGGCTGTGCAACTTTGTTAAAGCAGCACTATGCAACTTTTTCTAGTTAATTAATCACCTTATAAGTCCGTAGATGCTTGAGCCGTTACCAGGAACCCGCTGTCTGTGGGCAGAATACCACACTTATGATAATGTAATATCTGGGTGTCTATCCCGACACCCTCAGACTCACAAAGTCTCAATTATCACGAGAAGCGGAAGAAATCCTGACCTTGGTGGCCATGACTACTTTTGTATTTGCCGATTATTGTTATCAGTTGAGTTGAAAACACATGCACAGGGTGAGGGGAAGGGAAAACTATTTTTACATTTTTACAAGACTGTCCATTTACTTAGAAACACTAGGGGGAGCTCTGTTGAGAAAAAGCATTCAAAGTTGCAAAGTATCTCTCTAAGGGCCCGATTCTCCCATTGGCGCGCAAGTCTTTTTTACGCGCGCACTTTTTAAGCACTTTCTCATTGCGCGGATTCTCCCCTCTGAACCTCTGCCACTCCCCTAGCGCTTAACTCCGAAATACAGCGCGTAACTCAACATGGGTGTGATATATGTAAAATGAAAGCAGCATCAGTGCCAAGTTCAAGGATTACGGTCACCAAGAAAACATGGGACATTGACTTTCTGACTACCCATATGAAAGCAGTGGCAGTCTGTGGGAAACAGAAACGGAACTTTAAATTTGAATATGCAAGCAAACAAGTGGTGCAAATGATCTTTCTAGCCCATTTCTTTAAGAAGTGAGGTTTTACAAAAATATATATACCACGATAATGAAATAAACAATAGCTATATTCGTTGTAAAGCGCAGCGTGTATGACACTTTGAGCCTACAATACTGAAGATTTTTACAGTATTCTCATTTTCTGAGTTTTTGGGTTTGAGGTTTTAATAAGCTGTAAATCATAATCAGCAAAATTACAACAACAAAAAGCTTGAGATATCTCACTTTGCATGTAATGAATCTATAAAATGTATTGGTTTCACCTTTCATTTATTGCCGGAATAAAACAACTTTTACATGATATTCTAATTTTCCGAGCAGTACCTGTACTCACACCAATTATGTAATTAAAAAATGAATAAATCCATTCATTCATTAATTGTAGTTTGTTTGTAATTTACCTAATTGGGGAACAGGCTCTTGCGTGATATCACATGATATTTTTTAAAATAATGTCATGGCTATGAGAAACGTTGTCCTTTAAAGAATAAGGATTAACAACCAAACATTACTGACTCTGCACTTAGGTATGTTAAATATTGCAGAACAAATGTTTTATGTTTTATTTACATTATAGGCCTAGCTGACACAAAACGCAATATTTTATTTTGCCTTATACTGGCGCTGGACCGTACTACAGCCCTTTGAGGCGCACAAAGAGAAAACCACTTAAGTGTAGGGTAGAATGCGCGCAGGGTTCATTTACATGCGACACTCCCTAATTTTGGCGCAGTTGCTCGCTTTTTTTCCCTTACATGCCCTTACATGCAGGGCAGAATCGGCCCCTGGGCATTTTTAGACCCAGTTACTCAGTTGTATGTTTTCCTTTTTATCCATATTGCGTTCTCCCTGACTGTTTGTCTTTCACCCTGTTACCCTCTAAAGGCCTGGATATACTCGCCGTGCGCAGTGGTGCGCGCGCGCAAAAGTGACGTCAAAATGACGTCAGTGCACATCTGGCGCGGCGTTCTCAAGCGCATATTTGCGCGCGGCAGCCCCATTGAAAACAATAGGCAATGGCTAGTCTGGTTTCAGTTAACTTTAGCCTAGTAACTACCAGCCTAAACATGTATTTCCATTGCTACAAATCAGCTAATATTACTGAAAACTCACAAGAAATACAAACACTGACTAAAAACTTTTAGGATTTTGTTCAGTTTTATCCACAAACCAACTTAGGTGCAAACCTGCAGTTCGTTTATTAAGCTAACTTTTTGCCTTATCCTATCATCACTCATAAGGTCTTATAAAGCTGAAAACACTGTAAATATACACACTGACTCAAACCTTTTCGGATTTATCCAGTTTAATTCCCAAATCATGATGTAAACCTGCAATTCAGTCATGTTTCAGTCCTCTGACACGCAAGGTTCCCGAACTACTGTGGCATTTGACACCTCTGACGAGGAGAGGATTGCCGTGTGTGTCGAATGAAGTATTAGTGGCGCTGTGACATCACTTTTGCGCGCGCACTTCTGCATGCGGCGAGTATATCCCTAGCTTAACTCTCCGTCACTTACTCTCCCTCTTCCTTTTCTGCTATCGAACTTCCACTTTGTCAATTTTGTAATCGGCCTTTATGAAATAATACAATATATTTTATCTTCTTGCTCTGCCCTGAGAATTGAAAGGCAACAGTTTTGTAAAGAAAATACTACAATTAACATTTTTATGGGCACCCACCTTTTAAAGGTTTTGAACTTGTGTTAATGTAAAAAAAATGCTTATTTAATTTATTTGTTTTATTTATTTGATTGTTGTATTTAAAAAAAATGTAAAATTTAATTTTACCTGCTTTGGCCAAAAAATAGTCATAGTTGCTCAAAATGACAAACTAAATAAACAAACAAAGAAACATCTTTTTCTGCTCTCCCTTCCTCTCCCCCCACTACAGGTGTATGACAAGATGCTGAGGGATGAGCGCTACTACCCATCCTTCAAGCAGCACCCTCTGTACGTGCGCATGCTGGCAGAGCTGGACATGCTGAAGGAGCCCAGCTACAGGGGGTCTGATGATGGAGACGGAGGTGGGCACGGGGGCCTTCTCCAGCACTGGGGGGCTTGGGGGAGGAGGGGGGGGGGGGTAGGGATTTAGAGTCCTGGAGGCTTCCCCTATCCACACTCGTATGATATGCACACACACACACAAACACACACACACACACACAAATGGCTGGCTGTATGCCTATTTTGCCTATTTTGCAGAAGTATGAGTCTGAGACTTTTTTGATGTACAGGTAGAGCTCAGTAAGGGTATATCTTTGGTTTGGTTAGAAAATACTGTTACCGTCCTTGATGTATCTGATTTGTTCTGCCTCTCTTTTTTTCTCTCTCTCCCCCACTCTCTATTGCTTTCCATACAGAGTCCTTCAACGGTTCCCCAACAGGGAGCATAAATTTGGTATGTCCTGTGATCTTAGTCTCCGTGCCAGCCTTTCTGTTGACTTAACCCTACCAATGGCTGCAATCAGAGCCCTGACCTCTCTCTCACTGGCTGTCAAAGTGTGCCGCTTGAGTACACACACACACACACACACACAAACACACACACTCACATAAGCCTTAGTCAGGCTTTGGGATCCGTCCTATCTGTCTGGATGACTGAGATGTTCTGGACGATGGGGTGGCTTCACTGTTTGTTTGGCAGTGAGAGGCGCGCTCAGCTCATCATTTATTCTTTAAACCACCATGTCCACAAGCAGACGCGTTTCAGCACTTAGGCCTTCATCAGTGCGTAGTGTGAACAAAGAAAAGGGGAGTAACTTATTATAGGGGGTGAAAGGCTTAATGATGGTTGCAGTTCTCCTTTTGGGACGTAACCCATGACCTATCACCCACCCTTTACATCCCAATAAAATTAAACAAATATATATAATAAATAATGAGCAAATCCACATTTATGCGTGTTGCTGACCCACTACCACAAAACTATTTTCCAGCCCACCAGAACCAAAGGAATATTAACAAGATATAAATAGACAAAGGAAGGTTAGGCAATCACAAGAAACAATTCAAGGCTAATTCTTCGTTTAAACCATTAGGGTGTACTGTTTGAAGCGTAAATATCCAATAGGCCTCCCGCTGGAGTAGATAGCGCTCCCTGTCGCCACCTCGTTTAAGGGGTTTGACAGCCTCGATGCCTTGAAATTTCAGTGTACAGACGTCATGACCACATTTATTGAAATGTCTAGCCACAGGTGATTTAATGTCACAGTGATGTATATTGCTTTTGTGTTCATTTATTCGTATTCTTAGTTTACGTTTTGTTTTGCCTACGTACCCGAATCCGCACGGGCATTTTAACAAGTAAACCACAAAATTCGTGCGGCAAGTTATTATCCCCCTTACAGAGAATGACTTGCCAGTGCGCGGATGTAGAAAGGCGGTGCCCTTGATCATTGCATTGCAATTAACGCAGTTTCTACATGGATAATTTCCAGAATCAAAAATTGTGAGCCAGTTTGTTGGTGGGGTAAAGCAGTCAGCCCTTACCAAAGAATCTTTTTAAATTTTGACATCTTTTAAAGTCAAAAAGTGGAGGATCTTGGAAGGAGTGGCCAATCTGAGAGTCACTAGACAAGATATGCCAATGCTTTTTCACAATTGACTTAAGTTCTGATGACAGGGGTGAAAAAGAAGTGGACACAACAATTCGGTTGTCAGAAGTGGATTCTTTTTTCTCAAAAAGAGACTCTCGTTCCATAGTACGTGTCCTGTCTAGACACGAATCTAGATTTTTTTCGGTCATGGCCTTTGGATAAAAAGCGGTCATAAATGATTTTGGCCTGTCCCTCAAAATCCTCCACAGTGCTACAAATTCTCCTCATTCGCAAAAATTGGCTAAATCTGAGTCCTTCTTTCATCGATGAAGGGTGGTAACTTTTGGAATGTAAAAAGTTATTTCTGTCAGTTGATTTTCGAAACACAGACGTATGCAGGGTCTGCCCCGTAGATCTAGAAACAGTCACATCAAGAAAGGATATTGATGACATGTCACACTCCAAAGTGAAGCAAATCGAGTCCAGCCTAGAATTGAGGAATTCATAGAATTTTTTAAGTTCTTCTTCAGTGCCACTAAAGATAAAGAAAATATCATCAATAAAACGAAAAAAAAAAAAAACATTTTAAATGATGTTTTGAAAACATTTTCAGAAGAATAAACAAAGTCCAACTCAAACTTCCCCATGAACAAGTTAGCGTAATTTGGGGCAAATGGGGATCCCATGGCGGTCCCCTTCACCTGATGATAAAAGTTATTTTCAAATTTGAAATAGTTCATGTTAAGCACAATATGTGCCAGATCCCATATAAAAGACGTTGGTGGTTCATCTACATCACGAGCTTTGAGATAATATTCTAGGGCAGATAAACCAAGGTCTTGGGGAATGTTGGTGTACAGGCTGGTTACGTCCATAGTGCACAGGAAGTCACCATCAGTAACATGAACGTTCATCAATTTGCTCAAAAAACACTGTTTGTTCAAACTCTCCTGTTTGTTTTGCAGTCGTTGGACGATCTGACCAACGCCAGCGCCGACGAGATCCTTCAGCTCCACGCCTACATCTCGGACACCGGTACGTGCTTAGACATTGTGGTGATAGCCTGGGTGGGGAAGTTGCTGCTGGGAAGTATTTGTTGATCCTGACAATACCTTGTGCATATAAGTGTGTGTGAGAGACAGAAGAAAGAAAGTGTGTGTGTGGGTAGGCCTGTCGCAATAAGCAATAAACCAATTAATAGCATGATAACTTAAATTGAGCACAATAACTTTGCTGGCCTCGATAATTTGCGTTTGCATTCTTGTTTGTTTTCCACGTCTGTCTCTCTACCAAAGAGACTGGAGCCTAATGTTTCATATTTTTGAAGTGTAATTTTGTTTACAGAGACTTAATAATCCATTTTATTTATTGTTTTGGTTTTGTGTGGTTTTATTTCCATTTTATTTATTGTTTTTGGCTGTTTTATTTTGTATGTTTGAAATTTAAAATCTCTAGATTCATTCATTCTTTAGAAATGAAAGTTTATCGATCTTTGAAAGGGTGTGCTGGAATTATTATGCCATTATCATTATATTAGTTTAAACAGACAATATTATCGTTTATCACAATAATTTCTGGGGCAATTTATTGTCTAGCACAATTTGTTATTGTGACAGGCCTGTGTGTGTGTGTGTGTGTGTGTGCGTGCATGCATACTTTCTCTAAGCTCTGTGCATCTTTTTCCATAAGTCCTCTATCTGAACCTGTTTTCACAATCACGTCATGTTTTCACTACTACTTCTTTTGAGCACTATCATTCCATCACTTTTACCATTTGTTTTTTCTGCCTTCTCTCCTTTCATTTTCCTCCCTTTGTTCCACCTTCTGTCCTTCCTTTACACCTCTCCTCTGCTCACCACCCTTTCCCTTTGCTGTGCTACATGCGCCTCTCTTTGTCTATGTCTATTATTATGCTGCCTTTCTTTCTTTCTTCATGCTTGCCTGCCTTTCGACATTATCCTTCTCTCTCTTTCTCTTTCTTTCTGTCTCTGTCTCTATCTTCCTGTTTTTTTCTGTCTTTCTTTCATTTCTCTCTTTCTTTTATTTTCTCTCTCTTGCTGTCTTTCTTGTTGTGTGTCTTGCCACTTCTCTGTCCTGCTTTGCACTCTGCCTCCTATCTTTTCCCTGTGCAATCTTCTCTTTCTTTCTGTCTCTCCTCCTACACATCCATCCATCCTTCCTTCACTCCTTTATCGTCCACCACTCCTCCATGTCTGGTCACGGCGGGTAGCTGACGCTTTTCTAAACCACCTTCCCGTGGCAGGCGTGTGCAACGACCATGGCAAGACCTATGCGCTCTATGCCATCACCGTGTTCCGCAAGAATGCAGACGGCAGCGAGGACACCTGGAAGACCTACCGGCGTTATAGCGACTTCCACGACTTCCACATGCGAATCACGGAACAGGTGACTAGGGTCTCTCGTCAGTTTCCCTTCATTGTTTTTGGTGTAATCAAGTGTGCGCTTATTTGCAGTATTAAAGTCCATTAATTCTTACTTTTGTTCTAACAGTATGCCTAAGGATTGTAGTTAGATTTTTTTTTTTAATAATGACCATTTGAAGGTTGTATAATTAAAATATAACTTACAGTTGCAGTGGGTGCAGCTGCTGTAAGGTAAAAGAATGCAAACAAGTAATTGAACAAGGACATCCTGCGAAAACACAATGCAACAGATGATGGTTAAATAGCGCTTTTATTTTCCGCACTGGAAGTCTAATGCGTTTTCATCAGTGCATTTATCAGCCATTTTGACTAAAATGACAATGAACTTGTTTGCAGTTTGAGAACCTCACAACCATACTGAAGCTGCCAGGGAAAAAGACCTTCAACAATATGGACAGAGACTTCCTGGAGAAGAGGAAAAAAGACCTCAACGCATATCTACAGGTAAATAAATACCTCAGGAGTTCACCTCTGCTCTCCACACTGGCCCAGTCTAGCCTCGTCTGACTCAACAGTATCTTCAACACATCTATTAAACACGAGGAGCTCACACATTTGGTGTCTCTCCGCACACTCAGTTCTCTCTGGCTTTTTTTTAAACCCATCAGAGAACAAAATGAACTTAACAAGTGCTTTGTTTGAAAACTGAAAGGTTGAGTCATCAGGGGGTATTCAAAAGAAGTGGTTTCATGATTAATCCTGATATGGTAGCACAAATCAGCTAGTAAGCCGTCTAATACACTTTTGAGGTTTGTGGCTTCATTCCCCAATTAAAATAAAAGCTATGAGGTGTACATTTTGCTCTGAGTTAACATACCCAGGTAGGTGACTAAACAGGCTTTGTGGATTATCCCCCAGTACTGGTTGAAGTTGGTTGTTTTGAACCCTTTATCTCTCATTAAAAGGCTTCTGTACTAGGGTTGTTAATGTCTTGCTTTAAGTATCACATTATAGCAGTATCTCTCTCTCTCTCTCTCTGTATTTCTCTCATTCACACACAGCTGCTACTTAATCCAGAGATGGTGAAAGCCTGCCCCAGCCTTACTCCCTACATATATGACTTCCTGGAGAACAAAGCCTACAGTAAAGGCAAGGGTGATTTTGCACGTAAGGTGAGTTAAAAAAAATGATCTTGCTCTGTATCAGCTGCTCTGCTGCTGTAAGAGTCTCCATGCAGTGCTAGTGAAATCTGGGCTGGTAGATGAATAACTAATTGGATAGGGAAAAGCTGATGAGGCGCGTTTCCACTACAGTGAGTTCCGGGTAATTTTTCGGCCTTCTCACGATTGGCGCGTGTCTCCACTATCGGGAAGTTCCGAAATGGGCGATCTCCCGGAACTTTTACAGGGACCAACGGAGTACCTAAAGGGATTAGGTACTCCGTTCGGCCCTGAAAAAGTTCAGCTTGTAGCCTGTGGTAAACTCGATGCTGATAGGCTGTTGTTAAACACTACCAGCCATAATCTAAAAATCACTATGCCATACGAAAATATTTTTTCGAAACAGACTAAATGAATTTATCACAACAGAGTTCATTACAAACACAGTTGCCCATGTAACTATATTTTATCAAATCTTAGAGGTTAGTTTGAAGACAGACTCGTATTATTTTTAGATTAGCAAACTAATTCAGCATGCTAGCAGACTAATACGCTTCCTATGGAGTATTTTCATATGCCTGTTAGAGGAAAACGTACAGTCTATCAAACTCAGAGTTGTAGGAGAGCTTGTTTTGGCCGTTTCCACGATAAAGCATTTAACTACTTGCTATGTGGTGCACAACGATTTCCTCAGGCAATTAATTACCTTCTTAAAACATGTTTACTTGGCTAACTTTAGCCTGCTAATCTTGTCATAACGTCACTCGGAACATCTAATCTTATGAAACATAGTAGACATAAATGGACTGGAAACTCACAATAAATAGGAACACTAACCACAAACGTTTAGGATTTATCCGGTTTAATTCATAAATCAACATAGAATGCAAGCCTGCAGTGGTAACGTGGTTCTCCGCGGTGACTTCGCAGTTAACTGTTCTAAACGTGTGTGTCAAGCCAATAGGTCAAAATCACTTGTTTTTCTATTAAATTGATATATATTTGCCATTTCCGACCGTTTGGGCTGACGGTAGTGGTACCGTTGGTTTAAAACAAGACTTTTCTTCCTTTAGCAACCGTTGCCATCAGTAAACAAAAGTAGACTCTCTAATAGTCTACAATAGCCTATAGATGACCTATCTCATATTTGGCTGATAAAAATTGCAAGTTGTTGATCTAATTAGTATTAAAATTAACTGTTTCGGTCATTGTTATACCTTAAAGTAGCAGTAAATTGTGTAATTTGGCTACGTTTTGTTGGCAGCACTGTGTGGAAGTATCCGAATGTGAGACGCATTCCCTAAGCATTTGACGCTCCGTGGCCGTCGGTCTTGTTCCATTAAAACATGGAAGAAACAAATGACTAGGCCTATAACATTGCCTTGTGTCATTTTAGGCTACTTTTTAATGCAGTTTTGCAGTGCTGAAGTGTGTGGCTGCCGACATAAAATCCAAACTTGCCAGTGTCTCTTCTTTAGGCTATGCCTTGTGCATGGTGCGTGGTTCTCCGCGGTGACAAAGTTAACTGTTCTAAACGTGTGTGTCAAGCCAATAGGTCAAAATCACTTGTTTTTCTATTAAATTGATATATATTTTCCATTTCCGACCGTTTGGGCTGACGGTGGTGGTACCGTTGGTTTAAAACAAGACTTAATTTCTTCCTTTAGCAACCGTTGCCATCGGTAAACAAAAGTAATGCAATATAGATGACCTAGCTCATATTTGGCTGATAAAAATTGCAAGTTGTTGATCTAATTAGTATTAAAATTAACTGTTTCGGTCATTGTTATACCTTAAAGTAGCAGTAAATTGTGTCATTTGGCTGTTTTGTTGGCAGCATTGTGGAAATATCCGAATGTGAGACGCATTCCCTAACAAGCATTTGACGCTCCGTGGCCGTCGGTCTTGTTCCATTAAAACATAGGGACGGTGTATTTTTGCTTTATAGCCGATAGTAATATATAGACATATATTTGAACATGAACAACAAGGAGGACGATCTGCGCCAGCAGAGGTTCCATGGCGTCTATTATCCTCCAAAGAAGTATTTTCAGTCAGAGATATCGGCAGTAGTTATAATCGTCTTCTATCTTCTACTGATGCTACTGAATTGCCCGCCTATCCTGCTTGAAAATGGGCTGTATCAGTGACGTTTTCGCAAACGATGGCGTAACCCAGAGGGTCTAGTAGCCAGGGAGTGGGAACACAACAGCTCTCAGGTCATGGGGCTAGTGCCCTGGGTCTACAAGCACCGAGGGTGGTCCCTAAAGGCCAACCATTTATGTTTTTTTTTTGTTTGTTTTTTTTAAATGTTTTATTTTATTGTCATTTTTGCCTTTAAAAGTCCCATATTATGACCATTTTACAAGTTAACATAGGTCTTTGAGCTCCACTGAACATGTCATCAAAGTAGTTTTTTGAAAACAGATTAGGTATTTCTGCGTGCCTCTCTACCCTTCTGGTATAGAACAGGTTGTTTCATATTAGAATTAGAGCTGCTGCTATCTTATTATTAGGAGTCCAAGCAGTGAAGCTGCAGGGAACCCTCTTGGAATTGTAAGGATTTTTTAATTAATATGACCACTGGTAGCGAAGCTAGCATTAGTGGTCATATTGATTTTGTCAAAAAAAAAATCCTACTGATTTTCCGTTAACAATTGGCGGGACACTGAAACACTGGGGGACATGAAACTCTATGGGCATGTAGCCCTAGCAGGCTAGTGGTGAATAGAAGCTTTTGGCCCCTGGGGCCAAAATGTGTCATGCATAGTCAGCACAATAACCTCGTACAGCGCGGCTAGTAGCATAAAATTCAAGCTATATAAGCTCATATTTTCATAAGAATTGATCTTATGAAGATGCAAAGAAGCATTACATTTGGTACGAAAAAACGCAAAAAGGGGGGTCTGGTCTGATTTAGAACCATAGGCACTCTAAATTTGGACCATTGGGCCAAATTCGAATTTCGTAATAGAAAAATGGATAAATGACAGAGATTAACAACTAATACAGTTACACATTTGATCATAAATCAATCAGAACCTTGTTTTAAGCAAAAGGAACACTGGCTGTCTTAATATTTAGCATAAATGATTTACTTTTAATGACTTTTATTTAAATTCAACATGAAATTGTGTGCATATAATAAGACACTTTCACTTTGGAAAAAAATTACATAGAAGTGGGTGTGGGAAAGAGAAAAAGGGTATTGGATACTGCAATTTAGAGGTTATAACTCAAAATGCTAATAAATAGTTGGTAGTTTGTCAGTGACTCCTCTAGGGCTCATTCAGTCTGTATCTTTCCTCTCGTGGAAGTGGCCAGATAAATATGGTGATTGTGATTCTCTTTGGGCGTCTCCACATTGAGATGGCCTTCTTGAAAACTTTAGGGGATTGGTTGCAAGGAAGTGGTTTGGTGGAGGCTCTTGCTCAAGCAAGCATTACCACACCAGGAACAGCTGACTCTTTCCTAAAAGTTGCCTATGTTGCTCATACAAAGAGAGCCCACCAAGTAACGGTTGCAGCATTGTACATTTTGCAACATGCTGCATATGATAATTAGGTCAAAATAGATTTCTCAGGACAGGTAAAAAGACACAGTCCCACAGTTTCAGTATTGGGCCACAGTTATTGAGCTAGAGCTGTTTCTTTGGATCTTTGCATGGTGTCTACGACTGGCCCCTTTTAACATATGTCTTGATGCCTTGACTGACCTTACACCATGGTTTCCTCCCTTGGTCATACCAATTATGCCCAATGGATTCCAGTACATTTGAGGGACATGGCAGATCTTCCTGCAAAGCATCCACAACATTTTAAGGAGTCTTTAGAAGGCAGTTTTGTTGGGCAGAAGACACAAAGTTCTCTGCAATTTCCTCTGATCAAGCCCATGAGCCGAATAATGCATGCATGAAGGCAGATGGTGGAGATGTCGGCTTGCTTGACAATCTAGGTGCACTGCGGTTGTGGATTATTACATTACATTACATTACATTACATTTAGCAGACACTTTTATCTATAGCGACTTACAAAAGGAGGACACAATAGCTAACAGATGTGTAGAGAACATTGAAGGTACCTATGTAAAGAGATGGCTAGTAGAATTTAGTTTTGTTAAGAAGGAAAGCAGTCTCGGAAAAGAAGGGTCTTCACGAGCGAATGGATGGATGGTGGATGGTTGCCGGGCCTAAAGTGGCTAATGTTATACAAGAATATGAAGAAGCACATCAAAGGGACCCTAAGCACAGAGTTAGGCATCACCAAGATCAAGCCTCAAGTGTCTGAGGGAAATGTTCTAAGGATGTTCATTGCCTTTTAAAGGTGTTCCAAGAACTGGGAAATCCATTTGAAGAGGAGAGCAGGGATATCATTGTGCTTGACTTAAAAGAAATACTTGACTACTGTGCTGTAAAGACTGTGCAGAATGCTCATCAAATTGGACAAAAGGAATTCAAGGAATTCACAATGAATCAGCTAGCAAATAAAATCAAATCCCTTTACAGTCCCATCAGTCACAATAAATTGAAGGTCTTCAGAACAAGCTCTATGAAAACTCCCAACAGCAGTCAACAAAAATAGTGACTCTCAGAAATGATATGGAACTCTTCTCGAGGCTATATATAGGTTGCCAGAACAGAGATGGTAACCTAGAGGAATTCTTCCGCCACGAAAATTAGCCCTGCCCCCCTGCTTTATCAGAGAATGGCAAGCTCAGCCAGTGTACCAGGAATGAGCTTCTGTTTTGCCTTGAAGAAAATTGTACACCCAAGTCTGAGTCTCCTGTTGTCTCCCTGCGTTGTCCTTGACGGAGCAGCAAGTATCCAACTGCTCAAGCCTACTGGCTCAAGTTTTGCAAAGTATGCCGACAAAGTATTTCTACCATATACATATGTATTTCTTTTCACCAACAACCACCTTGTGTTGACTTGGTATGGGGCAGGTACTAAGCCAGCTCCATCAAAGGCCCTGTGAGATTAAAACGTGGTAAAACATTTACAGACATGCATGTGTTGAAGCAGCTATACAAGGGAACTGGCAGAGTTTCCTCAGAGTAGATCAAAATAAAACAACAGATCTTTTTAGTACCTTTCAGACATCTTGGATCAAGTAATTTGACCATGCAGAGGGGAAACTTGCAGATAATATCCTCTGCAAGCCGCAGTTGCCTAACATTTGCTTTATTTCCATGCAACCATAACAACAACAACAACCATCCACAACCAACAACAACAATAATAATTGTCTGTGTTTGTATAGCACATTTCATACAAAGGATGTAGCTCAATGTGCTTTACAGTTCAGCAAAGGAACACAGGACAGAGATACACATGGCACGCTTCGTTATAGTCTAGTAGTGGCAGAGAATCCAGCCAGGGTGCTATGCAGAGCTCCACTAGTGTCCCCCATAGGCCCCAGGGGTGCTTGTTTGTGTGTGAGAGAAGTTTTCTGAGTGTTCGGGAAGGGGAGTCCCTCTGTTGGGGTTAGTAGGGGGAAAATGACAGTTAAAGGAGAACTTCGGTGTAAAATGAAAATTGGCATGTTAAAACATCATACCGAGTTGGTATGTGTACTGGGGAGCAAATTTGATTTAGCCTGTTGCATTCAGAGTTTAACTATTTTTTATCGTTTGTCCCAGAAGGCTAACAATGGAAGTGGTAGGTGCCCTCAGACGAAGCATGACGACTATGCTATTTTTAAACCATTAAAAACAGCTCGAAGAAACTCCACACTCCATTGGTAGTACAACACAGGTCCTGACATTAAAAACGAGGCACTGAGAACTTTGTAAGTGTACACAACATTTATTAATAAAATAGTTTTGACAGGCAGTACCTTGCTGTAGTTTCTCGTCGCCGCCATGATGAAAGTGCAAACAAGTCGATTGTACTACCTCTTCTCCTATTCTTCCTGCTGGTTCGTGTTCCTCAATCGACTATGGTTGTCCGATTTCTAGTCGAATTAAGATGTTTACATGAAAACTCTTAGTCAAATTAAGCCAATAATTCGAATTATTACACTGCCATGTAAACGCACTGATTATGAACTGTTGATACAGATGCTGTAGTGCTGGCAATTTCTGGGTTGCATTTGGAACAGGGAAGAATTTTGAGTACATTGCAGCATATGAAATTGCACATAGCCTTGGTCCTGAGAGGGCACACACACTTCCAATGTTTCATACTCTGAATGGTTGTGACTTTTACCAAAAGTTTTTTTTTTCATAATATGGGACCTTAAAGACCCTTTAGTTTGTCCTTTAAATGCACTGTACACATTTTGCAGCTTTTGGAGATCTGCCTGTCTCTGATATTCACTTTGAATGCTGAGCCTACTAACGTGTGTGTAGCATTTCAGTATTTTGTGCTCTAAGAATCTGATGAGTCACAAAGTGATTTAACTCTCCCTATGGGCTGACCATCTTTGTTATAAGTGATTACATTGTATTTTGCGCTACATGTCATGTATGTTAACCGGCGCAGATGGATACCTTTGTGAATCCCCTGCGGAGTTCTATGCGAAACGTGTCCAACGCAGTCAAGTCCTTCCCCGACAGCCTGGCGGAGGGCATGAACAAGATGTCGGACAACATGGGCCGCATGTCCGAGAGACTGGGCCAGGACATCAAGCAGTCCATATTCAAGGTAGTGCAGCATTAATCTTTCAGCACTCAACAAGAGCCATAGGCTGGGGCAGTATTTCAGAAATACCTCTACCAGATACGTTTTTGTCTATTTACTCTCGGGTATGTCCAGATTTAACTCAGGCAAGGTTATCTGGCTACTTCTCAGAGAAATCCGTCTTGGTGAGATGTCCACATGTGGTTAAGATCAGTTGCGTGCCTGAGGGTGTTTAAAGTGGAGTCTATGATCTTGGCATTGGTGCTAGCTATTTAAAATATGTACAGCATAAATCTTTACTATATGTTAAAGTTCAAATAAGTTTGGGTGATTTAAACTGTATTCATCTTTTGTCTTTATAAGATATTTTGTTTTACAAAATGAGTTTGTTAATGAAGATTGGGGAATGTGTTACTGGACTGAAGTGGATGGTAAGCGTGCAGCAGCTTGTCCCTTCTCTGTCTCGGAGTGACGCTCTTTACTCTCCCCAGGTGCCGCCGCTCATCCCCAAGTCAGACATTGGGCCCGAACACTGCAGAGTCTCAGCCCAGCTGGACGACAATGTGAGTGCCAACCCCTCAAAGCTGTGTGTGTGTGTGTGTGTGTTTGTTTGGGGGGGCCAGGGTGTTAAGGTGTGGTCATGCATGTGAATGAATGCATGCGTGTGTGTGTTTGCTTGCATGTGGATGAGTAGTTGTGTTTGTTTAGGAATACATTTGTAAATCTATGTGGGGTTGCAATGTTTACGCTTGTGCTTGTAAAACCATTTGTGTATGTATAGAGTGCTGTATCCCACCACACTGGGTAAGGAAGTGTCAGGCAGTGTTTTTTAGCAGACAGCAGTGTTGTGAAAAAGCAGCAGATTCTGTCCTGTCTGTTTTGGAGCATTGCAGTACTATGCGATACTAATCCTCAGAGCAATGGAAACCAGGGCTTTCTGACCGCAGGAAAACACTTAGGTGGAGCACAGGGCCTCATAACCTTCTTCGTGGTCTTCATTTTGTCACTCACTATTTCTGTAAAAAAAAATGCAGTTTATTGTTTCTCATCTCCTTCTCTTCATTCACTGGTCTCCAAATTGAAATTAGATTCTGCTGTTGAAGGACATAAGAAAAAGTATCTACGTGTTGTTTATTTTGTTCCGGTGTCGTTTTTTGTCCATTATGTATTTGGAAGTCATGCTGCCTTTGGGCTTTTTGCAGAGTATGGGTGTGTGTGTGTGGCTCATATGGCTGCTGGAAGGCTGTGTGTGTGTGTGTGCGTGTGCGTGTGTGTGTGCGTGTGCGTGTGCGTGTGCGTGTGCGTGTGCGTGTGCGTGTGCGTGTGTGTGTGTTGTCTCGACCTTCACTCTGAAATCCTCTCCACAACTGTATCCGCAGTGTCTGGCAAATGAGACTTGACCCTTGACTCTTGTGCTGTGACTCCTACAGGTGGATGACAACATCCCGCTGAGAGTGATGCTGCTGCTGATGGATGAGATCTTTGACCTGAAGGAGCGTAACCAGTGGCTGCGGAGGAACATCAAGAACCTGCTTCAGCAGCTCATACGGGCCACCTACGGGGACACCATCAACAGGTGGCACACACACAAATACACACACCCACATACCCCTCCAGCATGTCCCTTAAGACTTGAGAAAGGTTCTCTCTTTTTTTAAGAGGGAAACGTCTCTTTTAAAGGTGTCATTGCATCGTTTTTGTGCAATTTTGTGGTAGTCTCCAGTATTAATGAATGCGCATGAACAACAGGTTCAACGAAATATGTTCATGGCCATGTGTGAAGTGTTTAAATGTAATTGAATGTCATCATATCAACGAACATATTTTTCTTTTCATCAGGAAAATTGTGGATCATGTGGACTTCATGACCTCCCCAGAACAGGTGGCTGACTATGTGAAGAGATTCAGGTAGGATTTGTGACGCAGGTGCTTAACATTATTAAACACACACAAATACACGTGCGCACAGGTCCCTCTCTTTTCCTCAATTTCTCACTCTTTTCTTTCCAACGCACACACACACAGTTTGTCATTGCCTCTCTATGTAAATTTCTCTCATGTTGCTCTGATCTGTGTGTCCGCATGACAGAGACTCATACTGGCCCAATGGAATCCTGGCAGAGACTCCGCCTCGCAGAGACAAAAGCATTCGCATGAGGACCAGAGTGGCAGCCAAAACCAGCCTGCTGGGAATCATGCCAGGTAACACACACACACACACTACTTCTGTCTTTCGTGTATGTGCACACACTCACACATGTACTCACTCAAACATACACACACATTATGTATGCAAATACATTGGAATATATATGTATACAATATGGAAACACAATATGTTTCTAGAATGAAATACTGTTGTATCTGTCTCTCTATTACAAAACAACCCTGTCTCTCTCTCACACACATACACACAGTCACTCGTACTCTCTCTAACACAGGCACACACACACAATCACTGACACCTGGCTTCCCTCAGAGTATTTGTGCTTTTCTCTCTTCTTTCACGTTCCCTGCAGTGCTCTCAACTTAATACCTTCTCACTCTCGCACACAATCTTATCAGTGTTTAAAGGAGAACTTCGGTGTAAAATGAAAATTGGCATGTTAAAACATCATACCGAGTTGGTATGTGTACTGAGGAGCAAAATTGATTTAGCCTGTTGCATTCAGAGTTTAACTATTTTTTATAGTTTGACCCAGAAGGCTAACAATGGAAGTGGTAGGTGACCTTAGACGAAGCATGACGACTACGCTATTTTCAAACCATTAAAACAGCTCGAAGAAACTCCACACTCCATCGGTAGTACTACAAAGGCCCTGACATTAAAAACGAGGCACTGAGAACTTTGTAAGTGTACACAACATTTATTAATAATACAGTTTTGACAGGCAGTACCTTGCTGTAGTTTCTTGTTGCCGCCTTGATGAAAGTCCGCACAAGTCGATTGACGAACACGAACCAGCAGGAAGAATAGGACGAGAGGTAGTACAATCGACTTGTTTGGACTTTCATTATGGCAGCGACGAGAAACAACTGCAAACTACTGCATGTAAGAACAGTGTTTTAAATAAACGTTGTGTACACTTCCATTGTTAGCCTTCTGGGTTAAACTATAAAAAATTGTTAAACTCTGAATGCAACAGGCTAAATCAATTTTGCTCCTCAGTACACATACCAACTCGGTATGATGTTTTAACATGCCAATTTTCATTTTACACCGAAGTTCTCCTTTAACGACTCAGATGTGTGCTCAGGCTAATGGCTGTATTGTCATCACAGTGCATTTTGTCATATATTGGAGATGAGGGATCATTTTGGAAAAACATTCCTGCGCAGACATGAGAATACACGAACAAATTATTAATCCGAAAATTCAACAGGATGGTTGGCATAAGTGCTTTTTTAGAATAATGTCTCACCGGGGGCTAATTAAGGTTAGCAGTGTCCAAAAGCCAAGAGGACTGCATTCTTGCAAAAAATGCAAAAAGTGTGCTTGCATGTGTCAAGGTTTGTGATCATGAGAGCAAATATGTGTGGAAATTGACATAATTGACATCAAATTGACATCATCTTACGGGTTCTTTGAACTTGGACTTTGCCAAGGATTTTGGTGATACCGAGTTTTGAAAGTGGACACAGTTCAAAAGTTACATGCATACTGTTAGCACAGTTAGCATTCTTAGTATATCTGCTAACAAACATTAGCTAAGTCTCTGACGTAGAGGTTTTAGTATAATTAGCATCTTTAGCATAATTGTCATTGTTAGAATAAGTACTAAATAGCTTCAGCTAAGTTAGCAATGTAATCTTGAAAGCCCTAGGACTAGTACCGGAGACAAAAAAAAATGGGTGAACAAAAGTAGAGGAAGAATAATAAACTCTACTTAAGATGAACAATAAGTGAGCAGAGCAAGCACACTTAATAAAAGGGCATGTCATAAAGTCAATAATAAGACATCACGACGTCACAACATAAACTTTTTGTTTTAATAAGCTATAAAATAATATAAATATAATTCTGTGTTGTGTATAACTATCTATGATCGTGTATGATGCCAACAAATCCCTATATCGGACTATATCGTGAATGGTAGTAACTATGACAACAACTATCTGCTAAAAGCTAACAGTAATTGAACTAACCTTAACATGCTTATAACTTTACATGCTCTGTCTACTTAAACTTCAGTAGTATTATCTAGGTGGGTGTAAGTCAGTAAAGTGACACCTCTCAATTTAAAACATTACGTTAGCCTTGCTTTCAAGTAAATGTGCTGAAATTTAAACAGTACAGTACTATTAAACAGTACTATTAGGCTTGAAATTATCACAAATAGTTGCGGATTGTAACACATAATTCCAAAAAACCCTCAACAACTCCAGAAAGATGTAGTGACCAATTTATTGGTGATATTCCACACATGTCCCATTCATTTCAATAAAACAAGGCATGCCTCTGGTCTGCATAAACGGAGATTTTCCCCCTCCCCCTTGTGAAAATAGAACGTGGACGTTGCAGACTCTCCGTCCCTCAACACTCTGTGTTCTTTTTTTTTTTATTACTTCTCTTGTATAAAAAATCACTTGTTTCTTTCTTTCCTTCTCTGTGTGTAGATGAGCTGAAGCACATCATCGGAGCGGAAACCACACGCAAAGGCATTCTGCGCGTCTTCGACATGTTCCAGCACCAGCAGCTAAACCGGCGACTGGTCTACGTGCTGCTGGAGGGCTTCCTGGAGACCATGTTCCCGCAGTGCAAGTTCCCCGAGCTCTTCATCAAGCTGCACTCGCGCTCGCCACGCACACACCGCTACTCACAGAGACTCAAGGCCTCCTCGCTCAAGAGGTGACAGGCGGGTCGCGGACGCCACGGAACGCCAGGATGCCCGGACCGCCGCGCTTCCTGCCCTGTCACTGTGACGTGTATGACCGCACCACCAACGACACCAACACCGCCGCGACACCACGTCTCCACCTCCACCACACCACCTCCCCATACTACTTTCCCTGTCTCTGAGCATCACCCCCACCCCCACAAATACCAGTGAGGTTGGGAGGCAAAAGGGGGTGCTATGGAGGTGGAAGAGGATTTATGTCCAGACTTGAGTCATTGGACCGAAGGAGGTTGGAATGGGATGAAGGAGGGAAGAGGAGAGAAGGTGGTTGCTTCTCTGTGTCTGTATATGTGCGTGTGTCTGGCTATGGAGAGGCCTGAGGATTGCAGATGTTAATGAGATGTCTGGGCTGGGCTGGGCAGACCCCTCCTGTCTGCCTGCTCTTGTCCTCGTGTCTTCTGCGTCCCCGTGTTGCTCCCGGAGACCCTCCCGTGGTCTCCTCACGATGCGCTGTACCCATGCGGCTGCATAGCATAGGACATCCCCAGTCTGTCCTCAAGTATCTGTTCATACAAGACACTTTCAGAACACAAGTTCACAACTCTACATCTCTACCACTAAGATGCTTGGCTGAAGCAGGCAGCATCCTGTGTTTGTAACATTTTCTGTGTTCTGTGTTTTTTTGTTGTTGTTTTTTTTTTGGTTGTGGTTTGTTTGTTGATTTGGACTACAACAAAATAGCTGCAGTTTGGGAGGCACAGATCCCAGACAAAATGTAATTGTTTTGTTTGTTTTTATTGTAAATCACTATGGTTATTTATCCATAGTGGAGCTGCCACCCAAGAGTAGTACACAAATACTGTACCATTTTTAATCAAGTCTAAAGAAGAGCTAAGAGCTAAAAATCAGAAAGAGAGAAGAGAGAGGGCTCTGTTCTCTCACCAGTCTTCTTCAGCTTAACCCAAGGCTTGCGTTAGGATTTTAATGGTTGGCAGAGTTTTTAAATGCACCGTAATTCACATTTTACCATATATATGAACTATACATATGAATACAATGTGTTTATTAACCAAATATAGTTGTGGCATCGATGCAAAATGACTTCTGACCACAGGTGCAGCACTTGCAGTTTTTCTCCTACTGTCTTTTGGGTGAAGAACAGGGTTAGAAGAAGAAGGCTTGGCCTACAGAGCAGTTGTTGCTCAATGTGATAGTCAGTGACCATAACAAAATACTAAATCTATCTGTGTGTGTTCGTGTGTGTATGTGTATGCGTGCACCAGTGAGGGGCAAGTTAAGAGCATGATCTTTCTTCTCATCGTTTGTCCACCAGATGTCAGTGTGACCTTCCTAAGCAAACATCAAGAAAAGTGTGTGTGTAGGAGTGTGCAGGTGTGATTGCAGATGATTGTGTTGTTGAATTCTAAAAAAGAAGAAAAAAGTATGAGAAAAACAATAAGCATATTTGTAGATATGCTGCAAAGAATGTACCCAATTTTTGGTGAGACTGTGTCCTGTATAAGTTTTATAAACTCAGCCGAACGAAGTCCCATCAAGACATTCTGGGATCATCATACACACATGTATTTTTGTCGTGTTCCTTTTATTGTTGAAATCCATGTGTAGCACTAAAAAACACAGGCCTCTTAGGTGTCAGAAAAAAACTGTGCCAGTTTGAACTAGAAAATCAGCCTTAACTCTTTAGACCAAGAGAAGCGGATGCTAGTGGTAGCTTCCCTAACTGCAAAACATGCACACAGAGATGTGGGAGACAACACAAATAGCCCGATGTAATCATACTGTTATTCAGAGAATATGTCATTAAGTTTTGTGCAATATTTGCTTTCTTTAATGCATGTGTATTTGAATAACTGTATGTTTAAAAAAAAAAATGAATCCCGACAACTCACATTCCACTGTTGGAAAATCCTACTTTTGTTTAAAGGACTTGTTGTATAAGTCTGTTTTTGTTTTCTTTTGTCTTTTTATTTGTCATCACTCCTGGTTTATATCATGAATCTTGTACAATTTTTGTTGACATGGCTATTGTAAATCCACCCCCCTACCCTACCCAGGAGTCACTGAAAGAGCACACTGTATGAAATGAGTTGTATGAAGATAATGAAACACTCGTAAACATCATGTTGACTTATTAGATGTATTTAAATGACTGTGAGTGTAGGTGTGATTGTGCATCACGCACTGTCTTCAGAGGAGAATAGACAGTGGCATCCTTGGCTGAAGGCTGCTGGTGCTGCTGGGATTTGCTAGTGTTGTGCCCCCTGGCAATTCATTTCTGCCACATGGGTTGCCACTGTGCTATAATCTTACTGAAGGCATGACGCTTACAGGGTTGTGCATATGAAAAGAGATGTCTCTTGCAGCTTGATGTCATGGGATTACACTTCATTTTGTTTATTGTCCTCTCTTTGGTTGTTGGTGGTGGTGGTTGTTGTTTCCTATTTGTTGGAATTTTAGACCTGGTTTTGATTATTGGACAAAAAAGAGAGAGAAAACTAAATCTCTTGCCAGTGCAAATAGCATGGCAAGACTTTGTAGTCCAGTAATCAGGAGCTAGAGAAACATCCTGCCATCTTGTATGACCAATGAAATACAAGCACTTACTGAAGTAAAAATTACCACAAAACCTCAGACACCTTGCATAGATGTAACTGCCTGTTTGTGTTTTTTTTTTTGGTCTTTCTCTTAGAACGCTGTGATATTGCAGGCTTTGGATGTAGCTACGGTTTGCTGTGGTTGGCCCATTGTGGTGAACTCTTGTCCAAGAGCCAGTGGCTTGCCAGCTCTGACCCACTGTAGTCTGCTGTGATTCGGCCCGCTGTGAACCCTAATGTGTTTTCCTCTGTGTCAAAGTTTGAGTTTGGCTCTCCATTTTCACCATCCTCTTCACAGGAGCTGTTTACCTCTGTCCATTTTTGACCTATGCGCAAAAAACTTCCGAAACAATGCAGAGCTCGTCTTTTTGTTTGTTTTTTTCCCCCTAAATCCCCATACATATGAATCTATGATGCGGAAATGTGCATATCCATGTACAGTATAAGTCAACAGTGTGCCTAAATGTACTGTCAATTATATTTTCTTATTTTTCTTTAAGAAAATGGAAAAAATATCAATCCGAATGTCATGGTTGTTTTTAATAGACTGAAAAGAGGACTCTAAGAGAAAAACAACATTTAGAGTGTTTGCATCATGCTTCTGAAATATTCCTTTTGAGCAGCTCAACTCAGTATAACACTAATAAAACTTTAACTCTGACTAATGGATCGCATCTTTAAATGTTCTTTTTAACTTCTTGTCTTCACACAGAATGATCCTTCTTTAAACCAGAACAGTGTGGGTCACCATATAGTGCATATTTAAATTCATATTTGCCAAGGTGTGTGTGTGGCCCTAATTGCTGGCAGATCAGTAGTAAAATGTCTCTAATGGTAATTAGACCCAGCACCCTGTTCTGTGTTTATCACACCTCCTAAACCCATTAGCGAAGACATGGCTGTGCCTGCCACACTCACTGGAATTCCCAATGGCGTTACTGGGAGATTAGGATGGCTTAGGAGTTGAGATCTAGGAGAACTACATTCCCTTTGCAAATAACACCACTTATGTACAGCCAGATTTGGAACTGAGTAAACATAGCACACACACTTTCTCGTGGCCCCAGGAAACAGGAGTGTGACTTCCTGTTTATGCTGAAACTTGAGACTTCAGCTGAAATGGTGTGAAGGGCATTTGCTGGTTGCCTCCATCCCTGGACTTTCACTCTTGCACTCTGTCTAGAATATATAATGGAAATTTTGCTGGATCCATCACCTGTGACTTAAAACATATATGTTCAGTTATTCGCTGACAATATTAGCATGACAATGGCAGTTTTTTACACTGAACTCCATCGCTTATGCAATTTATAATGTGTCAGTACCCTTGAAAATGTTATACCCTAAGTGCTATTTGCAAAGACGCCATAAGATGGCGCCAATATGCAGCAAAACAAAAAAGGCGCTGCTCAAACTTTCTCCTATGTTGCATGGAGACTGGTAAACATGTAACTCAGCAGGTATAGTACAGCGTGAAGTGCGTTCTGCAGAGAAATTGTCATCAGTCAGTCGCGCGATATATAAAGGTCAGAGTCCTTCAGTAACAGACCCAAGCTATTTTTACTTGCCCCTTGCGGCAGCCAGTAACGTCAATCACCTTAAATACAAGAAATGGCTGCAATGCAAGCCCTCTTATATTTATAAGATGTTTTTTTTTTTTTACAGTTACTCAAGCCGAAATCCGTGTGTGTGTGCCCATGTAATTGAGACTATTTTGGTGCAAATACTTTTTTAAAGTAGGGAATGTCAGACATCGTTTCATAAATGTAAAAGTGTACACAGACCAGAAAAAAAGTTTGTTACAAAATAATTATTCACTGCAGCAAATTGATGTATTTCCATTTTATTTTAAACACAAGGTCTGTAATCACAGATGTATTTTACAATCATTTATATGCTGTCTATACAGTAACGCCAAATCGTGTACAAATCCTCCGTGAACTGTTGCTCACATTACCAAGCAGCAATAACCTCTTTCTTTTTTTTTCAGTATAGCTAGACAAACCAGCGTCAGTTTTACTGTCGTTCGGAACCTCAGCAACCAATCGTTGCTCTTGTAACTTCTGCATGACGGTGGCGGTAATGTGGAGTTGGTGCCTCCTGTGTTTGTCTATTTCAGGAAGGAAAGAGGAAACCCTAGCTGAGAGCAAATTGAAATAATACTGAAATTAACCCACGGATGTCCGGGGTACCCAAACGCTTTCTTGAAGAGCAGATCAGTTAAAGTCTGCATGAAAGTCAACAACGTACAGAAAACATGGTGGTTCTCAAAATCCGGGACCAGGTATGTCGCCAGATATCCTAGCGATAGCTGGCTAACGTAATGTATTGGTTCTGTTAGCTTTGTATGCATTAGCGAGGTAACCATTAGCTAGCTAACATTACCTAGTTGGTTAGCACGACAGCACTATTAGTTACTATTATTAATAAACATTCTTACTCGCCAAAAATACCTCCTCGGGTAGGACGTTTCTGGGCAACATTATAAGCTATAAGCTATAAGTTGCTTAATACTGTCACATTTGGACATAAATATAATCAGCTAGGCTATATGGCTAACTGCGATCAGTGTATTAAAAGTGATATTGGCTTCTGGTAAATCAGTGGCCAGTTAATAGTTTTTTTTTTGCAAGTTGTCTTGTCTAATTTCCTAAGGTAGACAGTTGACAAAGGACTTCCCTGGCCAACTGTCCACTCTGTTTTACGGAACACAAAAACGTGGTTAAGCAATGAGTGTGAGGAATCGACAGTGCACATTTACACAGGCTATGAATTGAGCTAGCGTGAATACAGCAGAACAATCACATTCTCTGTCAAGCTTGTATCAAGGCTAGTTAGCCTGTGGTGGTGACGCGATGTGTTGCTAAAGTAGCTAATGTTAGCTAACTAGTTAGCTCCCTGTGAGTTAGGTGGTGTTAATGTCATCTGAAAGAGTTTGGGTTGGACATGCCGCGAGTTCGTTGCTCAGCTGTGAATATATTCGCTGATTGCTCCTAACTACAGACCCAACGTATTCCATCAAAAGGTGGAAACAACATTTGTTGTTTTCATCTCGTCAGTCGAACGTGATTAGATTGTTTTTAGAGAAAGTTAACTGTCGCATCTTCTCTGCCATATTTTAAATACTGAAGATGGAGACAAAATCCTATCGCTTTTTTTGGCTCGATTATTTGTCTTGACGTTTTGTGTTCACGGCCACTTGTAGCTATGTTTTAGGTAACTAGCGAACGTAGGCAGTAATGGCAGTCAGCAAGCTGATGTCCCCAGCCAGACCATGTCGCACCTTTGGAAGGTTATAAGGCTTTTGTGGATGCTTGGGTGCGATTAATCGCAGGAGGGACGTTATCACGTTAAACGACTTCCTTTTTCTCCTTACTTCAACATGCCGGAGTCATGTGTGTGGTGAGGAGGTTGATTCTGCCCTGGCATGCAACAGTCGATGCCAGCTATGCATGTCCGAATTATGGTGTGTTACGTACCGCACGCTGTCAAACTACGTTTGTGTCCACTGACTGTGTTTGTGTTGAAATTGATAAAGAGCTCATGTGCTTAGCCATTACTTTAAGCTACTGAATACCACACCTGACCCCAACTCTCTCTCCGGCTTATGCCGGTCAAAGGTCTCCGTCTTTTGTGAATAATTTGTCCGCTTATTCTTTCTCTTGAAGTCTGAGCGTAGAGTTCAGCTTAAGACATAGTTATGTTAGCAAGCGGTGGATCTGCCCTTCGATGCCTTATCACATGCTGTGCTTTTTGGGAGTCAGATTCTACACATATGGTGGGCATAGCTGAACTTTCCATGCCGGTACAAAGAACAAGTTTGACATTTGAAGTTTTCTTGGGTAATGGCTGCAGTGACGTTTGTTGTAGATGATTGTTGAACTAATATGTCGACATGCCAACACGGTGAAATGAAACCACACTATTGAACAAGTTGGCAGGACTGTACTGCAGTGTACACATACACACTTACACACTCTTTTGTAGCTAAACACTCACTCTTACAGTAAAATGTGGCCTTTGAGGAGGGTGGGAGTCACTGCCAAGTCACAACCACAGGAAGAGCCATTCTGATTACGCTGTCTCAGCCATTGTTCGTGTGCTGATTGAAAAGTGGACAATGAGAGTGGTCACTAGAAATAGCCCTTAGGTTGCGTTGTCATTGCCTAGCTGGGGGTGGTTAGCTGTGGTCAGCTGCGGTACGACCCACTGTGGCAGAGCTCGCTTTCACTCCCCTTAAGCCTCTTCTTGGCAGCACACTGTGGTAGCCTGGATGCCAGTCATTTCATTGGTAAATGACACGATATCACAGAAGTGAGAGTTTCAGTTTGTCACCTGCTGTAGTGGTTATAAGGGCTTGTTTAGATGTTATGGAGGGAAATTACAGGTGCGATGAAACTAATAATTGTGAGGAAGTAAACCAAAGCAGACATGTTAGGTGGAATGTGTAATAGCTGAGAACTATGTGCTTGGTGTTTCCTGTTTTTTTATGTAGGCCTATTTGTGTATTAGGACGATGTTTGTAGGTATTTACCCCCACATAAGAATAATAAAAGATGAAACCATTAAGTAACATTTTGTTATAGTCAGGTGCACTGCCAGAATTATGAATGGTCAGGTAAGGTTAGGTTGTCCCCTGTTTTGTTCATCAAAAGCTTCTGGTGGCTCATTTGTTATTGGCAGTTCTTTCTCTGTTCTATGATTGTGTCCTTTATTTGTGTATATTCCTAGCAGATGACATGCAACTGTTACAGAGCTAGTGTGTCTATCCACTGTGATACAAGGACAGTGAAAGCATTCACTAATGGTCTTTAAAGCCTCCTTTGATTGTCGTTGATGCTGGGAGCCTCCCCCACTGACTTGACTTGAGGTGGTCTCGAGGCAGATGCGTGTAGTGTGACCCTTGTCTTGCTGTCCCCTGCATAATGTTACCTAACCCCTGTGGCAATGCCTCTTATGCCAGCTGAGATCTGGGGTTGTGGGAGAAGGTAGATATGAGGGAAGCCCATGCAGCACACAAGCCCCTGATCAACTGAATCTACAGTTAGCACATCAGTCTCTCATACAGAAACACAAACACACACACACACACACACACACACACACACACACACACACACACACACACACACACACACACACACACACACACACACACACACACCCACACACACACACACACCCAGAAGGAGGACGGTAGCGTACAGCGCACTCACACATACTCAACGGTGCAGGTCTTCTCTCCCAGCTCAGCTGTCATGTGCTTTACTGCCACGAACATGAGAGGACATCTAATCTTCTTAATGCTTCATGATGCCATGGGTCAGGT
Source organism: Coilia nasus (assembly GCA_027475355.1). Classification (NCBI taxonomy): domain Eukaryota; kingdom Metazoa; phylum Chordata; class Actinopteri; order Clupeiformes; family Engraulidae; genus Coilia; species Coilia nasus. Next base: position 3,632,453 of record CM050201.1, on the reverse strand, counting down.
TGGGGAGGCCAGGTGAGGGCGACTGTGTGAGTGTGTGTGTGTGTGTGTGTGCATGCTGGCACTAGGGGGCAGATGGAGGCCTGTTCTGAGACGATCTAAACTGCGGTGGTCGTTGCCAGGCTGCACTGCGTGGCCTGTTGCCATGACACTGAGCTTCTGCTTGACATAATGCCACCATGGCGACCGTCCACTTCTTGTCCCAACATCAGCTTGCGACAGCGTGTATTTTGCATCCATTTCCTTATACAATTCGGCCGTCTAGTAACAGGATTATTGCACGTCCATTGTTTGAAATAATGAGCACATACACAGACACACATGCAGGCGTCTGTTGCCTACTGTTCAAGCTGCGGAATGTTTATTCATGAGTGAGACGGACAGCATGGAAACAAGAGAGCCCGCTCTTGTATCAAGCAACGGATTACATTTCAACCCCTCTGTGCTGCTGTTGTAGCCACTTGTTAATTGTTATCACTGTCCAGCACTTGATCAGAATGTGTTTTCCACACATCCTTGTGTGCTTAGGGCTTTTTTCTTTTTCTTTTTTTTTCTCCATGCAAACATAATGTCTCATTGCAGTGCTCACCGCAAAACTCATACAAATGACTCATCATCTGGGGAAGAAAGAGCAATTCCTCTCCCCTTTGCTCTCATCCAGTCTTTGATATCGAAGAGAGTTGGAGTGTTTTGTTAAAGTGGCTCAGGGTCAGTCTCAGCACTCTATCGAATGGCTTCCAAGGCATTATTGAGCCACCTGTTTTCCTAATGTCTGCGTGTTATGGTCTGGAACTGTGTGGCGATAAGGGAGGTGGTGGTGGGGCATTGAGTTATGGTAGCGGTTTCTGGAAGGAGGCAGGAAAGCAGTGTGCAGTTTTTTGCTTGGGCGACAGGTTCAGCTGATTGTCTTAAAAAGCTTTCTGTGATTGAATTTGCCAGGGAAGCGAAACACTCCAGTTATTTTTAAGCCTGCAGACACTCCAGCAGCCCGTTGTTATGCAAGCCAAAGGTTGCTGCTATTGCCGTACCCCCCCCCATACAGTATCTAGAAATGCGCCATCATGCTGTCAGTGAGTAGGTGCATTAAGCCTCCAGTGTGTAAGGCCTGTTGGTGACAGTTTGACATGCATCTGTCAAACATGGATCCCAAAGGGCTACATGTGTTCATATTCAACACAAAGTCTGCACCAATAATCTGAGACCTGCAAAAATGTCATTAATGTATATTTTGCTTAAACAAATTATACAAATGCTTTACTTAAAACGTGTTCAGCACCACCTAAAACTGATTTTGTAATTGGGTCATTTCATGCCAACTCAACCAATATTGAGAAAAGTTCCATGGGCACCATCTCATATTTTGTTTAAAAGTGCACCAAATACATACCTCTGTGGGAGCCATGAAAAATCTTCAAGTTTTAGATGAAAGTATCAAGCGGTTTAGAATTTATGGCCCTTTAAACTTTAAGACTTTAAAAAAGTGAAATATATGTACAGGGAAACTGCTTCTTTGCACCAGCTGAGTAAAATATGAAGGAGTGGAGTTGAGATGCTCTGATTTACATCTGACTGAGCCAATACATGTATGTAAGTGGTGAAAGTTTCATTACTTTGGGGTACTATCTACTAGTGGTGTGTTCAAAATATCGATATGGATACATCGTTGCGGGCCTCTTCATGATACACGTATCATTACGGAGGGGTCAGTATCGATATTTCACATTTATTCATCATTTATTCATCATTCAGCATTCATATTTATTTATTGTCACTCCTTTTTAAATTTCTTTGTCCTACATTTACATGTACGGCTGAGAGAAGTGTTTTAAAACAATATCATGTAGATGAACTGTTGTTCCTAAACAATAACCTACTAATGGTTCCATAAGAAATAGGTTACAATTTTACTGATTCATTGTCATTTGGTTTTGTAAAAGGCAGCTTTATTTTTTACCACTGCTAATGCCAGGTTAAAAGGCAGCTATTTTTGCACTACAGGCTTGTGAAGAAGGCCATGTTTAAGTTATTTAGTTCTATATTACTATGTTTTTTATATTTGAGTTTGTATATTTAAGTTATTTAGTTTTATCATATTTATTTTTTGATATTTTCTTATATTTTACCTGTATCATTTTCTTACTACTGGCAAGTTCAGTGTGGTGGTGGTAAGTTCAGAAGTAATTGCACTACAGGCTGATAGGCCTGCTTAAGGCCATGCTTAAGTCTTTGAATTTAGAAAATGTATTTTTAAATGCCACTGTTTATGAGTTCAAAGGCAGCATTACATTGTAACTGCACTGCAGTTTGGCATTTTTGCTATCCAGCATAATAAAAATATCATTTGGGTATAGATATGACTGGTTTCTTAAAAAATGTATGTAAAGTAATGTAAAATATTGGGATATGTATTGCCTTGAAGGTCATGTATTAGGATACACATGTATCGCAATACGTATCGTATCGTGACCCCTGTATCGTGATACGTATTGTATCGTGAGGTTGTTGGCAATACCCAGCCCTACTATCTATTCTACATGGTCATTTACCTCGTGGAAAAAGGGGGTCCGAGGGGTATTTTCTGAGCTGTGACCATTTTCAATAGCCACTAAAACCATCATTTAATGTTTTATATCAACATATTTTCTTACTACTCAGTCATTCCTAAATGACACTAATCAAGTGAAAAATGTTGGTCTTGGTCAATTGGAGGTCATAGCTGATGGTCAAAAAGTGAAAAATATATATTCTGCCCACCCAAAATCTAGTTTTGAGATGCCTGTAACATTTAATCCACACTGGCTATTCTGACAGAGCACATGTGAATTAACAAGAGTACCAATTTTCAGGACTATGTCTATGTATAGAAATTATGTTATGGGCCTCCAAAAACCATTAAAATGAATGCGGCAATCAACGTTAGTGAAAAAGGGCCATGTTCCTTGAACTTTAAAGGGCCATAAAACCTAACCCTCTTGATTTTTTTTTTTTTTTTGATTTTTTAATTTGAAACTTGGGGATTTTTCATTGCTCCCATAGAGGCGTATTTGGTGCAGGTTTGAGCAAAATTTGAGATGGTGCCCATGGAAGCACTGGTTAAGTTGGCATGAAATGACTCAATGGCATTATAATCATTAATGGCCAAGACTTGATTTATTGTGTTGGTACAGAACATGGCTCGCATTAATAAAATGACGTTGGGGCAGATAGGCAGAATTTTGCCCTAGCCAATCAGAGGGAGTGTTTGTGAGCGATGACGTTGACGTGCTACATTTGAATTGTAGTGCGTAAGCAGGCTAATTGCATATGTGACGACCATATCTGACAACGTTAGTGATTGGGTAAAGGCAGAGCCACTTGTTTTAAGCTTCAGCAGAGTCCACACCTCCATGAAGAAATCGTTTCTCAATACAGCACTGCCAGACCCTCTGTACAAAATGAAATGAAATACAAGGGGCTGGTTTACCAGGCTAGTGCATCACTTCAGAGAGAGTGAATCAGAGGGTTGTCTGACTCTTTTTTCGGTATGATTTTGAGTTGCAGAGCTGATCATCTGTTTAACCACATTTGCTTTTTTAGAACGAGACCAGCATTACTTCAGCATGATAAACACTTGTGCACTGTTGGATCAGATATGTGGCAGTTTTTTTATTTATTTTACCATCTGAATCAAGGAGCTCCAGCACGGGATGGACTGGGTACACACTGTCATCCAACACAGGTTATGTGTGACTGCTCATTTACTAGTGTTACATCATCAGCATTGCTCTTTGACTATGGGTGGATCATGATCTGGTTTAAATGGTTAACTAAATGCAAGAGATTGATGATGTCGTTGCATCAGACGCCATCTGTCCTGAATGACTGTGATAACTTTGCCTTTTTGTTACATCACGTGTCATACTGGTATTATAAAGATACTTCCTCAGTGCAACTGGCGCTTGTCTATGGAATTGTGCTTCTATTTTCAAGTCCCTTGCATTAACAGAGGGACCACCAAAAGTTTGATTAAAAACATGGCACTGCATTGCACTGTGCAGCACTGTGTTGCATCACATGGAGCTAAGATATTCTCATAGAAAGATGAAGCAGCCAAACATATTTTATTGCAGTCGCATGCACGTCACCTGCTGTTACGCTGCGGTGATTGTGTTTTCCCTACTGTGTATGGACTGTGATACAAGGTTTTTTTTAAGGCTTTATAAGGATTGTACCAGCAGGTGATGAGGCATTTCTAGGCAAGTGGGAAAAAAACTACAGATTCTCTCTTTGGCCTGCACTGATGGGTTCCTCAGGAATGCGATTTCTCTTCTAAGTGACTTTCACTGTTTTCACATCAGTTTGGATAACATATGTGAATTGTGCACATCCAAAGAATTACTGGGGGAAGGGGGGTGATGTATGGATGCATTCAGTAACTCAATCAGTAATTCTTTGTTTAGGTTTGTAAACAAAGAAAGTGTCTGCCTCTCCTGGGTAGTAGAGTAGAGCAGAGTAACTTTATTGATCCCGAAGGAAATTAAGGTTGCCTGTCACCATAACAAGTAAAAACTATAATCCTTCATGAACTCTGCTCTGTCACACACTTTTCTCCCTTTTAATTGCAAGCAGTGGATCATCTGAGATGAGGACCACTGTAGAAATGTTAGAAAGGCAGATTCGAAGGATTGTATGGGTGGTATGTTTTTTTTAACATAATGGGCCGGGGGGGGGGGGGTTGTAAAAGCACATAAGACTTCTTGAACTGTTGATTAGGTGTAGGGTGGCTGTCGAGGTACAGGCAAAGAAAAGATGGCCGTTCTTGGGTTTTTGCTCTCTCCTCTCCAGGAACAATGAGCATCTGGAAAAGCCAGCTTCAACAGTGCTGACACTAAAGGCTGCCAGGCTGCACTAGTGGTGCTGTGGTATGGGACACACAGAGAAGAGATGAACAGAGTTGTGTTCCGGGGGGACGGGCCAAGGCTTCCAGTGGGCAAGGCTGCGTGTTGGCGTGTGTGTGTGTGTTTGTGTGTGTGTGTGTGTGTGTGTGTGTGTGTGTGTGTGTGTGTGTGTGTGTGTGAGGGTTGGAGCCAGGGGGTTATTGGGGGTTTGTGGCAGAATTTTCCTCTAGCATCTCTTTTTTTTCCTTTTATGTGTGTGTGTCTCTTTCTCTCTTACTCTCTTTCTCATTATTTCTTGCTGTCTCTCTTCCCTCCTTCTCATATGAAATCAGTTATAGACTATGTGCGAGAATCCAGCATGTTTTGAGTTTTCTAGTTTCACTTTAGTGACTTTTAGGAACAAGGACACCGTGTTTGAAGCACTGCATGACATGCAAATCCATTGGGGTACTTCTGTGTGTGCTTGTGTGCCCTTGTGTGTTTGGGTGGGGGTGAGTGGGTGGTGGGGTGTGTGTGTGTGTGTTTGTCTGTCTGAACACTTGTAGCATTGATTTGCTTTGCCATACTGGGTGATCAGATAGAAATACTGAAGATAAATGATAAGGACATAGTAGCTTCAATGACTGACAAAACACAGTGCTTACAGAGGGGATGTTGTCACGATTTTGTGAGTGTGTGGGTTCCAGAGAACACCAGAGTGGCAGCAGGGAAGAAGTGTGTCTAATTGTGTGTGTATGCCTTTTCGTGTTTCAGTGTGAGTCTGTCTTGCTGTCGGTTACTGTGTGTGTGTGAGAGAGAAGTTTCTGTGTGTGAATGTGTGTTAAGAATTTGGTGTGTGTGCTAATGCCCTTGTGCAGGCCTTGTGCTGGTTCTTTCATGCTCCATCTCTTCATCTTAGCAGCGTGAAGGGAGGACTTGTGATGAGGATGTGATGAGAGTAAAGGAGGCCAGGAGGAGAGCAAGAGGGATATTGATAAAGACAGAGAGGGATGGAAGCATAAAGAAACAAGAGAAAGTGTGTGATGGAGAAGGAGACCTAAGAGGAACTCTGTCTCCTGCTCAGTGACTATATGCTGTGGAATGCTGGAGTGACTCACTGTGCCTTTGATTGAATCGAGTCATCCCTTTACTTCTGTTCCACTTTAGGGAACACATGGAAAAAAAAATCTCCGACACCAAGGGCAGCTATCACTGCTATCCCAGCTTATGTGCACACCAGTCGTATAGGCTTTGTGTTAACCTTCATTGAAGTTCACAGTGCATCAGACAGTTTAATAGGCAGAATTGTTTTAAATAAATGCGGTTACATAATGGATTAATGTTCAGAATACATGCGTTGGCAACCAAATTCTCATGCAATATCTAGACATTGTGGGTATTTTTAAATGAGACTGTATAGACATATTACTGTGTACATTAACATGAGGGTAAATTTATTTTACAAGTAGTCTTTATTGCCCTACAAAGCCAAAATGCAGTAACTACATATTTTGTCAAAACTGAGTTTAGACTGTACTTTATTGATTGGAATTGACTTTATAACACATCTTTTGACCAAATCTCTTGCTTCTTCCTGTTAAGAAAGTACATATAAGCATTTGAAGGCATTTTTCCTCAGTTTCCAAGTTCATGTAGTTATGGGACTTTGCCTTTGTAGGGCAGTACATTGGTGGTCCTGAGGGTTAGCATGCTGCAAGCAGTACTAAATAAATAGAAATTCTGGTGCTTCCATTGGTTAACTGGAAGATTAGGAAAAGTATATTCCTCTGACAAAAGACAACTTTTGTATACACCGTAAGCTATGGTATGAGTTTTATTTCTGTTAGCTTACAAATTTCAGAGCTCTTTTCTCAAACAATAAAATAGTTAGTGGAAAACAGAACAGCCAGTAGGCTACCAAAACCGAGTGGAGTTGAGATAACCAACGTCAATCCTGTAACTTGAATTAAAACCGCCCAGTGTTTCATAGTACCTGTCGAGGCATTATTAGTTAGGCGAGGTTTTATTGTTGGCTTTATTTGATACATCTGATTTCACATTGCTAAAATTGCAATTTTTTACTGTAAGATTAAAAGGAGAAGAGCTTGGATGTGGATTAAACAAGAGCTTATTAATTATGACCACTGGTAGCATAGTGTTAGCACTGTCATATAGGCCTAGGTTTACTTAGTTTTTTTCCCTCACCAATTTTGTGTCGAGGATTCCCGGAACACTGAAAGACCGGGGAACACACAACTATCTTGGCCGGAGAAACTCAATATTGCATTAAATTTGCCATGTATGACCACTACTCCAATCTCTTGAAGAACATTGTGTTTTGGAAACTTTGTCACATGGGGGGGATGCTATAATTCCCAAAAAAACATTTTACGATAAGGTATGCACAATGACAGGTTCTTCGCTATGCTAGTAACAGGCTACAGTCATGCAAAGCCCATTCAGTCATAGCACACCAAATATAACATTTAAATGTTCCAAACAAACACACATACTTACCTATATTTCAGGGAAAACGATTACACTAATCGAAAAAATAATTGCTGTATGAATCGTTCAAAAAAAGTCATCTGGGACAGCCCTAGTATGGTGTGTGTTTTTCACATAATGGAATGTGGCTAATGCATTGCAGCCTGAGGCACAGGAACATGGTGACGCGTGTGCGTGCGTGCGTGCGTGCGTGCGTGCGTGCGTGCGTGCGTGCGTGCGTGCGTGTGTGCGTGTGTGCGTGCGTGTGTTACTCTGTCCATAAACCTGACTTGATATTATGAGCCCAGTTACTGTCTGGAGCGTGACTGGCAGTCATTCCAATCCCTGTCCAAATCCTGGATTTACATCCCTCTTTCCTCTCCTCTCTTCCCATAATCACAGGCCACTCCCCTACTCTCCTTCTCTCCAGCCTCTCTCTTTCCTCCTCTCTCTCTCTCTCTCCCTCTCTCCCTCTCTCTCTTTCTCTACCCTGCCCCCCTCCCCATCTCCAGCCTCATATTACAGTGCTGTGGAGTCGTGCTGGCAGAATGTGTGCGTGTGTGGTGACTCCTCTGGTTCTCCCACTTTGCTTTTGCAGAAACAGACCTCTCTCTTTCTTTCTCTCCCTCTCTCTCCTGCGCTCTCTCTCTCTCCTGTCCTTTCATTCATTCTCATCTGTATAACGCTCCTCCCTCACTGCTTCCCTTTTGATTTCCTCCATCCCTATCTCCCCCACACTCTGCCCATCCCCCTTTTCATCTCTCTCTCTCTCTCTTTCTCTCTCTCTCTCTCTCTCCCTCCCTCCCTCCCTCTCTCCCTTCCTCTCTCTCTCTCTCTCTCTCTCTCTCTCTCTCTTTCTCTCAGCACGGGTACAGGAGGCTTGTTGTTGCAGTGGGGGCAGGCAGGCAGGACTGAAAAAGCGCTGGTTTCAGCAGACAGCCATGCTGCGTGAATAGAACTGAGGCTGGAGCTGAAGTACGGGCTCACAGCATTGTCCTCGCTAATCAGGGGACTGGAATACGCACACAAACACCACGCTTCAACACAGACACAGCCGGTCTGGCTGAGTGGGTTTTTTAGATGTGTGTCTGTGTTAGAGGAGAAGGGCACAGAAGAGGCTCAGCGGCCAATGGGAATCAGCGTTTCATCACCGCTCGCTAACCATCGGCGTGGATACGGTGTCCTCTACGGTTGGGATTACTGCAGGACGTTTTTTTTTTTTTTTTTTTTTTTTTTTTTTGGCGCATGCCGCTGCCATCACCTCCACTGCTGCAGTGAGCTGAGGAATTCCCTGAGCTAGTGTTGCCCTACGCCTGTGTGGAACGCGTGTGTGTGTGTGGATGTGCTTGTGATTTTAAATGTGAGGAGCGTACATCGTTTTTCCTGACCTGTTTGCGTGGAGAAGGCCCTGTTTGGACTGGAGCTTACCTGCATGCTCGGAGCTGGGGGGGTGGGGAGGGGAGGGGGGAAGGGCACCAGAGGAGGAGGAGGAGGAGCAGAGAAAGGGAGGCGTCATTGCGAGGAGGAGTAAAGGAGCCCGTCTGCGGAAGGAGGAGGTGGCAGCGGCTTTAGTGGCAGGCCATTGGCGGCGTGGGCAGGAGGGCTTTCCAGCGGGGAGCACCCATGAGGTCGGAGCGCAGTAGCCGCGTGTGCATCGTGGTGCTGGAGGAGGTGGAAGACGACGAGCCCTCGCCCTCCCCTGCCCCCGTGCCTGTGCCCGTGCCCGTCCCCATCACCCGCCGTGCTAAAGCCGGCCGCGACCGCGGCTCCCAACGTGCCCCGCGACCCGCGGCACCTAGCACTCACACTCAGGAAGAAAAGGTGAGCGAGGATGGAGAGGGGGAGAGAGAAAGACCATAGCAGCCTCCTTAGCAGCCTCCTTAGCAGCTTTTAAAAATGGCTCATTGTTTCCTTCTGTCCCTTGGAACAGTGCAGTACAATATGCAAATCAATGGATGTGGTTTGGTAACGGCGAGTCGGAAAAGGAATGGAAAATTCCTGCGCCAGTTCTATCTTTCCGTATCGCATACCTGCTTCTTCCTTTCATCTTTGCCTCACTAAACGTAATTGCCCTCAGAGCAGATGCAGACATGTCATCTTTGCTAGCCAGGGCCTGTGGTCTGCATCGAATTGCTCTCTACACCTGTGTGTGTGTGTGTGTGTGTGTGTGTGTGTGTGTGTGTGTGTGTGTGTGTGTGTGTGTGCGCGTGTATGTGCGCACGTGTATATATTTTTGTTAGTTTTTCTTCAGGGACACTTGCAGCTTGGGTGTGAAATATTTCACTCTGTCCTTAAACAAGGACGCACGGGTATGCTAACACCCCAGTTAAATGTCACGAGCTGTTGCTAAGCTACGTTACCTAACCCTTCCCTATCCTTCCCTACCTCTTACACGAGAACACAGAGAGAAACATGACCACCCTCACACGCCTCGCACTGGTTTCACACGTTAGTCTCACTGGATTCACACCGGCATGCTAAGCCTCCCTCTGCCATGGCAAACACACCACCCACTCTTGTTTTGCAGTAGGATGCTAGCCAGCTGATTAGCATCAACATACTGTGATGACTCCATTTGGAACAGGACAGTTTTTTTTGGGGGGGGGGGCTGTGGTTTCAGTTTGAGGGAGAGGAAGAGAGTGAAAACAACAGACGTGTTTTGTTGACTGTACAAAAATGTATGCTTCTCATTTTTCTCAGCCAATTTCTGGGAACTACCAGGCTTGAAACATATGTTAGCTCTGTGGTGCACAGAGCATCTTGTTGTTACAAAAACAAGCTTTGGTGACGCTGTCAACTTTTTTGTCATCTGTTTTGTGTCATCTGGTTTACTCTCCAAAGAAAGAGTGTTTGTGGAGGGGTTGGACAGAGAACAGAAAATAGCTACCTATTTAAAGAGGGGTTTCCAGTAGTATGCGTTTTATTAGTCTATAATCAGACGAATTCTACGTTTACGATAACTGGGAACACGCTAAAGAACACACACACACACACAATCAATGTCAGTGTGTTATTAAGTTCTCAGCAGTTGTGTTTGGTGTATGTCTTTGACTGTTGGCTTGTGTGAAAGCTTGTGTTCAGAAACCAGAGTATTTTTGCGGAGGAGTTATCGTAAAAGAAGCGCACAGGTTCCTTAGCACATGTAGCTCAAAACCTATTTCAGGGACCTGGAAGTGTCTGTCTACAAGGAGCCATTTTAGGAAACTAGACAGGTGTGTGTGTGTGCGTGGGTGCATATATGTAGCGGCCATTTCTGGATCTGGGCAAAAGTGTGTTTGTGTGAGTGTACATCTGAGGTCTGTGCACACAAACAGTGCTTTCTGGAATTTTGTATGTGTTTGTATGTGTGTACATTGATAAGTGATTGAGTGAGTAAATTAGGTTCTGTGCCTGTAGTATCAATTTCTCATCTGGTAATGTCTGTTTGCCAGTTTCTCCTCTGGTAATGTCTGTTTGCCAGTTTCTCCTCTGGTAATGTCTGTTTGCCCTCTCCACTGCCACCTGAGCCAGGCACACTACATGGCAGGTCAGTCGATAGCCCTGCGCTCTTTCTGAGCTGATCGGCTTGCCATGCCCTCCCACTGTCAACGCCAAGGAGGAAATGTGTTTGTGGGAGGTGTTAATTTGTCACTGTGGCTGTTGAATGCTCTCAAACAGTTTTTTATGGTTGATGATTGCTTCATCTGCCTGTCATCTATTACGTTCATTTTGTGTCTGGAGTTAATGTTTATAAAGGTGGAGGTGGGGGAGATATTGTGCAAGGTTCTCCACACTAGCTGGATGAACTGGTATCACCTTCACATGACATCAGCACCGCCCTTCACAGACCTTGTCTGGATGTGGGTGGCCCATGCTAGACAGGTTCAGACTGTACGTGTTGAGCGCCTGTGTTCCACTTTATTGCCTCATTTGGTTGAGCAGCACACTCTTAGCTATGCTGTTGTTGGCTGTTGCAGTTCTGAGATTGCACGCTCAATACGACTATCACTGCGTGCACATGGACGAGTTAAATCTAATTGGAAATGGTTTGGGATCGTATCGAATTCATGTGCACAGGCTAAAGATCGTATAGGGATTGGTTTCGCGAATCCGATTGCAACCCCTGGCTTAAAGGAGAACTTCGGTGTAAAATGAAAATTGGCATGTTAAAACATCATACCGAGTTGGTATGTGTACTGAGGAGCAAAATTGATTTAGCCTGTTGCATTCAGAGTTTAACAATTTTTTATCGTTTGTCCGAGAAGGCTAACAATGGAAGTGGTAGGTGCCCTCAGACGAAGCATGACGACTACGCTATTTTTAAACCATTAAAACCACTAGAAGAAACTCCACACTCCATCGGTAGTACAACAAAGGCCCTGACATTAAAAATGAGGCACTGAGAACTTTGTAAGTGTACACAACATTTATTAATAAAACAGTTTTGACAAGCAGTACCTTGCTGTAGTTTCTCGTCGGCGCCATGATGAAGGTCCGCACCAGTCGATTGACGAACACGAACCAGCAGGAAGAATAGGAGGAGAGGTGGTACAATCGACTTGTTTGGACTTTCATCATGGCAGCAACGAGAAACAACTGCAAACGACTGCATGTAAGAACAGCTTTTTAAATAAACGTTGTGTACATTTACAATATTCTCAGTGGTTCGTTTTGAATGCCAGAGCCTTTGTTGTACTACCAATGGAATGTGGAGTTTCTTCCAGCTGTTTTAATGGTTTAAAAATAGCGTAGTCGTCATGCTTCGTCTAAGGGCACCTACCACTTCCATTGTTAGCCTTCTGGGTCAAACTATAAAAAGTAGTTAAACTCTGAATGCAACAGGCTAAATCAATTTTGCTCCTCAGTACACATACTAACTCGGTATGATGTTTTAACATGCCAATTTTCATTTTACACTGAAGTTCTCCTTTAAGCCGATGTTAATCCGCTTGGTGCCGCCTTGTGCACGGGATTGGTTTGGATTCGGGTACTGCGCATGCAAGACCACTCGATCCTAGAAGCTTCTGTCCCTGATTTTTATCCATACTGAACGTCCAGGCCTTCTTTGTTGTAGCAGAGCGCCTGCTCTCAAGTAATAATCGTTTGTCCTTGATTGCTTGTAATATCAAACGCCGACGGCACAGTTCATGTCGTATCAAGGAAACCAAAAACGCTAGCCGTTTTCACACTGCAGGACACGGGGTGGCGACACGTTACGACACGCTAATTCACCCCGGGGGGGCAGTGGGAATGCACGGCGTGTTTTTGAACCCTCTTCTGAAAAGGTGGGTTGAGAAGGCGTAGCCCAGCGGCACTGTAACATTACACCACGCATAATGCTGGGCGTGTACAATGACCTGAATGACCAGTGCATCGTAGTAAATACACCTGTCTGCAAAGTTTTCATTCAGTTTTTTAAAACAACCATGGCGAGACACACAGAGTTGTTGCTGGCTCTTTGCACAACCATTCAAGGGCAAATGACATGGTACTTTACTGCACCTAGATGCTTATATGGGATTGCAAATATTTGCAAAGAATACATTTGATGCCGATTTACTGTAGCTATTTGTACGGCACCATCAGGTGAACTATAGCGCTATCATTAAATAATTTACTCTATCCACACATTTTCGCCCGTCGAAAAAGCCCACAACACTTAGGGTGAAGATGCACTGGGCATATTTGCAGTCACATATTTCAGGATATTCACAATATATGGAGATATATTGATGGATGCGCTCTGGACATATTACAAAACAGTAGCGCTATCATCAAACATCACTCTACAGTTTTCAAACATTTTACTCTCCTGGTTAAAAGGCACACAACACAATGATTTATCTCTCAAAATATGCTGTTTATTTAACATAAAATGTTCGGCATAGCATTTACCCTACCGTTTCCATTGTCATGTCATTGTTTTGTGTTTCTAAAAAAAAAGTTTCCCGCGACCACGGAGTTTAAAATGACGCTACGACTACCGGGGTAACAGGAAGTGAACTCGCAATGTTTTTTTTAATCAAAATCATGTACTTTCAAACAACACCGAAATCGGGGATATTATTCCTTGTGCATTTAGGCTACATGATAAAGCTGTTGGCCAACAGACATGTACAGCATCTAAATTAAAAACAAATTACGTTGGTTGGTACGTTGGTATCAGGTTGGGTGAGTTATATGATTTAGGCCAAATAAACAGCATATTTCGGAAGACAGTTTGCAGTTTGCCTCTGAACTTCTTGTTGGTGTTTTTGTAGCTCTGCTCAGCTGTTTTAAAAGTCCCGACGGTGGGTAGTGGCAGTTGTGAAACGTCACCATACCACACCCTGTGCCCCGTCTCGCCTCGGCTCGTGTTCACGCTCGCCCCATGTCGCAAAAAAGTGTAGGGTCCGAGGTGGGTCGAATTGGTGTGTTGTTTGGACACGCCACCCCATGTCGGCAGTGGAAACGCAACAGACGACCCACTAATTTCGGCTGAAATTACCGGTAATTCTGCCAGTGTGAAAACAGCTGCTGTTTTTCGTTCATACGGACTTCCAAACAAAGGAGAATGCACAACATGTATGCAAATGCTGCTCTGTCAACCTCCTCGAACGTCATCTTTGTTTGTATGCCGCCAGATAGTTTGTTTATTTTCTTTTTAGCAGCCACCAGCCTGAAGTAGTTCTAACACCACTTGTTGAAAGGAATACAGCGCCATCTAGCGTAGCAGAAACGGCCAGATCTCTGACCATTATCCGCTTACACGAACTCTCATGTGCACAAGGATTTGGGACAGACCACCCGTTGGGTAGCAACACCCAATCCAATACCAATCCAATCCGATCCTACCATGTGCCCGTAGTGTATGAAAGGCCAGTTTCATCTGGTCATTGGGTTAGGATTATATGTGAATGTCGTAGGGCTGGGAGATTTCCGCCCCAAAACAAATCTTCGATTTTTTTAATAAAAAACTCGATTCACGACCCCCCCCCCCCCCCCACCGCCCCCGCCCCCGCCCAATTTAAAATAAAATAACTATTGACTGTACATTTATTTCTAAAATATACATTTATTTTGAGATAAATAAGTGCTTCAGTCTGCAGTCACTGAATTCAGCAGAAAAAAAGTGTGTGTAGTTTCATAGACTTGTGCTTTAATGAATTACTAAAGCAACAAAATGCCTGAGGTAACACTTGTAAAAAGAAAAATCTCAATAGAATAGAATCCACTCTTTTCATGTGGAACACAGCGTGAAAAGCTTTGAGGAAGAGTAGTTTTCTTTGAAGATGATGATGTGTTAGCATTAGAGCTAGGAAAGTTTTCTTGCCGAAGAAGGCAGTATTTCTCCCACTCAGACGGATGTTTGTGCTTCAAATGCTGAAACAAATTGGTCGTGCTGCTACCACTTATGATAACTGCTTTCAGACACAAGTTGCAACGAGGTGTTGTTTGGTATTCATCAGATGCTGCACAACGAAACCAATTCCAAATTATGGACGTTGTGGGACTTTTGGGCAGGAGCCCCTCTTTCTCGCCGTCTGTTTCTGTCGCCATGTTTGTTTGTGCATGTGATGTTACTGGGGGTTCGAGAGAAAACGCATTGCAGGAAGTGCAGTAGGGATAGCCTTGGGTCTTGGCGAATGTAAAAATGAAATGCATGCGCTGTGCGCTTGGAATATAAACTGTATGGGGACGTGATTAAAAAAAATCTTTTAACTCGAGTTTCAGGGGAAATGAATCGATTTGACCTGCCAACTCGATTTTTAAATCGTATCGTTTTTTTGCACAGGCCTAGAATGTCGCTTTGTTTATTTTACAGTATTTGCTCTAAAGGCAGTCTGTTAAAAACATGGGGGTGTTAGATGGGAAGCCAACTTTAGCGAGGACTTTTTCCGGAAAGGCCAACTAAGCAGCTCATTCAGTCATTCTGTCTCTTCTATGGTGTAAACTAACCAGACTAATGGCGCTTTCCGACTGCATAGTACCAGCACTACTTAACCCTACTTTACCTGCTTAAAGGTTCCGTGTGTTTTCCATTATAGTTGCTACCTCCTCAGTGTAACTAAATGAGTTGGGTGGAGTTGAAACTGCCGTGAAATTCATTTCTGCGCAACATAAAAAAATACATTTGGTATAGTAGTTGCTTTGGAAAGGCAGTCTTGCACAAAAAAGTGTACATGCATGACTTAAATATGCCTACGTGCACAGCATGAAATGATTACATGTAACACATTACAATAATATTAGGTGTAGGTCCTCAAGTGTAGGCTACACGTGTGCTGTTGACATAAGCCCTTAGTTTGGCATGACCTCAAGCATTATTGCAATACAGTGCTTAAATACATTCATTTGGGTGGGGGTTGTTTATACTACTGCCTGTAATGATCAACACAGTGGCATGTAATTCACCTCGAACATTTATACTAAGTTCAATTTCTGATTGTGATGCGTTCCTTAGAATGGTAATTCATTTTCTACATATGCACACCTATTGAGTAGTCCCTGTTTTCTGACTGTATCATGCTTGTGTATCAGTGTGCCAAGTTTGTGGTGAACTTTAAATAAACGGTAAAGATCCGACTGCTTTAGAAAATGACTAGCAGATGGAAGAACACAGAGTTGTACGTGTTATATGCCTCTGAGATCAACTTTTAGTGTCATTCTGCTGTCACGCTTGGACTCTATTCACCTTATTCTGACATGCCCATTTTCAAAGTTGCTTGTCTTACGCATTTGTAACATAACTTCCGGTCGGTGTGCTACGACAAGTCAGCTACGTTGGAAAACTTTGTGAATAAAGATGGATGGCTAACTCAGAAAGAGACAAGATCGGATGGAGAGATTGTGCTTCATCACCCGAGGTTAAAAAACTCCACTGGGTGGCTGGCATGCAGCGGTGGGCTGAGGCAGGGGGCGATTGTTAAACGAAATATAGAAACATGTCTGTACAGAAAGGGGAATGTTTTTTATTCACGGAAATGGCCATTGTATTTTTAACTTCCCTAACTATGCAGCCGTTTATGATACCATTTTTCCAGCAGTATCTTACGTTTAGCTTCTGCAAGCCACCAATACAATAATTCTACCTTAGGCATTGCCGATTGAGATGCTAGCACACACACATACAACTGCAATTTGACTGAGCCATCTGCACTGACAGCAAGCCACTGATGATGCAGCTCTCTCCTACGGCTCTACCTGAACCAAGTTCCCACACAAAAAATGTTACAATGTTTAACTCATTGAGTGCCAGCCATTTTCAAAGTTGGTCACGTCCCAGTGCCAGGATTTTTTGAACATTTCAGTGTTTTTTCAAGACCCATAGAAAATTGAGTTCTATGTCTGTGTCAACAAAAAACATACCAAAAGAAACTCCAGACTTTCCTTTATCATCAGAAAAAAAAATTGTTTGTACCTCTTTCCATTCCTTAGCAATTGTCTGGAGAACATGGGTGGGTGTAACTAAAAATGCTGATTTCTGACCAAAATACTGAGAAAAATGGCTTTTTGTAACAAGCAACATTTCAAGCAGAAAATGTCTTTGATTACAATTGCTTTTGCTTCAGAGACATCTCAAACATTATGAAAAGTGATCCCATTGTATACTGCACCAAAAATAACGCTGGCAACATTATTTATAAATTTAAAAAATACAAATTTATTTATAAAACCATGTAGGCACATTTCATAGATTCTTTGAAGCACAGCTAAAAGCAACACTTCATGGGAAACACTTTGTGCGTAAACATTTCAAAGGCAAAAATTAGACTTTCTAGCAGCTATTTATGTACAGCACATTGTTATACTGTTACTGTAGTGCTTCTAGCGCTCCCCCTGTGCGTGCGCGCGTGTGTATGCATGTGTGTGTACAGCAGAGAAGACCTATAAACACGATCTAAAATACTGAGCCATACATCTAGTATCGGAGTAAGCTATGCAATTAGACTACTGCTCCATGCTTGTAAATGTAATATTTCTGAACGTCACCAAACACGATATAAAACATTGTAAGATTTTAGTGTGGGAACTTGGCTCAGAGAGGGGATAGGCAAACTGAAACCGAACTATACAACGCCTTCAGAGCAAAATAACATCGTATTCCACAGGATCCGCACACAGAACAACTAGATTAACACATGAGAATGATAGCACAGGAAATTATGATGTTGGGAGAGTGCAGTGAATCCGTGCGCTTTACCAAATGTAGAGAGCTGGGTCGTCAGTGACTTGCTGTCGGCGCAGACGGGTCAGTCAAGTGCAGGTGTAGCTATCTATGAAACAGCGCGACAGGCTGCTCATTATGCATTACCTAAAGTGAAATTAATCTATTGGTGGCTTGCAGAAGCTAAACGTGAGATGTTGCTAGGAAAACAGTAGCTTCAACATACGTGCTGACAGGATTTATTTTGATCAAGCTAGCAGTGTGCAAAACTGCGAGCAATTGAGCAAGCCAGGTCCAGTGTCTCTTCTTTGAGACAATGTTAGATGATCACATATCCACACTGATACTGGTACTACCCACAGAATGGGTTCCCTTGTGATTACAACTTTGATTTTTTTACACAAGCTAGATCAGATGATTACCCCACCTCCCCTGTAAAAAAACGAAATTGACTCGATAACGCGTCATTGGCACTGGGCGTTACTATCGTAAAAGACGCGTTTTCGCGTCATTGGCATCGAATGAGTTAATGTTGTGTTTGGCGATGTTCAGAAACATTAAATGTAGAAGCGCGGAGCAGTAAAGAGGGGGCGATTTGTGGGGGGGAAAAAAAACAGAAAGGGGGATTTTTTTTTTTTTTTTTTTTCTTCATGGCAATTGGCATTGTAGCGCACAGATTCAGTGCACATGGTAATCTAGTTGTTTTGTGTGCGGATCCTATGGAATATGATGTTATTCTGGTCCCGGTTGCCTGGTTGAGCCAAGTTCCCACACGAAATTGTTACAACGTTTAATATTGTGTTTGGTGACATTCAGAAACATTACATTTAGAAACACAGAGCAGTAGTCTAATTGCATAGCTTACTCAGATACTAGATGTATGGGCCGATGTTGTAGATTGTTAGATTTGAAGTAACATCAGTTGAGTTGCATTAGGGCGCATAGTAACCGGAATTACCATTACAAAACGGAAGAGCGTCTGTTCCAGAATAAGGTGAATACTAATGTGATTTTCCTAAGCAAGGCTTAACAGAACTTTGGAATAGCTAGCTTGACAACCAAAGGCATGGAACTAACGACTAACCTCCAATTTGGAATTGGTAACGGCCGTTGGTCCAGTAAATTATGAAAAGACACATCTTGTGGCAGAAGGAAGTAGTTCTACAAATAAGTTTTGGCGATTAAAACGTGGAAATTATTACCTGAAATTAACATCAGACAAGTCTGGTAACCGTGGACTTTCACTAATGGCCGCATTACTACCTCGAACGCGCATTTACTTTCTAATATACGAACATCATGTCGCCCATTACCCCTCATGTAAAGCACAGTTTCAGTCTATTTAGGATGTAAGCTAAACCTTTAATTCTAATAAGCAATAAAACAGACAACCTAAGCTTGTCAGTGTTGCATATGTCATTGGTTCACTCTTTTGGCCATGGAATTAATTGTGTGGTGATTATATTTACTGAGTTAGTGAGCTAACTATGTCAGGGGTGTTAATGTAGCTAATATGTGCTAAATAGTTAGCACTTAACAACTTCAGTTAAAGTTGCATAGTCCCAAGAAATGACTTGTGTCTGTGACGCCTATTATAACCTATGCCAGTAAAATTACGACCTGATTTTCATGTCAGAAAAATAATTATCTGTTCAAAACATTGTTAGCTAGCATGGCTAACTAGTTAGCAGCCAACAGAAAAATAGGTAACATTTAGCTGCTTGGGCTTGAATAGTTGTTTTTTTCCCATCAGTGGCCGGCAACCTTGTCACGTCACATTTCTAGCATGGACTCTACCTGCTTGGAATCTCGCCAAGGCAGGGACTAAAAATGGTCCTTGGCAGCAGGGCTGATAGAAAAGCAAAAAGTAAACGACTAGGGTATAGTAGGGTAAACCAGGTTGGTGGAAAAGGCCCATAGTAACCCCATGCTGGCATTTGTTTTGGGTTGAGTAAGATTTCTTGTACGACCATTTTAAATGTATTATGTTATATATTATACCTATGTTATATTGGTATTAACCTTATCCTAAGATTCAGTCTGCAGTTGAATCTTGCTGTAAACTGCTTATAGTTCATGAAATGACTTTAAAGCAGCAGTAATTGATGTATAATTGAAACCACTGACAGGCAGCACTGTTGTTCAGTATAGTTTAGTTTTGTCTGCATGCTCAATCAGTGGATGTAACCCCACACGGGAGACATGCGTAAGGACGCCTGCTCGAGTTCTTGCAGTGGAAACTGAGAGTTAATACTCTGTCCAGGGAGCAGGGAGTGGAGTCTGTAGGTCTGTTTTTTTTTTTTTTTTTGTCTAGCCCCAGATATTTTTCAGTAACAAGGATCAGTCCGCATGCAAATCAGTCTTTGTACGTGATGCATCCTTTTCTCTTTATCAGGAGAGACCACAGCTGTTGCGTCCTTCATGGCTTTGTCAGTATATTTTGATTATTTGACACAATTCTGATGTTTATTTCTCCTTTCTTTTCATCTCCTGGCAGCCTTCATTGCTGAAAGCTATATTTAATGTGGATCCCGACGAGGTTCGCTCACTCATATTCAAGAAGGAAGATGTCAACGTGCAGGTAAAGACACCTTAATAGTTTTTTTGTTTTATTATTATTTATTGTACATTTTATTGTATGTATTGCTTCATTTATTTATTTATTGAAAATTGTTAGCTGATGAGTGTCTTGGGTGTTAATGGTGTATTGGGTAGTTGGATTATCAGGGGCTGATATTGACCAATTTTAGAGTTGCAATTGACAGGATACTTCTGTACAACTCATAGCTGACACAAAAGTTTCTAGTAGTGTTCTATCACAGTTCATCACCTATGTCAGAAAAAACGCTACAGCATAGGTATGGTTGTACCCACAAAAGTCCTTCATTGTTTGAGACCGTGTTGTCTCACCTTGAAAATCAAGTGTCTTGCTGCTGGAGGTAAGGTGTAACATGAGTATCCAGTAAAAGGAATGTTGTTCTCAAACCATGTTGTTTAACTAATTGCACCAGGCTTATTGGATCTTTTTGAATTCGTTAAAAGTAATCACTTGTAATGATACCTGTTAATCTGATAACAAAAAACTCTTTTACCTAAATGGTAAAGACTAGATTGGTGTACTTATGGTGCAAGTTGACACTACATGTTTAACAGACAGTAATATTTGTTCTTCCAATGAAATGTTCAACTACAGTACATCATTTGGCAACTGTGTACAAAATATAACTTCTGCTTGGCTGTGCGTGCATTGTAGATGGAACGTATTTGCCACTGTGGTGTTCATTTGGCCTAATGAAAAAATGCAGCACTCAGTCTGCATTATTGTCAGTATTCTCACCTGCCAATGTCATTTCACATGGCGCCCAGCTCTCTATTTGTCATATAAAGGACTGGCTTGGTTTGAAGAGGACATCAAATAAACATTCATAGCACCAGGGAAATGTTATACAGCAGTACATATAGTCATATCAGCAACCCTTTTCAAAAAGACAGAAGTGGTGTGTAGTATTGTTTTTTTTTTTTTTTTTTTTTTTGTTATAGCCAGCATCACCAGAATTAATGTGATCAGAGCTGGGGCTGCACAATATATAGAAAATATTGTGATATCGCAATATACAATGTCAAATGGAGTCCTATTGCCCTTGATATCCAACCCTATAGGCTGCACACTGGCTACGGCCTAGCGGTCAAAATTAAGCTGAAAGATGTTAAAACTATATTTAAATATTTCAATGTTTAAACTATATTTAAAAAAAATAAATGTTTATTTATAGCAAAACATATCGTCATCGCAACATTCAGCAATGTGCATATCGCACATTTTTTCAGTATTGTGCAGCCCTAGTCAGAGCTTTTCACACTAAAAAGGAAAATTCATGTTCAGAGCATCTAAATATCAGCGTGAGACATCAGTCATCATCCACTTTTTTGTCACAGATAATTGCAACCATATCGTTCCGGGGGAGAAAAAAACACCCATTTGTCGATCCCTGAGCATTTCAGTGTGTTTCTTAATAAGCTCTCTCTCTCAAGTGCTTCTCTCAAGGAACTAGCCTGACCTTAATCCCTGGCTGGTAATTAAGTCTGGCTCATTGCCCGTCTCAAGTCAGCATTCGGCATTTGTGAGTGTGAAGATGGGCCCTGGTGCATCTTCAGCCCAGTGGCTCGTGACTGAATGGGGCTGGCAGGCTCCTGTGCGGACAACCCTGGAGCATTGCTCCGTTCCCCTCATCTGATGTTGACCCAGGGGTCTGTGCTCGCAGAGGAAAAAGGAGCGAGTGGGGAGGGTAGCCGACTGATTAACTGGCCCAGTAATGACCACGAAGCTGCCACATTGATTCCCAGGGAGATGGAAGGCCTGGGCAGATATCGACTGATGGTCGGAGAGAGCAAGAACAGCACTTCAGAGGAAGTGAACGGGAAAGAGAGAGGGAGCGGAAAGCAAGAGGGACAGAAAGAGACAAAGCCAGAACGATGGAGGGAGGTAAAATAACAGAATTAGTGTGAGCGAAAGTAGGAAATAGAGCAGTTTAAAAGGAGTTTAAAAGACACAAAAATGAAGCAGCCATATAGTCTAAAATGAGAATCATGCAGGGACATTTTAAATTTAGAGCTCTGACCATCAGTGGCTGTGTGGTGACTCAGACTTCACTGTTGCTCCATCATGCTGGCTGGATAGCTGGCAGTTTAGAGGGTGGATGAGCCAAGACGAGGCTGCAGGCCTGGCCATGTGATCTTTGTTTATGGGTCCTGCTCAGATGGCTCTCTGCAGTGGGAGAGCAAGGGAGGGGCAAGGTTATTATAGTTAACGAACACAAAGAAAATAATGAAAACTAAAATTTTATTTCACTGAAATAAAAAAGCGATAAAAAAAGGGGGAAAAATATAACTGAAACTGTATTGTGTGTTTACAAAACTAACTGAAATGAACTGAAATTATAGATGAATTGCTCTTTGTTTTTGTCTTTGTCAGTTTATTTTCCATGCAGGGGGAAACTGTCCCACATGCCCTCACAAGCACACAGACTCCCGGCATGCACATGTGCAGATTTCTGATCTGTTTACTCGGACATGTGCGACAACTATGTCACATTTTGATATAGGGGCGTCTTCGGTGTTAATTTGGTCACACTCCAACATCATGCTGGTTGCACGAAGGTAGTGCTTCAAAAGATTGCATTTCCAGCGATAAAACAAATTTTTATATCTCAATGTTGTGGCATGGACCCTTGCATCACCCATAGAAGAGTCGCCCCAAAGCACAGACAGAGCTGAAAGATTTTAATTACCATGACTTTAAAGTGAGAGACTGTGGCTGCCGATGACGTTAACAGACGTTAAGATCACACCGGCCCTACATGAAGTGTAATGTGTGGTTTTCTAATCATGTAAGGTATTGCCCAGTAGTAATGTGATGTATAATGATAGGATGATTGAAGTCTGTGTGGCCCTCCTGCAGTTTCTAGTTTCCACGCAGGCTCCCCTGAGGGCCCTTATTGATCTGAGCCCCAGCATGGATTTACACTGAGCTCATTTATCAACCATGCTTACATAAATGTAGAACTTACACACATAATGCATGCACACACGTCCAATCCTCGTCTCTGCACACTCGCACACATGCAGACGACACACACACGCACAAACTTGATATGGAATAGACAGCTGTAAACACAAACCTTCCTTCACCTTGCAAGACTGTAATATGTAACACAATTACATACAAATGAAACTCACACACACACCGACTCCTACACTAGACCCCTGCAACCGCATCCCTCTGGCAAGAAACCAGCATGGATTCAATAATGTCGCCCAGGGGACGAGCTTAATGAAAAGCCATGGTCAAAACATGACACTGGTCATTCAGTTACCCATAATTCAGCGATGATGAACGGCACTGCTAAGCGGCTCCAAGAAGCATCAGGGCCACAGCAGGGGCGTGAGCTCTGCCCACCGGCCAGATGGAGTCAGTCAGAAGTGGTGATGTTAACTTGGAGCCGGATCAGGCCAGTAGCCGCATTGGTGGCAGCAGCAGCGCCCAGCTGCTCTCTGTGAGCACTGGGCCTCCACACCATGGCATGGAACAGATCCAAACAGAACAAATCCCTCCGG
The DNA here is from genome assembly GCA_027475355.1 of Coilia nasus. Classification (NCBI taxonomy): domain Eukaryota; kingdom Metazoa; phylum Chordata; class Actinopteri; order Clupeiformes; family Engraulidae; genus Coilia; species Coilia nasus. The sequence continues at coordinate 3,608,873 of CM050201.1, read as the reverse complement.
GTTCTGATCCAATGTGTGTGTGTGTGTGTGCAGGAGGAAGGGAGGGCAAGTGTCGGGGAGTGTGACATTTCACTTGGTGTTCTGGCACAATCTTCACAGTCGTAGAACCTTTCCAGGTTGCTTGTGATAGATTTCTGAAGGGTGTCCAGCACTTTTTCTGTGAAATCTCACTTAGCCCTAACATTCACTTCCTCATTCACCCAACTCTGTATTCTCTTGTGGTCATAGTAGTAAACTTGAATTGACCTGAAAGAACATGATTGACTTCCCCATTCCTAAATATAAGGAAGTCAGGAGTCTGGGTCAGGGGGTCAAGTCTCTTCACTTTTTCTCCCCACTCACTGTGGGACATACACCAAATAAAAACTGCTGACCAAACACTCATTATTTTCAATAGGCTGTTTTCCTCAAACTAAGGAAGAAATGAGCTGAATAACTTCAATTTTTTAAATTTTAAATTTTTTTTACTACCACTGCTATTTTCAGTTTGTTCCATGGGGAAACCTGTCTTGTAGTCACATTCATGAGGTTGATGCACAGCACAGTCCAGGAAAAAATAAGCACATGGCATAAAACAGACAACAGCAGTAAACTACAAACATTCTGTGCAAAGATAGAATTTCATCTGCCTAGTCTTTGGTTTGCTAGGGGTTTCTGATATTGAAGATCTGTTTTGACATAATGCAAATTGAGTTAACTTTTTGCACAGTGGACAAATGAGTTCTTACTGCTGTTGCAAAATGGTGTGCTAGTGTGGACCCCTGATCAGAGTGGTATTTGTCCCCTGCAGGACAACGAGAAGAGGACGCCCCTGCATGCGGCCGCCTATCTGGGGGATGCTGAGATCATCGAGCTGCTGATCCTGTCAGGTACCACCAGCTCTTTCCACAATGCATCTCTCTCATCCAAATGACTGCCAACAGACAGGAGTCAGAATTTGTTTTTTTGTAAATCCATTTAGGATCATATCCATTTTTGCTCAGTGTTAGTAATTGCATCTGGGGTGCACATGGTAGGCTCAAATCATTAAAATATTAGAACGGTGAGCATTTTGATCATTATTTTACATGATGCTGCCAGATAAGCTCTCCATATTTTTTCAGAGTAAAAAAGTGTTTTGGAACCAATCAGGTTTCAAATAAGAATCACGACCTCAAGAACAGTTCATTTTGTGCAAGAAATACAGTTGACTTTGGCATCAGAGTTGCAGGTTTTAGCCCTGGTGCAGTCCAGGTGGAAGACTGAATCACCTTGACCTGGATTTTGTTTGTGTGATCCCTTTTGGCAGAAACGCACTGGCCTCATTGCGAAATGTTTCACCATCACCTTCCTGAAATGGTGTTTATTTTATGACAGTATTTGAGTCTTCAGTAACACTGGAGTATTTTTCACCCCACCAGGCACTGCACACTCTCACAAGAGCAATAAATCTGTCTCAGACCATCCAGAAGTCAGTTATTTCTAGGCTACACAGTTACATTTCAATCAGAGGGTCATTTGAGGTGTGCTGTTCATCAGCATGGGGCTAAAAGGAATAATTTCTCTTGATGGTTTGATGCTAGAATGTCTTTTAGGCTGACTGCTGGAATGTGATGTACATGAAGAAAATCATATTAGTAGACACATGGAAGCTGAACGTCATGAGTGGTGATTCACCATGCAGTTTGAACATTTCTCCCAAAATGCCTTTAATGCCAAAAAGTCTTTAAACATTTTAGGTCGAAATGGTTGTTGTGCAATTGTTTATACTGTTTGTCAATAAATTACAAGCTGTTTTTAATATCGTTACTACCGTCAGCATTAACAAAGTCTTTTTGTAGGCTTATAAAAAGAGCAACTGTTGCTACTTCCAAATCCCTTAAATAACAAACATTGAACATATGACATGTTTTAGGAGAATCATTGCGCAGTTGCCTCCTGCAGCCCCTTCTATGCTATTTTACCTATCACTTGTAGGTGGATCAATTTAAAGACGTGACTGCACCTTACTTAAGCACATCTCACAACAACTTCAAACTTTTACAGACGTGTTGTTGTGGTATAATTTTTGGTGTAAATTGCCAGCAATCTAGGCTGGGTGTAATGCAGTTGCAGTACCTTCTGCCATTGAACCACAGGCTGTTTCTTAATTTGTATGTGTGTGTGTGTGTGTGTGTGTGTGTGTGTGTGTGTATATATATATATATCTCACTAGTGGTTCAGACCATATAACAAAGACTTCTTGTAGGCTATCATTATGCTTATTTAATAAAAACACACATTGCTAAAATCAACATGTAATATGTTTAAAGCGAATAATTGCGCAGTTGCCTTCTAGACCTGTAGCTCAAGCTGGGATGTGCACATCTGTAGATGGGAATTTTTATTCAGCCCACAAAAGAAAAGACCCTTGACCTTTCTGTTGACGATGTAGTTTGTTCCTCCATGCATTCCCCACCAATTTACCATAAACACATGCACACACACACACACACACACACACACACACACACACACACTCACTCACTCACTCACTCACTCTCTTCCTGGAACAGCAGTGTTTACATGGGAATGGCTGGCTGGTTTTCTCCGGCCTGACGGATTAGGCCAACAGGTGCTGGGTGTCTATTTTTGACGGCCACAGATGTGGCTCTGGAGGATCATGGAAGTCCGCCTCGTCTTCCCCCGGCTCAGCGCTCCTCTTTATATAGCCCCCGCTGTGCCTTCATTTCCTCTCAGGACAGTTGATGGGCTTACGTTTTTTTAAAAACACCTTTAGTAGAGGGACTGTGACTTTACTGTCTACTTGCTAATGTTTGAATGTCTTGCCTTCTCTTTTGATGCGTGTTGTACGTATGTGCTGTCTGTGTGTGGGCCCACAGGAGCGAGAGTAAATGCCAAAGACAATAAGTGGCTGACCCCTCTTCACCGAGCCGTGGCCTCCTGCAGCGAGGTAAATTCTCCTGCTGACACACAAGCACACATAGAAAGTCATGCATACTGTTGTTAGTGCTCACACACACAACTTCATGAGCCCAAAGATGCAATCTCTTAATGACCCCTCCATTTCTCTTTCGCCCAACATCCCACCCTTGCCCTTATATCTTGCCACCATCCTCCCCCCTTATATCTTGTTGCTCCACTAAACACTCTCTGTCTTCCTCTCTCTCTTCATTTCCCCCTTTCCCTCCCTCCCTCTTTCTCTCCCTCTTTCTCTCCCTCTCCCTCTTCCTCTGCCCCTCTCTGTCTTCCTCTCTCTCTTCATTTCCCCCTTTCCCTCCCTCCCTCTTTCTCTCCCTCTTTCTCTCCCTCTCCCTCTTCCTCTGCCCCTCTCTGTGTTCCTCTCTCTCTTCATTTCCCCCTTTCTCTCCCTCTTTCTCTCCCTCTCCCTCTTCCTCTGCCCCTCTCTGTGTTCCTCTCTCTCTCCATCTCCCCCTTTCCCTCCCTCCCTCCCTCCCTCCCTCTCTCTCCCCTCTTCCTCTCCCTCTCTCTCTGTCTCCCTCTCTCTCTCCATTTCAACCTTTCCCTCCCTTCCTCTCTTCCTCCCTCTTCCTTTCCCTCTCTGTCTCCCTCTCCCTCCCTCTCCCTCCCTCTCTCTCTCTCTCTTTCCACCTTTCCCTTTCTCCCTCTTTCTCTACCTCTCGCTCCATCTTCCTCTCTCTTTCTCTCCCCCTCTCCCCTCCCTCCCTCCCAACAACATTCTCTGTTTTGCCCTCTCCTCCCCACTCTCCCTTTTCCTCCCACTATACTCTCTGCTTTCCTGACTCCTCTCCCAGGAGGCGGTGCAGGTGCTGCTGAAGCACTCTGCGGATGTGAACGCGCGGGACAAGAACTGGCAGACGCCGCTGCACATAGCCGCGGCCAACAAGGCGGTGCGCTGCGCCGAGGCCCTGGTGCCGCTGCTCAGCAACGTCAACGTGTCGGACCGCGCCGGCCGCACCGCCCTGCACCACGCCGCCTTCAGCGGGCACGTGGAGGTCAGTGCCCCGCCAGCCCATAATACACCGCCTCCTATCTCCTTGCGTTAATCTCTTTTCTCCTTAGCATCACAAGAGAATCAGAATCCGTTTTATTGGCCCAGTACACTTACGTATACAAGGAATTTGAATCCGGCATGTAGTCTCTCTATACACTCTACAGGGGGTAGTATACATATAATAGAATACACAATACAATAAGTAGACAAATCGAAATATGTGTACACATATTGCACAATAGAGACAATATACATACAGGCACCTAATATAGGCAATGATATACAGTGGAGGTCAAAAGTTTACATACACTTGTAAAGAACATAATGTCATGGCTGTCCAGAGTTTCCAGTCATTTCTACAACTCTGATTTTTCTCTAATAGAGTGATTGGAACAGATAATCCTTTGTCACAAAAACATTCATGAAGTTTGGTTCTTTTATCACTTCATTATGGGTCAACTGAAAATGTGACCAAATCTCCTGGGTCAAAAATATACATACAGCAACATGAATTAGCAATTTTGGTGACTTAGAAAGCTAGAGGTGCAGTATATTCAAACTGTTCATTGTCTTGTTCCAGACTGACACAGTGGTATAGGTTTGATGTAACAACTTGATGTTGCTACTGAAATATGTTTGTGGTAGATAACTGTTAGTGGTATGAACAGCATGTTGTAATGAGTGCTGAAGACATGCTGTCAGACATTCTGTAAATTTCAGGCATGTTAAAACTTCTGCTGGCCGCTGTTTCATTAAGCAGCGCTGTGTGTGAGGTCATCAGATTACAAGGTTCTCTAATTGTGTTGTATTTAAGCTCAGCTGGAGGCAAGAAAAAAAAATGTATGACCTTAGTGCTGTTCTAACGCAAAGACTGTTGATCTTTTTTTATAGCACAAAGGTCAGTGCTACTTTCCAGGCCTGCTCTACCCTTCCTCAGTAACAAAAGGCCAGCACAATTCCCTGTGACATAACTAGAACTTCCTTACTCAGAGTAACCTTACAATTAATGGTATTTATGGTTTCAGTTACCCTTAAGGAGTAGAGGGAGCATTCTCCCAGTGCTCACGTCCCCAGGGCTCCCCGCCTCACAAAGACTCAGCACAAATCCTTCACTGTGAAGTAAAGCCATCCACTCATTAGAGCATCACCAGAGGCCTGCGCATTTTCTTTGTTTCTGAAGAAGCTTCGCTATTGACATCACAAGAATTGGTGTTTAGATTGCAGCTGTTTGCTCATTATGACTCACAATGGACTTCACACTTCTAGTTCTAAACGCTTTTGTCCTTGTGACATCATACAGTCCCTCTTCACATCGTCACAGCAAAGAATATCTCTGTTATCAGCAGGCTACAAACTGCAGAAGCACATTTACCGCAGACTGCTTATAATAAAACCAGGACACAGAACAGTTTTCCTCAAAAATGTTTGCCCATAGGCTGATTTTCCCATGGGTGAGCCTCCCCAATCAGTGGAGCTCTTTACACCTAGTAAACATCTGCACCTAGTGTTTTGACAGTGTACAGCAACAACACATGGCAGACTGTCTTGACCAGTAACATTTGAGTCCCAGACATGTGTAACGCCGACTGCATCATGTTGCCTATGCGTGTGTGCTCTATCTGTCCCGGCAGATGGTGAAGCTATTGCTGTCCAGAGGGGCAAACATAAATGCTTTCGATAAGAAGGACAGAAGAGCTATTCACTGGGCAGCGTATATGGGTAAGACTCAAGTCCAGCTGCATTATCTCACTAAACCAACGTGCATGCACAAAACTACCACCAAATTGTTTAGAGGACAAATGAAGGTCCTGTCAATGCTCACTGAGCCATTCAGTGCAGTATTATTAAGTTAAGAGAAGTTTTTTTTTATTCTGTCTTTTTGTCCTTTGGTTTCTTTTGTTTAAAACATACTTTTGAAGCACCTCTCGCACCAGTATTGTGCATTATATATGATGAAAGTCCACATTCTTTCTCTCAGCATCAAATTGTATTTATTTGCATTTTTTTTCTCTTTTTCTTGGTACTACTAGTTCAAGTTCAGAAAGGCTTTATGTATAACACTCAATGTGTTTCTTATTGTGTTTTTTACCTACTTATTACTTACTGTGTGTGTGTGTGTGTGTGTGTGTGTGTGTGTGTGTGTGTCAGGTCACATGGAGGTGGTGAAGCTGTTAGTGTCTCACGGGGCAGAGGTAGCATGCAAGGACAAGAAGGCCTACACCCCTCTTCACGCTGCAGCCTCCAGTGGCATGATCAGCGTCGTCAAGTACCTGCTGGACTTGGGCGTAGATGTATGTCACACACGCGCACGCACACACACGGTGCACTCCGTCTTTCATACACCCACAGGCACACACCACTCATCTTTCAAGTACCTATCCATAGGATGCTGTCAGTACAGATATCTTTTCATATGTGAGTAGAGGATATTGTCTGGAATCTGGCAATATAAGAACCATGATGGTGGGGTATTCAGTGGCTTATCAATTTTGATAAATATGTAGTCTGTGCCTGACGGAAATAAGGGCCTGTTTTCCATGTAATGAAGGATGTTATATCAGGATTATGCAGAATTATGGATATTATGCAGAAATTTGCAGTAATTTCAAAGCAGTATGAAAAGTGTCTTGACAGAAATGCACGATAGCAGTAGAATGGTTAAGTTCTGCTATTGTTTACATTATGCATTGACTGATAACTGCGAGTTTAAAATGGGTGAAGTAAAATTTTGTCAAATCATTACTTGGCAAATATTTGATCCCTTGTTTTAAAGTGATAAAATAACATGATGGAACGGTGAAAAACTGAGATTCTGTTCTTTCTTCTGATGTGCGTGCCTTATCTATCCGATCACGGGTTCGTGAGTAATTTCAACGAGAGTAATGGCTGTGCAAAGCGCTAATATGAGAGATTTTGGCGAATTTGTAAATATTAATATCTCGACGATACTTGATCACAAATGAGCGGGAGGTCACGTTGTAAAGCCCTGGTTCTGTTGTTTTGTGTGGTATAAGTGCCATCTCTCTACGATGTACCGTCCCGGAGTAATTCAACAGAGAAAAATGGGTGTAAATTTGGACTCATTTTGCGTCCACCAGGCCCATAGGGTTAGCTTGAGTTCCGAGTTGCGCTTGGGTTGATTGAAAACGGCCTGTTAACCTTGTGTTGTTTTGTCATCTCACTCGCCCTCCTTCTCAGCTCTAATTCAATCCCAGCTGAAAAACAAGGCATCGCCTGCCCGTCTGTAAACCAGTTTAAAAACTAAACACTGGCACACTTCCTTTAAGAAGGATTGCTGCACCCTCTTGCCCCACAAAACACACTGCACACTCTCCTCTTTGTGTAGAACAATTCTTTTCCATGTCATCCTCTTCTCTATAACAATCTCGATTTCACCTGTCTTTATCTCTTTCTGTTTTGGCATCTCTCTCTCTTTCTTTCTTTCTTTCTTTTTCTTTCTTTCTTTCTTTTTCTTTCTTTCTTTCTTTTTTCTTTCTTTCTTTCTTTCTTTCTTTCTTTCTTTCTTCTGTGTAGATAAACGAGCCCAATGCGTACGGGAACACGCCACTGCACGTGGCATGCTACAACGGGCAGGACGTAGTGGTGAACGAGCTGATCGAGGCAGGCGCCAACGTGAACCAGGTGAATGAGAAGGGCTTCGCCCCGCTGCACTTCACGGCGGCCTCGCACCACGGAGCACTCTGCCTAGAGCTGTTAGTCAGCAATGGAGCCGACGTCAACATCAAGGTGAGCTCAAATCTCCTCTAGTCTCGCTCGTATTTCCAGCCTGGTAAACCAGCCCCTCGTACTTCATTTCATTTTGTACAGAAGGTCTTGCAGTGCTGTACTGAAAAAGAATTTCTTCCTGGAGGTGTGGACTCTGCTGAAGTTTAAAACAAGTGGCACTCAAAGCACACAAAGTCAACGTCATTGCTGTATTAAGTACCAGCCAATCCTAGCCGATCAGCGGACAGAGGGACTGTTTGTAAGCAATGTCAATGGCACCACAACCAGACAAAATGAAATGAATTACGAGGGGCTGGTTTACCAGGCTATCGTCTTTAATGACAGACTTATAAATGATCATACATATACTCTTATACATCTACCTATGATCTTCCCTGCATCCAATATATACTGTAGTCTGTACTCTCCTACAAAGCCAAAAGGCAGTAACGGCATCATTTCTCAAATTGAGCTTAGACTGGAATTTGACTTCATAACTCCTCCTTTGACTAAATCTCTTGCTTCTTCCTATTAAGTCCATAAAAGCATCACCACTATTATACATACAGCATGTTTGACTGGGCAGTGTGACAATGTTAAAAGCATTTTTGTCACTTTCTGTGTTCACGTAGTTACTGCACTTTGCCTTTGTAGGGTAGTATAATACTAGTTGTGAGTTGGTTAGAGTACTCCTGGGGATCCTGAGATCAATCTTGGGGGTGGGCAAAATAAATCTATAAATAGGTTCTCATCTCACCAGCATAAAGGTCATGTACAGATTATACTAGACAGAGATCTTACACTCAAATTGCTACAACATGTTTTGCCACAACAAATTATTCAGCAATAAATATTTTAAAATATTATCATGCCAAGCTGTCGGTGATGCAGGAGTTACTAAGCAATTAAAAGTCTAGGAACCAACGATCTACAATTACTCCTACATGCAGTCATTACACATTAAAGTCATGGTGTTCTCATACTCATTATGGTTTATGACTTGCGGATAGTTCATTACATTCTCCCTAATACACTGGTCACGGTCATCTCCTCATTGTGCTTTTAGTATGTGCTGTTTGACTCCTGAATGGGCCATCATGCTCACAATGGTTTTCTAATTCATCATAGTTATAGCATATATAATGTTTGTCCTCGAAAGGTTTGTAATGTTAATATTCTCATGGAGATTGCACCATGGCAACAGGGAATGCTCCTTTCTGATTGGCTGACAGGCCACACTATTGTTTTCCTACATGGCACCTGCCTCTGTACATGTTCTCTAGACAATGGTAGCCATGGGAATGGTAGCGAACTAACGTCATCCTCGTCTAATTAATGTTAGTGGGCTCATTGATGGTCTGTCACGTTCATGGTGTAACTTTTCAGCTGTAGTAGGAGATAAAGATTGACATCATTATGTTCCTTATAAAAATTATGTATAAATTATTTATTGTTTTATTGACACAGTTCACAGCTAAGGTTGACAGCATTATGGTGGTGCTTTGAAGCAGTAAAAAGTTAACCACATATATGTTGTTTTTGATGTTTGAGGGATTAAAACAGTAGAAACCAGAACATGTTCTCCTCATGATGCTTTGGCTTTTTATCAGTGAAAGTCCACACACTCAGGGTCCTTGTCATAGAAGCTGTCTGAGCTAACTTCTGGTTATTTACAAATATAGGCAAATATGGGTTAGACTTCCTTCTTAGATCCATCTATTCCTTACCTATCACCAGCCTCATTGGGAATATCAGTCACTCTTAAGTTCCCTAGGAAACGTTTTTTTTTATGCAAAATGGTCGCAAGCAAAATGTAATCACTCTAAACCTAGTGAGCCCTAGAGTAAATCTTCTCATGTTGTCTTTATCTCCTTATAGTCTGTAGGAGAGTGAAAATCATTTTTTTCATTGACCTCATTTCTCTTATATTGTCTGTCTTATCCATGACACCAGCAATCTAACACTCTCACCCAGCGCTGATTGTCCTTGGCTGTTCTCAACCTTAGGGTGTCAGCCCCTGTTAGCATTGGGCTCTAAGCAGCTGTGTGTGCTGCTGGGCTGCAGTAGTTTCAATGGGGACGGGGGTGGAAGAGTGAGCTACTTAAGGATGCTTACAATCTGCTGCAGTACTTTGGCCTCCAAGTCTTTCTCTTATTAATGACCTTCACTGCTATCAGTGCAAGCATACTGTAGGGGACTTGAGGATGCATTTAGGAAGCACAGCAGGGAGGGGTAGAGAGAGGAGCATGAGGAAGACTGAGAGAAGGAGAGGGGAGGAGAGGAGAGGGAGGGGTTAAAGACAGAGGCTGTAGGGGGAAAAGCTGTTCTGGGAAAGAGACATTTTGGGAAACTGTGTGTGTTGTGAGTGTGAGTGCGTTGGGGCATGCTTGTTTGTGCATTTGGTGCCACTGAATGTATTAATGCCAGAAGGGGAGATCAAGACTTGTTTTTGCTTCAACGTACATTCCACACATATAGACCATACCCATGTACACACATTCTGTCTTTTTCACACATGCACATGTACACACAGCTGTTAATATCCATTCCCTGGTTGGTTTCTTATATGTATGTATACCATGTTAATGCCCTCAGCCCTAATGCTGTGAGGTCTTGTGTAGTGTGTGTGTGGGTGGATGTAAAGCTGAGTTGTTTGCAGACATTCAGATTGTGTTATGGTTTTGTTACCAAGGCAGAGTTAAGCTAACCTGGAAAAACCAGGCCTTTGTACTTCATTTCATTTTGTACAGAGAGTCTGGCAGTGCTTTCACTGACATTGCTGTATTGGGGAGAAATTGTACTTAGCCAATCAGCGAACAAAGGGAGTGTTCGTGAACGATGATGTTAACTTTGTGTGCTACATTTGAATTGTAGTGCGAAGGCAGGCTAATTGCATACGTGATGACCAGACATTAGCGATTGGGTAAAGACAGAGCCACTTGTTTTATACTTCAGCAGAGTCCACACCTTCAGCAAGAAATCGTTTCTCAATACAGCACTGCCAGACTCTCTGTACAAAATGAAATGTACGAGGGGCTGGTTTACCAGGCTAGAGTTAAACACCTTACTACTTAAAGGAGAACTTCGGTGTAAAATGAAAATTGGCATGTTAAAACATCATACCGAGTTGGTATGTTTACGGAGGAGCAAAATTGATTTAGCCTGTTGCATTCAGAGTTTAACTATTTTTTATCGTTTGTCCCAGAAGGCTAACAATGGAAGTGGTAGGTGCCCTTAGACGAAGCATGACGGCTACGCTATTTTTAAACCATTAAAACAGCTCGAAGAAACTCCACACTCCATCGGTAGTACAACAAAGGCCCTGACATTAAAAACGAGGCACTGAGAACTTTGTAAGTGTACACAACATTTATTAATAAAACAGTTTTGACAAGCAGTACCTTGCTGTAGTTTCTCGTCGCTGCCATGATGAAAGTCTGCACAGGTCGATTGACGAACACGAACCAGCAGGAAGAATTGGAGGAGAGGTAGTACAATCAACTTGTTTGGACTTTCATCATGGCGGCAACGAGAAACAACTGCAAACGACTGCATGTAAGCTTTTTAAATAAACGTTGTGTACATTTACAATATTCTCAGTGGTTCGTTTTGAATGCCAGAACCTTTGTTGTACTACCAATGGAATGTGGAGTTTCTTCCAGCTGTTTTAATGGTTTAAAAATAGCGTAGTCGTCATGCTTCGTCTAAGGGCACCTACCACTACCACCTACCAACTACCACTTCCATTGTTAGCCTTCTGGGTCAAACTATAAAAATTAGTTAAACTCTGAATGCAACAGGCTAAATCAATTTTGCTCCTCAGTACACATACCAACTCGGTATGATGTTTTAACATGCCAATTTTCATTTTACACCGAAGTTCTCCTTTAATCTCTAGATCATTCTGCAGGGTTAGCTTACTGAAAATATGTCTCGCTTGCTCTCCATCCTACACCTGGAGCCTACACCACTCATCATACCGGCAGTGTTGCCACAGCGTCACTTATTACCTTTCTTTCGGGGCAGTCATGGGCTAGCAGCTAAGGAATAGGATTTGCAGCCTAAAGGTCACAGGTTCAACTCCCAACACCGAGGGGTGGGTGGGGGGAGTGACTGTCCAGCACCCTCCTCCATCCTATCCCATGACTGAGGTGTCCTGAGCATGGCACCGTCCCCACCCACTGCTCCCCGTTATCATGGCTGCCCCCTGCTCACGTGTGTGATGGGTTACATGCAGAGGTTGAATTTCGCTCTGTACACTGTGCTGTGATGTACTTTGTGATTACAATGACCAGTGGGACTGACTTTCACTCATTTTCTATTTTAGCTCCTAATATCTGTCACAAATCTTTCTGTTCTGTTTTTTTCCTCTTCTCTCTTTGTTTTGTTGTTTTGTTATTCTCCAGAGCAAAGATGGTAAAACCCCTCTTCACATGGCTGCCATCCATGGCCGATTTTCAAGATCTCAGGCTGTCATTCAGAGCGGTGAGTCCTGCCTGCCCCCACCCCTTTGCCATCTGTCATCTTTCATTGGCCCCTTAGCTAAAGCCATTTCTTGGTTGTCGAATCTCCTGTATCCACACCAGTTTCTTGTCATTGCTGACATTAAGTTACTTGTTGCAAGCACAAGTACCCGTTTCACAACGGTTTTTATTAACTGACATCGTGCTGTTTTTGAGTAACTGTTGTTGTTGAGCGTTACTGATGGTGTGCTCTTGCAGGGGCGGAAATCGACTGTGAAGACAAGAATGGCAACTCCCCACTGCACATCGCCGCACGCTACGGCCACGAGCTGCTCATTAACACGCTCATCACCAACGGCGCCGACACCGCAAAGTGAGTCTCACACACACACACACGCACACACACACACGGAGGCTGGGGCCAACCCTCCCTCAGGCCCGCACTCCAGTCTTGCTGCCAAGGCCGTTTCACGCTCTACCATGACAGTACTGCTCTGAAATGTTAGGGAAAAGGGGTTGGGGAGAGTGTGTCCTGAAAGTAGGCTTTCTACATCACTGCCAGGAGTTTAGGAGTAATGTTTATACTTGAACGTTGGTTTGGATTTGAGTGAAATGTTGGACAAGAGTTTAACAGTACATCAGTTTTAGTCACAGCAAGAGTGCTGGGTTAGTTATGTTGCTCCAGTTATTAATTACTTGGCTGGCCCTGTCGAACTGATACATGTTCTCACCGTTGTGTGGTTATAAAAAAAAGAAAAAAGACGTGACTAAGTGTACTGTAGCTTTGTGTATATAGACACACCTTATATGAACGTAGTACATACATAGACATGTATGCACGCATATATGCACGTGTTTGTGAAGTCAAAGGACCTAAGTTGTAAGTTGTCTTTTAAGAAGTCCAGTTTCTTACAGCTTAGCTCCTTTGACTACCATGACCTGGATGAATGAGAATCTACACAGACATGTGTTTGTGAATGTTGTCTTTTTAAAAGTGTGGGAACCCTTGAAGCGTAATGGAGACATGGGAATGGCAGATACCATGTTGACACCTCTTGACATTTTAATATGCACTACGGTCACATGGTAGGATCGGATTGGATTGGGATTGGATTGGGAGTTGCTACCCAACGGGTGGTCTGTCCCAACTCCCTGTGCACATGAGAGTTCGTGTTAGCGGATAATGGTCAGAGATCTGTCCGTTTCCGCTACGCTAGATGGCGCTATATTCCTTTCAACAAGTGGTGTTAGAACTACTTCAGGTTAACGGCTGCTAAAAAGAAAATAAACAAACTATCTGGCGGCATACAAAACAAAGATAGCGCTCGAGGAGGTTGACAGAGCAGCATTTGCATGCGTGTTGTGCATTCTCCTTTGTTTGGAAGTCCGTATGAAAGAACAAACAGCGTTTTTGGTTTCCTTGATACGACATGAACTGTGCCGTCTGCGTTTACAAGCAATTGAGGACAACGAGACTTGTTTAGAGCAGGCGATAGAAAGCCTCGACGTTCAGTATGGATGAAAATAAGGGACAGAAGCTTCTGGGATCGAGTGGTACAAAGAGACATAACTACTTGTATAGGTAGTTTATTTAAACATATTTAAGAATGCATTACCTACACAAAACAAGTAAATCAAAAAAATATTTGCCAAGACCGCACGCTCACTCTCACACGCTCTCTCTCTCGCCCGCACCCTCACGCTCTCTGCGCACGTTTTTTTAAAACCTGGAAAACTCCGAGCTAGCTGTAGTGAGGTAGGCCTAAACATGACACTTTTCCCTGACATGAAACTATAAATAAACAAACCAGTGTAAGCCTGAAGTGCACGAAACTGTAAGGTTAGAGGTTCATAAAAAATAAAGCGCTATTAAAAACGAAAAGGCTACTTATTCTTGGTACTTGTATAAAAAAGAAAAACTGTCACCGTCGTGTCTTATTGGCCTGAAGACCTACAGGTTATTTGCCAAAAACACAAGATAGTCCACATTTGAAGGGGCCAGCGCCGATCTCTTTTTATTTACTATATTCCCAGCGGAGGAAAAGACGCGTTCAGAGCGCACTGAAGATCCGGGGATGGATATTTCTTTGCCATCTGGGCGACGTGAGGGTATCTCCCAGAGCCCAAAGTTTTTTTTTAATAAAGTGATGTAAATGTCCTCGTTTTTATTGGTTTGCCATGGAATTTACCGTGTGGGCGGATTTTACTCTCACTAAGCAGACACGGAGTATTTCTTTTGCCTTCGACATTCCAAAGCGCAAGTGCACGTTTTTTTTCACATTCGAATATTAACTTTCACCTTCTAATTCCTTTTTAAAAAAAGTATTCTAATATATATTCGAATTTCGAATATTCGTTGACAGCCCTAATGCGCAGTACACGAATCCAAACCAATAACCGTGCACAAGGCGGCACCAAGCGGATTGTAACCGGCTCAAGCCAGGGGTTGCAATCGGATTGGCGAAACCAATCCCTATACGATCCTTAGCCTGTGCCCATGAAGTCGATACGATCCCAAACCCTTTCCAATCGGATTCAACTCCTCCATGTGCACGCAGTGATGGAGAGTGTGGGTAATAACAGACGATCTCTCATTGGTTGCTTTTTATGTGTGTCTCCCTGTAGGCGAGGCATCTACGGCATGTTCCCCCTGCACCTGGCAGCGCTCAGCGGCTTCTCCGACTGCTGCAGGAAGCTCCTGTCATCCAGTGAGTGCTGATGCCTCATGGGAAACGTAGTACCACTGCATTCCCTTTGGGACATCCCAAAACCAGATTAAATAAATCTTACAGTGATGCCAGAGTGCCAGACGAGATCCAGATTTGTCCCCAGCCTTTTGGTGTAGTCCTTGACTGTGGACAGCCCAGGCCTGAGTTTTTAGTCCCTGCTCCGAGAGTCCCTCTGCCCTGTACATCATCTTTCCACACTGTATGTTCCAAATCAGTGCAATAAAAATGCTTTAGAGTAGTAGAAGGAAATTAGATGTGTTAAACTAATTAAAAGTACTGTTTATGATCAGGGCAGTGATTTGCAAATACACAGAGCTTTAGGAGAATAGCAGGTTACCTAGATGATTCTTTCGGGAAGAGATTTGCTGTCGATGCTGTGCAACCAAGTCCCATCACCCCACGACCTCATCTTATAATCTGTGCCTTTTTGCTCAGGTTTCGACATAGATACCCCGGACGACTTTGGGAGAACGTGTTTACACGCAGCAGCCGCCGGGGGGTGAGTCATCCTTCATCTCTGATCCATTCCCACAAGTCCCTCCAATTCAGTCCCTCCCCACTCAATGTGGCTTTTGTCCTGGCCCAATGCTTCAGCCCACTCTCCAGCCATCACAGAGCCCTCAGCCCCCCCACACACACACACTCATTCATCTGCATCTATTTAAACACCCTCTTCTTTTTTTTCACCCCTTCTGTCTGTGTCTGTTCATCCCTTCATACTTTGTCCTTCTCTTTCTCTGCATCCTCCTTTCACTCCGCAGGAACCTGGAGTGCTTAAATCTCCTGCTCAACACTGGAGCAGACTTCAACAGGAAGGACAGATTTGGGAGGTGGGTTCGGGTCACGTTGTCATGTTTGGGTTACATTGTGTGTGTGGTGTTTTTTTTTTTTTTTGTTTTTTTTTTTAAAGGTGCTGTCTTTGTCATTACTATAATTATCAGTACACAAAAAGTGTATGTGTATATACTCTGATTGAAGTGTGTGCTCCTATACCAGTGTGTTCTTTTAACAGCGATGAATATATAATATAGACTTTTAAAAACAAATACATAATAAAGACAGCTGTGAGTCTGTGTGCCTCTGTTTGTGTTTGGCTCTGAGCTATACAATAACTACCGGTATTGTTATATGCTATAATGTGCCAATGCAATAGTAATCAAGATGTCGATTGTGTTAACTTGTGTTAAGATTTTGTATATTGTGTGTTTGTGTGTGTGTGTTGCTGGTTTAGGACGCCCCTGCACTATGCCGCGGCAAACTGTAACTATCAGTGCCTGTTTGCTCTGGTGGGCTCCGGGGCCAGTGTGAACGACCTGGACGAGAGGGGCTGCACCCCACTACACTACGCTGCTGCCTCTGACACCGACGGGAAGTGAGTAAAGGCTTTGGGGACCTCCTACTGTGTGTGTGTGTGTGTGTGTGTGAGAGTGGGAAATAGAGGTGTTTTGTACATGTGTGTGTGTTAATCTCGCATGTGTGTATGCTGCGTTTCGACTGGTAGATTTGACTGGTTGCTTTGTGCCCCACCCAGATGTCTGGAGTACCTGCTACGAAAGGACGCTAATGCAGCCATCCGGGACAAGCAGGGCTACAACGCAGTGCACTACGCCTCCGCCTACGGCCACCGCCTCTGCCTTGAGCTGGTCAGTCTGACAGCACCACTACACCCCTCTAGCCTAGTAAACTAGCCCCTCCTACTTCATTTCATTTTGTACAGAGGGTCTGGCAGTGCTGGATTGAGAAACGATTTCTTCCTGGAGGTGTGGACTCTGCTGAAGTTTAAAACAAGTGGCTCTGCCTTTACCCAATAGTTAATGTCTGGTTGTCACGTATGCAATTAGTCTGCCTACACACTGCAATTCAAATGTAGCACACAAAGCCAACGTCATCGCTCATGAACAGTCTGTTCGCTGATTGGCTAGGATTGGCTTGTACCTAATATAGCAAGGCCAATGGCAGCACGGCCAGACCCTTTGAAATGACCCCAGACCCCAAAATGAAATGAAGTACGAGGGGCTGGTTTACCAGGGAGCAGGTGTGTGTGTGTGTGTGTGTGTGTGTGTGTGTGTGTGTGTGTGTGTGTATATACACATACATACACAGACACACACTCACATATATGCACATACAGGTACTACTTGGAAAATTAGAATATCCTGAAAAAGTGCATGCATTTCAGTTGTAACTCAACTTTAAAGATGAAAAGTTTAAAGGCTCAGGACCCTTTTGCAAGTGTTTTGCATTACGTACCTGATTAATGTATGACACTTTGAGCCTACAGTACTGACGATTTTCACAGTATTCTCATTTTCTGAGTTTTTGGGTTTGAGGTTTTAATAAGCTGTAAATCATAATCAGCAAAATTACAAATACAAAATGCTTGAGATATCTCAGTTTGCATGTAATGAATCTATAAAATGTTTTGGTTTCACATTTAATGTTTGATTGCCTGAATAAAACAACTTCTACATGATATTCTAATTTTCCAAGTAGTACCTGTATACGTAGATACATACGTAGATACATACGTAGATACATACATACACACAAACACACACACACACACACACACACACACACACACACACACACACACACACACATACGACAGTCAGGAATAATGTCTAACACCTGTGCTTTCTGTCTCATAGATTGCCAGTGAAACACCACTGGATGTGGTGAGTCAGCCTGCTTTTTCCTCTCTCTCTCTGTCTCTCTCTCTCCGTCTCTCTCTCTCCTTCTCCCTCTCCTTCTCTTTTTCTCCCACCATATGCCACTTGCCTGCCTCCATCACAATCCATTCTCTTTGCATGTTTAGGTATCTTGTAGCTCACTGGCTTACCTGCCAAGTCATTAGACGCATTTACATTGCGGAGCCGGGCCGGGCTGGGCCTTTAGGGGGCTCCCTCGGTGCTTGTGGCCCCAGGGCACTAGCCCCATGCCCTGAGAGCTGTTGTGTCCACACTGCCCAACTAGTCAAAGTCAAAGTGTACTTTATTGTCAATTCACTATGTAACAGAAATTACACAGAGGACTGAAATTGTGTTTCACCAGACACCAAATGTGCAATTTGAACTAGAAACACGCACGCACGCACGCACGCACGCACGCACGCACGCACACACACACACACACACACACACACACACACACACACATGAAGTGTGCACAGACATCCACAATAAATAGACATAAGACATTCAGATAAACATATACGCTTCCAACAAGAAGGAAAGTTCGAGGTAGCTCTTCTTGGTAGCTGGTGTAGGTGAAAAGGAAAAAGTGAAATGTGCAATATGTAAGGTGCAATAAGTGAAGGTGCAGTTGGTAAAGTGCAAGTGTAAAAGCAGCACTACTAGCCCCTCTGGGTTACGCCCTCGTTTGCGGAAACGTCACTGATACAGCCCATTTTCAAACAGGATAGGCAGGCAATTCAGTAGCAGAATAGTAGTATAAGAAAGTAGAAGATGATTATATGATCAAGTATCAGACCAGCAACTACTGCCGATACCTCTGACTGCAAATACTTCTTTGGAGGATAATAGACGCCGTGGAACATCTGCTGGCACAGATCGTCCTCCATGTTGTTCATGTTCCAATATATTTCTATATATTACTATAGGCTATAAAGCAAAAATACAACGTCCTTATGTTTTAATGGAACAAGACCGACGGCCACAGAGCGTCAAATGCTTGTTAGGGAATGCATCTCACATTCTGATATTTCCAAACAGTGCTACCAACAAAACATAGCCAAATGACACAATTTACCACTACTTTAAGGTATAACAATGACAGTAACAGATCATTTTAATACTAATTAGATCAACAAATTGCAATTTTTATCAGCCAAATATGAGCTAGGTCATCTATATTGCATTACTTTTGTTTACCGATGGCAATGGTTGCTAAGAAAAGTCTCGTTTGAAACCAACGGTACTACTACCTTCAGCCCGAATGGTCGGAAATGGCAAATATATATGAATTTCATAGAAAACCAAGTGATTTTGACCTATTGGCTTGACACACACGTTTAGACCAGTTAACTACGATGCACAAGGCATGTAAAGGAGAGACACTGGAAAGTTGTGATTTTATGTCGGCAGCTGCACACTTTAGCACTGCGAAACTGCATAAAAAGTAGCCTAAAATGACACAAGGCAATGTTATAGGCTAGTCATTTGTTTGTTACAATTAATTTGATATAGAGTCATTTAATCCACAGCATCACGGTGGGCAATTGAAATGTTACCAGCCAAATACGAGACATACAGAGAATGTAGAATTTAAGCTTGCTTGAGTAAAAGCAATTCAGATTTATTTTATGTGGGGAAGGGGGATTGGTTTGTTATACCATGTCTTTTTAGCCATAGTTTTTTTTTTTGCTTCTCGCGAATTTGCCGGGTTGTTGTTGACTTTCTGCAAACCTCTGCGTTTTTTTTTTTTTTTTGATTCACGTGGTCTTCTGCCCAAACCATGGGAAAAGCACGGATATCTTCAGCTGATTGCCAGAACTGGCAATCTATCTTTTTCATATTCGTCAGTAACGACGGTAATACAGGTGCAGATAATACTCATCTTCGCTTTATTTTGCTTCCAAATGTTGATCCTGCCCTTACCTTGACACCGCCTCTAGACCAGCTGTAGCCCCTGTAGGACCATCGTTTAGGTTGGGCCAGAAATCGCGGGCTAGTAGCGCCAGGACAGCCCCTGTAGGCCCGTGTTAACACCTGGCCCTGAACGTGTCAAGTCACTTAGCACCAGTACGCCCGTGTCGGCTCAGCTTTGGCCCGGCAATGTAAACCCCGCTATTGGTTCTGTGAAGTTCTGACCAAGGCCTGAAGTGTTAGCCAGGGCTGCCCTCTTGTGGCCAGAATGTGACATACCATGAATATGTATTGTGTCGTTATGAGTCATCAGTTTCTGTAAAATTGCTGTTTAAACTGAAGACTTTTTTGCAGCTTTTTATGCATTTAAGATGTCTGTCTTTCTCAGTGTTGATTTAACATGCATTGCGTCTTGTTAGGGTGTCAACAGATAAAACCCCTTAGCTGATTTTGATTCTTTACATCTGTGTGCATTTACTTGTCGTGTGTGCAGCTGATGGAGACATCAGGGACAGACATCCTGAACGACACAGATGGCCGAGCTCCCATCAGCCCCCTGCACTTAGCGGTAAATAGAGCACCACACAAGACTGTCATTACAACAGACCACCACATGTGTATGCTCACACAATTACAGCTACACAATTAGTAGAAGATAGTCCTGTAATGGAGATGATTTCATCCTGTTGGGTTGCAGGGGTAGAAGTGCTCCGAAGTATTCTAAGAGTGTGAGCATGTGTTGATGTTGATCATATTCCGAAGCACTTTTTCAGTCACGTTTTGCAAATATCCCAGTATGTGATATATTTATGAGAGATAGTTATGGAGCCACCATTATATGGATGGATTGTTATGGGCAGATTAGATTTCACTGGTGGTCCAGTCTGGCTTTTTTAAGCACCTCTATATGTGGCAGTGTATCAGCATGTGCTGACTCTGCAGCTAGCTTTTTTTTTTTTAAACCTGGCACATCTTTCTAGTGTGTTTTGCTAGGTGTGTATGTGTTGCTAAATGTCTTTGTGTGTGTGTGTGTGTGTGTGTGTGTGTGTGTGTGTGTGTGTGTGTGTGTGTGTTCAGGCCTACCACGGGCACCACCAGGCTCTGGAGGTGCTGGTGCAGTCCTTGCTGGACCTGGATGTGCGCACGTCACTGGGCCACACGCCGCTGGTCCTGGCCGCCCTCAAGGGTCATGTGGAGTGTGTGGATGTGCTCATCAACCAGGGTGCATCCATCCTGGTCAAGGACTACACCCAGAAGAGAACCCCCATCCACGCCGCCGGTGAGTGCTCTTATAGCCACCGAACCCCCTCCCTTCCCCAACATGCATACAAACACACACGTTAGTGATTTTACCGCATTGCCAACATGCATGCATGCATGCACAGACAGGCACACACTCACACTTACACAGTCAGTCACACAGACAGAGAGTAATGTAGAAGCTTAGCTGTAAGTATAAAAAATGCACTACCTCAGTGGTTGTTTCTGGATGCCTGATTATGAGGCAAGCTGTGACTTGAGCTGAGCTCTTATTAGCTCTGTGAAGGCCCTGCTCAATGCCTCTGGAGGCCAACATGTAATGAGGAAGCTAGTTGAACACCTTGTCTTGTCCCTCCCTGTTACTGAGCATGTTTATGCCCCAGGCTTTGAAGGACAGTGGGTCGACAGGTGTTTTAGGGATGTTCTGCTGTTGTCTGTGAAGGACACCAGCTAGCATGCTAGTCTACCAAGCTTGATTTGTTCGTGTTTGTAAGATGCCTGCATGCTCTTTAGGCACCTGGTTAGCTCACTAAGCCTTAGACCAAAACACACCACTGATAATACTGCACTAATACTAATACTGCACTAATACTAATACTGCATAGACACCAACCTCCCCCTCTGTCTGCCTGTGCTACTCCACAGCCATGAACGGCCACTCTGAGTGTCTCCGTCTGCTCATCGGCAGTGCTGACCTGCAGACCGCTGTGGACATCCAGGATGGAAATGGACAGTAAGTGTGTGTATGTGTATGACTGTATACGTGTGGGTCTGTGTTCAGTTGTCTGAGTATGTAGATTTCAGTAGTGTGAGAGATTTTGTGAAGGTGCGTGTGCTTGTCTGCATGCATGCATGCATTTTTGTCTGTGCGTACCTGTGTGTGTGTAATGGTGATACTTTGCTGTGTCATGTCGTTGACTGTCTGTTGTGTCCCCAGGACACCACTGATGCTGTCGGTGCTGAGCGGTCACACAGACTGCGTCTACTCGCTGCTGGGCAAGGGGGCCAACGTTGAGGCCCGGGACAAGTGGGGCAGGACGGCCCTCCACCGCGGGGTGAGTGGAACAGCACTGCAGCACATGGCCTCTCAGCAGAGCATTAGACATGGATTTAAATTCTTCGTTCCTATGACGGATTTTAGTCAACTCAGCTCTCGTAAGGCCAAAAATGAGATCGGTGCTGATGCAAGAAGAAAAAAAAGGAGGGCTGGGTGGGGATTGGGTTTGTGGTTAGGCTAATATGTGCAGTGGTAGCCTGGGGGAGTGGTGGCCTGGCGGTTTAGGTATCAGACCTGTTACCACAGGATTGCAGGTTCGAATTCACCAACTGCCAGTAGAGCCATTAAGGTACCCTGAGCATGGTACCGTCCCTGCTTCCTGGCCATCGTTGTCATGGGTGCCCCCTGCTCACGTGTGTGTTGGGTTAAATGCAGAGGTTGAATTTCGTTGTGTGCACTGTGTGCTGTGATGTGCTGTGTGATCACAATAACCAATGGGACTGACTTTTACTTTCACTTCATATGAGTTGCAACAACTTCATCTATCAGCTGTGATTTTTTTTTCTTCTTTTTTTAACCGTTTGTGAACCATCTTTTGATATGCTTGATCATTTTTAATGGACGAGTGACTCTGTATTTTAATATCCATGTGTTAGAAAAAAAAACCCATGTGCTTGGCATGCTTGTGTCTGACCATTAGTGTTTCGGATTAAATTGAGTTGTGGCAAAAAAATGACTTTGTTTGAACACGGGCAAGATAGCCTGAATGGTGATAATGGCGTGGCCTGACTCAAAGTTTCCATAAAAAACATTAATAGCCTGGTCATAGGCTACAGTAAAAATCTAAAGAATAGACCTACTGATGAAATAGTCATTAAGCTTTATGAAAATCCTGAAACAGAGCTGATTTATTTATTTTTATTAAGGCTGCTTTGGTGACCGCTTTGTCAGTCAACGTTGGCGGACAGGCGGAGATAATTAAACTGAAACTTTCCAAATCAACGGACATCTCAATTTTTTTTTTCATAAGACCTTTAGGTAAGGTAGGCCTAGGCCTACACGACGCTGCCTGGAGAATTCATGGAAAAAGAGATTTGAGAAGTTGGCTTGAACATTTGGAGGCTGCAAGCACAATGACATTTCCCAAAGCTTGATGGACTCGCAAAACTTCATAATTCACAGAAAATGATACACCAGTGTCTGCTCACAGATTGCAGTGGAAAGTGGCCATGCTCTCGCCATGCTCTCCCTCTCTCCTGCCTTTCTTTTTCTCTCTTTCTCTTTCTCTCTTTCTCTTTCTCTCTCTCTCTCTCTCTCTCTCTATCTCTCTCTCTCGTTCAGCACTCTGTGTTTATGTGCATGCCTCACGCAGTCTGTCCCCTTCGGCCTGTAAGATCAGAGGTCCTGTTGGGGCATCGTGTTGCCTTCTACTCCCCCGCTTTGCTGGGGCCTCTGCCCTGAGCCCCTCCAGGTGTGGGCGCCCGTCCGTGGGGCCAGGGAGAGTTTCCAGCGCACACACATGAAACCTGAGACCAGACCAGGAATTCACCGACTCGGGGGAGAGGAGGAAGGGTTAGGGAGAGATGGAGGAACGTGAAAAGCTGTTCCTGGAGAGTCACAACATTTACACTCGCGACTATTTAGTTAGCAGCACGTGACTTCTGAAACAACTATCAGTACAACAGCCTTTAGCCCTTGTGTTTTCTTTGGTCTTACACTTGCTGGTTCCTCAAGCCACAACACTAATGTCAGTGTTTTCCCCAGAAATAAAAAGAAGGGTTTAAATTTTGATGTAACGATGACGCGGTGGCACGGTAGCTAGGAGGATTGGTGGGCATGCACCCTGGGGAATTTATTTTTTTCTAGAGCTAAAATGGTGCATTCTAGGAAGATCTTAAGCTAAATTTTGGTCCCAGAAGGCTGGTGGAAACATAACACTTTTAATAAAATGTTGCATTTTTTGGCACAAATAGAACAAAAAACTTGTTGCACTTGGTGAGTTGAAAGAGCCAAAACTCCCAGGTGGGAAGGCTAATTTATTGTCACACAAGAAATACTGCAAGCACTATATAATGTCACATGAATTTGACTAGGCTGTCACTAAAATGTCTAAACTAAATGTTGAGCCTCCTGTTTTTCTGGGCCGCCCACTTGTCTGCTGCAGCCTCCAACCACATCTCTCGGACAGGTGGACCCTCGATGCTAATGAGCACCACACTAAATATCTCCCTGTATGGCCACATGAAAGCTGAATTGGTACCAGAGATCTTAGATTCTGCAGATAAATATATTTCAGTGTAGTGTAGTATTATCTAGAATAATGTCTGATGACAACAAATTCTTATTTCAGTGTAACAAGCTAACGAACTAGCTCATTGAAATGATTGGTAATGTGGTAATGCTAACAGTTATCGACTCACCTTGAATTTAACACGCTGCAATAACCTTACAACTTTATATTACTTTCTCCACTTCAACTAACATCAGTATTAGTAGGCTATTTAGGTGGGTGTTGGTGAGTAAAGTGGCAGCTTTCAGTTTAAAACATTATGTTAGCGTAGTTCGCTAGCGTTAGCGCGCTAACAACACCATACAGGCTGCAGCCTGGTCTGAAATGAAGCTAATTTTCTGGAAATCCAAACAGTAACAACATACACTATTAGGCTTGAAATAATCACAAATAATTGCGGATTGTGACACCTTGTTAAAAAGAACCATCAACAAATCCAGAAAGACGTAAGGACTAATTTATTAGTTAAATTCCACGAGTGTCCTATTCAATGAAACAGTCTTGACTCTGCTCTACATAAAGGAGGATTTGCCTTTCACGCTCTCTCTCACTGTCTTTCAGCAGCTAGATGATCCGATCGCATTCTGTACACTGTGGAGAAAGTTTTCTTGCTACATGAGCATGTCCCAAGGAGAGCGTTCTCCTTCCTTCTTGTGTAGCATTTACAGTCAAAGTCAGGCAGTTTTAGTAGCCCCGAGGTTTGCGTTAAAGATCTTAGATTCTACAATACTCTCTGATACAGCTGACTGGCGGAAAAAAAACAAAGGAGCACTGTAATCGGCATGTGATTGGCCAGTTTCGCCAGTATAGTAGTTTACACACCCACCACGGAAGTTTCCTAAAAACGCAGCCTACATTTGACTACATTGGGGCTTCTTGTTTGGGGAAAATCCCGGGGGGAATGTTTTTGTGCATGATTTTTAAGCGTATCGGCATTTTATGAAAGCGTCTCGGCAAAACTTGATGCGTATCGGCGAAAAAAGAAGCGTATCGGTGCCGATATGCTTAGACGCTTTGGGGAAAACACTGAATGTCATCAGATAAATAAACATTATGAAACTATCCCAACTTTAACCACAATACTAGCACCTGTGCAACATTGTTTATAAGGTCCCACCTTTAAAGGTATTGAACTTTTTAACATGTATTTATGTAAAAAACGTATTTAATGTATTTGTTTCATTTATGTGATTGTATTTGAAAAAAAGTGTAATATTTTATTTTATATTTATTTTTGCCATGAAATAGCCATAGTTGCTGAAAATGGCAATAATACCTGTGACTACACAGTGACCCATACATTTATCCCAAGTCGCAGCCAAGCTTAAGCTGTAGTGGTGGATTACTTCTATGAATTGTCAGTGTTTGATGTCATGCTCCTGTTTGACAAGCATTCTGTGTGTTTGTGGCTGTGTTTGTGTGTGTTTGTGACTGTGTGTTTGTGTGAGCACAGGCGGTAACGGGGCACGAGGCTTGCGTGGAGGCTCTGCTGCAGCATAATGCCACTCTGCTGGTCAGGGACTGTAGGGGGCGCTCTCCCCTGCACCTGGCTGCGTCCTGCGGCCACATCGGCGTGCTCGGGGGGCTGCTGCAGGCCGCCCAGTCCCTGGACACCATCCCCGTCGTCACGGACAACCGAGGCTACACGCCGCTGCACTGGGCCTGCTACAACGGTACGGCACACATGCCTTTTGTGGGGGTTCTTTCATTTGCCACCATCACTTCCTCCTTTTATCTTAAATTACTTATGCAGAAGTAGAAGTAAGAATTAACCAGAATTATCTACAAAAGATGTTGTCTTTGTGTCCATGCTTCCTTTTTTGTATTGCCTTTTTCAGATACTTCAGACCTGCCAACCTCTGCACATTTTGCGTTGCAGATATGCATTTAGACATCAAACTACGTTGCTACGATTTGTCAAACTTCAAAATATGCGAAAAGCCAATGATGATTGAGTTCAACTGTCTGCATTTGCGCACTAGGCAACTCGTCTATGTGACAAGAGTGTGTCCAGTAGAGGTGGGTTGCAAAGGGTTTATAGGAAGGTCAGTTATTTTATTGCTTGGTGTCGATAGTAAAAATCTGCATAAAAAATTTAAGGAAATGTCAGAAGCAGTCACAGTCACAGTAGCCATCTGCTTCATGTTAACCCTTGCTGAGCGCCTGTCTGTACGGCTCCAGCTGGCCGTCCCCTCCAGCTGATCTGTCCTGTACGGCTCACAAGCGGTTGCTTGAATAGTTGTAGAATAGCTGGGGGTGCTGTTGGGCTTGTCATCTTCTATGTATATACTTGAGCCCACGTTAAAGGCTACTTTGGGTATTTCGTCACCATGTGGTATGAGACGCATATCTTCATAATCCAGTAAAGATTGTCCTAATTGTTGTTTTTGAATTTTTATGGATTTCATAGAAAACAATCAAAAGAATCCACATCTGCACTAGCCCTTTGATTTTACTGGCATCTTGCATAGAAACAAAGTTATAACATTTGTTTCTTCCACATTAGGATAGTGAGGAGAAATTTAAAGTGACAGGTGCTTAATTAGACCTTAGCCTACCAACATCAAATACAATGCAATTCAATTACTGGAGCACACTTGTTTATTTTTAAATTGTACTTCCAATAACAATGTGTTACAAATGTCTATATAAAGCATGAGTTTTCTTTTTGCTGCCCTTTCGTTTACAAGGTTAATGTTTCTGAAAAATACTATTACTTTAGACAAAAATAAGCTGTCTTACAACGTATGCAGAAACTGGATAAAGGATGACATATAATTTATTAAAAGTTTTCTCCCTCATCATTAGCTTTGCCTACACAAGTATTACACTAGTTGTTGGTGGCCAACCAACATCTTCTACTGCCCACCCATTCCCATGGGCGGTTTTCCAAATTAGGCCATCATGTGTGTCTATATAAGCTGTTGCCGCTTTTCATAAATTACAGTGCTTTCCAACACGTAGACCATGCTGCTTTTATACTGCAACATAGTCTATGTTTCTGTGAATACGAGCATAACATAAAGGCTACATTATAGGATAGGGTAGGCCATAGTATAGGGCTGGGCGATATATCGATATTATCGTAATATCGTATCGTAATATTTATATCGATATGTATTTGACACTATATCGCCATATCGATATATTTTCAATGATACAATACCACTTTATCAAAACCACTTATCCTAATGTGTTCACACTGTTCAGACAGCCGGAGCTTTCTCGGATCACTCAGTTTTCATTGTGATCGTAACATTGAATGTGTTTTGACAGTCATTTTGCCTGAATGCTTATTGCCTGTCAGAGGAAGGTTAAGTTAAAAAAATAAAAATGAATAGATTTTTCCCTCCTGTTACTTTTAAATAGGTCACACAATGTTTCAATAATTATCGATATCGACCGATATGAAACACTTATATCGTGATACAGATTTCAGCCATATCGCCCAGCCCTACCATAGTATACATTTATTTTCAATTTATTGTCAAAAGGAGCATAGCATGCTATTTGGAATTTATTTATGTCCAGTGTATTTGACACATAATATGCTTTTGGCTAATACAGAATTTAAGTTCTGTTTAAGGGACATATTTTTGGGGATTTTCAGTTACCTCATGCCGAATGGTGGAAACATTGAAACTGATATTTGAAGTGAACAGAAGCACAGAAAACTGTGAAATATATTACCTTTTCATTAAAAGAGTTCATAGTCTACTTGTATGTCCAATAAATGTATATGGTGGTGAGTGGGAACTATTTGCTTACTAATAAGTTGTGATGAGTGAGCATGTGAACTCAGTCTGTGCCTGACCTCGCGCTGTGCTGCACCACCTTGCGCCGACGCAGTAAGTTGCTACTAAAAAAAAAAAAAAAACCTTTCAAGGTTGGCAGGTCTGTACTTCAGTGTTGCCTTCTTTACTTATTGCTCTGTCTTTCTATGTGTTTGTCACCAATCTATATAAGCACATAACTTCTGCTTTTGGAGTCCCTCCACATGTGTAATTACGTCACCTCTTCTCCTCTTTTCTCCTCAGGCCATGACACGTGTGTGGAGATGCTACTGGAGCAGGACGTCTTCCACAAAATGGAGGGCAACTCCTTCAGTCCCCTGCACTGTGCTGTGTAAGACACTAGCAGATTGTGTGTGTGTGTGTGTGTGAGTGCGTGCGTGTGTGATTTTGGCTGATGTAGTGTGGGGAGGAAGAAAAATGGTGTGGGTTGGAAGAAAGTTGTCCTTCTCTAATCATTACATCTGTATGAGGTGTGCGGCAGGTCAGGCATACCAGCCTATGGCTAATGGTTAAACTAGCCCCATTCCGTTTTAGCTGAGTCACTCAGAGATGCAAATAGCTGTCAAAATGGCTCCTGCTAGAAGTATAGAAAACAGTTCAGTACAGAATGCAGTGTCACTTTAAAAAGTCATTTAGCATATAAGCAGATTGATAGTAGAGAAGTAAAGTAGAGAAAATAAAAGCTGAAGAAAGCTGATTTTTTTTTTTTTTTTTTTTTTTTTTTTTTTTTAACCTTAAGTGCATCTGATGAAAGTGGCCCGTCTTAGAATTCCAGAAGTAACTGGCCTTTAAAATCATTGCAATTAGATTTTTGTGGTCAAATTGTTTTAAGTAACAATATGTTTAAAGGACATATTAAATACTGTGATTTTCAGTTGCCTTATGCCGATTGTCTTGGTGAAAACAATTATTCCATATCAGCAAGTGTCAATATGTAATTGCTGGTGTTTGAGAGGAGATGTTGGTGTGTCCCTGATGTTCCCGTTTCTCCGCAGTATAAATGATAACGAGGGAGCTGCTGAGATGCTCATTGACACACTCGGACCTTCCATTGTCAACGCCACCGACTCCAAATCGAGGTGAGGCCGACACAGGCCATCTCGCATCCCTTGGCTGCACTTTCAATTGGTCACCTGTCATTGAGTGCACTGACCTTGTAAATGAAGTCTGTAATGAATGATATGGTCACCCATCTAAACAGTATGACCTTTCCTGCTGTACGATAGTAGTGAAATATTCCAGACTAACAGTTCCATGTTATGGTCAGTCAGTTGGCACAAGAAATTAAGATTAATGCTTGTGGTCCCAGATTGTTAAATGATTATTCAGGGTTCCCGCGGGGTCTTAAAATTCAGAAGTTAAATTTAAGGCCTTAAAATGTCTTAAAAACACCAGAATTTCATCCTAGGTCTTAAATTTCATTTACCCAAGTTTTAAATTTCTTACCTCCGTTTACTCCCGATAAGTGTTGTCCGCAGAAAATAAAATAGTAAAATGCTGTGGTGTTTTACTATTACGTGAAAAAACTACAAATCCCATTGCGTGGTCTAACCACCATAGTGTTCGCTGCAGCTAGGCAATGGTCCAGTTTGTCCACTACCTTCCCACCGAATTTTTGCAGTGTAAAGTCGGAGTTGGCAAGTGCGTAGTTTTTAAAAATGGGGAAGTGTCAGTTCAATAAGAGTTGGTTCGATAATAGCAATTCTTGCAGCTGTTTACAAGTTGCCCCCGGCTGTAGGCACGAAGCTCGCTGCAAGATATGCAAAAAGGTAATACAGTTAGGGACTTCGGGTGTGAAGGCGCTGTAGTCTCATATCATGCAAAATCGGAAAACACCAGCTTGCCTATATGCAGAGTCAAGACACGTTTCATTAAAATGAATGGGACAGGCGTGGAGTTTAACTAATAAATTGGTTGTTACAGAGTTGTTGATGGTTTTTTGGAACCATGTGTCACAATCCGTAGCAATTCAGATTTTGAGAAAACGAGCTTTTTTTCAGGTCAGGCAGCAACCACTTACTATGTGGTTGTTAGCGCGCTAACGCTAGCGAACTACGCTGACGTAATGTTTTAAATTGAAAGGTGTCACTTTACTCACACACCCACCTAGATACTATTACAGATATTATCTTAAGTGAACAAATTAATATAAAGTTGTAAGGTTACAGCAATGTGTTAAATTCAAGGTGAGTTAAACACTGTTAGCGTTTAGCACATTGGTGGTGGTATCATCGTTACTACCATTCACTTAGATGAGCTAGTTCGTTAGCTTGCCAGCTCGCTTTACAGACACACTAAAACTAAAATAGGAATTTGTTGGCATCATACGTACATGATTCTAGACAATAATACACTACACAGAATTATATTTATCTTTGTAGAATCTAAGATCTTTGGTAGTGATTTAGCTTTCGTGTGGTCATATTACTTTTGCATTAAAAAAGAGAGATATTTAGGTGATAGCAAGGGGCAACAAGGCTTGTTTAATAGTAAACATTAGCATCATATTACTAGCCAAAACCTCGATTTGCGATGGGTGATTAATTTGAATAATGCTTGAATTGCTTGAATTGACTGGTGCTAATGATTAAACCATGATTGCATTTACTGCAGTATATAGCAGTAATACTGTAGTAAACACTGCACTATCTTAATAGCATGCAAATGGACACCATTCTGCCGCACAGCCCTAGAGTGAGGCAGTCTTTAAGAAGACTTTTCTCAGTTTTGTGTGTTAAGATCTGCATGCTTTCAAATGGCCACAAATATCAGATTTCCATGAATAAGCCACAATTGGAAAGCTCAGAAACTAGGGCTGGGCGATATGGCTGAACTCTGTATCACGATATAAGTGTTTCATATCGGTCGATATTGATAATTATTGAAACATTGTGTGACCTATTTAAAATAAGTAACAGGAGGGAAAAAACAAACGTTCAATGTTACGATCACAATGAAAACTGAACAATTATCAATAAGCTAATAAAGTGCTTAACAAAGCTGAAGTGTTATAAAGACATGTGCAAAGTGTTAAATGTAAACATAGCGAAACCTGAGAAGAACTATCATATATGATATATGTATATAGTTTTACTGCATATTTTGCAGACAACATTTGTCTGACTA
The DNA here is from genome assembly GCA_027475355.1 of Coilia nasus. Taxonomy (NCBI): domain Eukaryota; kingdom Metazoa; phylum Chordata; class Actinopteri; order Clupeiformes; family Engraulidae; genus Coilia; species Coilia nasus. The sequence goes on along the minus strand of CM050201.1, from coordinate 3,577,926 downwards.
CGATGAGATTTGTAAACTCCAAAAAAGCTCCCATACTGGTGAGCAGACCTTTCTGTTCTTAGGGCTCATTCACACCAAACACTCTGTGTATTCAGCGCGTGGCTGACTAAACTTACGCCGTTTTCTTTTTAAAAAAAAATTGTTATCGAGTAGGTGTCTATCGAGATACATATCGTTATCGTTTTATCGCCCAGCCCTACCAGAAACTACACTTTTCTGTGAATAACTCAAAATACCTGTGACTGGTTTTGCCACGGTCGGTTTCTAGGAATGCGTCGTGTAGGTCTTAATTTTTTTCTATAAAGGTCTTAAAAAGTCTTAAAAAGGTTTTAAATTTAACTTACTGCAGCCTGCAAGAACCCTGTTATTTGTGAATTTCAAGTATTTCAACCAAGCCTTAGTGACCTACACACAAGCAGTCACTATTTGGCATGAAACTTGGGGCCTCTTTTGATAGTCTTAGAGTAGTTTTAGACAGTTTAGACTGTTTTGCTCCACTGCCTTCATTCATATTGATTACACAAGAGACCTGTGATCTGAGCAGCCTGTGAATAATTGAACATGTTAGGGATCTCTCAGTGCCATCTCCACACATCACAGACAGACTAAGTTAGGGTACGGACATAGAGCCCGACCTTCACCAAACAGTTGTTTGTGTGTTTTGTAAACATTGTGTGAACACTGTCTATCATTTGTTTCTAATGTGTGGGACATTATGTGCATGAATCCTAGACAAATTTCACTTTAGGACAATGTATATTGTATGGTGTCTGTGTGTCTTGTGATGAAGCATGTCACCGCTGACCTTTGACCCACAGAACCCCTCTGCATGCGGCGGCCTTCACAGACCATGTGGAATGTCTACAGCTGCTGCTGGGCCACAACGCCCAGGTGAACGCCATCGACGCCATGGGCAAGACCCCCCTGATGATGGCTGCCGAGAACGGCCAGACCAATGCCGTGGGTAGGTCATGTGCACACACACACACACTCTCATGCGCATACAAGCAATGCACACAGTTGTTCTCTCACACACACACCAGATGGCATATACACTCTATGACCCCACTGAATACAGAACAACTTGCTTCCCATTTTTCTTTAATCATTCATTCTGTAAAGTCTATCTAGTAATGGTTTCTATCTTGTAATGGTAATATTTACAACAGGTACACTACTGATTAGTCAGACATGACATTATTTAAAAAAAAAACTTTCACAGTTTAGGTCGAGTGAAACGCTTGAAGTGGTACATAGGCAAGTAGTGAACTGCCAGAACTGAAAAATAATGTATTTATGGAATGATGCAAAACAGGCCCTTTCCAACGAAACAAGAGAGGGTTAACCTGAAGCTGTTCTACACCAGTGGACTTGATACTTTTCGTGATCACTTACAAGCCCCCTTTCTTCATAAAAGCAGTGTTGGAACACACTGTGGTACAATACCATCATGACCACCATTTGAATAGTAATGTACACAGGAAAGTAGTGTGTTGCCACAGCAATTGTGAAGAAACAGGCAATCCACAACAGAATCAAACAGGTCAAATAGTCATTGACGTCCAAGACAGAGAAAAAGACAGAGGTCACGAAGCCAATGGACAACTGAAGCCTGCAAAAAGGATGGATGAATCAAGACCAAGATGACCCAAAATATCAGTCGAAGCTGTGCCAGAGCTAGCTTAGGGGAAAAAATGGTAAGCTTAAGAACATGGAGTGCCCAGCACAGTCTCCACACTTGAACTCCATGAAGCTGTTTTGAAATAATCTGTACAGAGCAGTAAAAGCACAGCAACCTACAAGTGCCACACATTTATGGTAGCTTCTGCAACAGAGTTGGGAAGAAATTTCTTATGAATATGATTGTATGTAGCTCCATTGGCAGATATAACAGCTACACACTTTCTGCAAAGGTGGCAAGTTTTGATTTAGTCAAAAGTCGCGAAGGTTTATAAATTGATTCCATAATATTTATTTTAGTTTACTTGTTTCATACTTTCATTTTAAAGTATAATAAGACTTTGAACAGCACATTTCAGTAATTATAATAATTGCATTTCCATACAAAATCTGGAAAAATTAGTGTGAAAGACTTTTAAAACTTTTGACTTGTAGTCAAAGTCAGAGACTTATATTCGTATCAAAGACTTTCTTATATAGGAGACACGACACTTGAGAAATCATACAATACAGTAGGCTAGCATGGGCTAACTTTGGAATGCCAAAATGGCAAGTCTCTGCAAATATCCCGCCTGTTCCGCTGCCAAGAGCCAACTATCTGCCAAACTATACAAAAGGCGTTTCAATCATGTTGCAGTATCATGCTCTGCTGTACCACACTTGCCACTTAGTGAAGCACTGCCCAAGAGAAAGTGCTTTTAAAGCTGTATTTTGATACAAATCGGTAAACATTTCTAGTGATTACAATAAAGTTTGCTTTGTGATTTCAACCAAGTATGTTTTATGTCCCTCAGTCATCGGAGAGTGCCTATACTCACTATTCATTTAGGTAGGGCCTGGTCTTATTAACCCGAAATAGATTCCCGAAGGCGATGGCCTCAGAGTGCGCACCGGGGTATTTAATTTTGTTTAATGTCATAAGCAGGGCATGGCCTATCTTTCCTGTAGGCTTAATGTGGCACATTTTCCTCTGTTTTCCATGTCACGTGATTGTAATTGCTATTTTTTTAAATCACCAATGTGTATACTAAATTATAGCCTATGATGGCAGTTTTATGCAGAACGGTTTAATAATTATGACTATTAAATAATTATTATCATGTTACCCATCACATTAGCTGTTCAATTAATTAAAAACATATATGCATATAACCATTATACTTGACAGATATCCATTACTGTTATTCAAAAAGGCAATTTTAAGCATATTATGACAACAGATCTTGGATTTAGGGCTTATCCAACATTGTAAACATGTGGTTTTGAGGACCATAGGGTCTGTAGAAGTGAAAAAAACATAAATTGCATCAATCTATATGAACTGTTCCTAGACCTCATTTTTGTTACATATCAGAGTATACCATTCCCAGCCAAGTGCTGCAGCAGCCCATGTAGCTGGTGGGAACCTGCTAAATCACCACATTCTACTCCTAAGCCTGCAGCTCTAGCGTTGTGATTTAAGGGCACAGTTCCCAGTGTCTTTTAGAGGCCCATTAGCAGCAGCACTGAGACGTCATGAGGGCGGTGTGCACTGGAGAAGCGCTCATGATGAGTGTGATGATGCTGTTTTGCAGAGGTACTTGTGAGCAGCGCCAAGGCAGACCTCACTCTACAGGACGGCAACAAGAACACAGCCCTGCACCTGGCCTGCAGCAAGGTACTCACACACACACACTTAAACAAATACACACTTTTACGCAACAGCATCATTAAGTGTGGTTACAGGCAAGCAAGAAATACGATTTAGGTCAGCTTAATCTATTTACCTAGGTTAAAACATGTCCTGGAAATTTCCTACATTACCGAATTTATATGGCAAATTTTAAGCAGAGTAAATAGAATAATGGGACATATTTTTGTTTGCACGTAACCGCACTGAGTTTAAAAAATGACTTTCTCAGTTTCCACTCGCACTACATCTGCGGTTACAAGGAGCTAATGCACACATACATAACAGTCCACATTTACTAATACACTGTTCTGTCTGGTATAGGGGCATGAAACCAGTGCCTTGTTGATTCTGGAAAAAATCACAGACCGGAATCTCATCAACTCAACAAACGCAGCACTACAGACGTAAGACCCCTCCTTTTAAATTCTTCTGCCTAAAGTCCTCTCCAAGAGCTAACGTTCTGGCCAATGAATCCTGCTTTCACCATGTTAGTCTTTGCTATAAAAGTAGCTTGCCACTAAAACCTTCTGCAAAGAAAAGTAGTGCCAGGTAGTTTTATCGGCACTTCTGCCTGTTGTTTAGACTGAAACTTGGGGGATGGATAAAATAAAGCACTAGGTTCACTGTTGGCATCCCCTCCCCAGGCCACTTCATGTAGCGGCCAGGAACGGACTGACGGTGGTGGTGCAGGAGCTGCTGGGGAAGGGAGCTAGTGTCCTGGCAGTGGACGAGAATGGTGAGACTGATTACTACTACACACACACATACACACTCATACATGTACATCATTTCAACTAGTCTCGCCGTTTGGGTAAGTAACGGGTGGGATCTCCTTTTCTTCCCAATCTATTCATTCTTTTCTGTTCTTATTTATATTTTTTATATTTTTATTATACTGTTTGGTGTCGAACTAAAAGCCACATCAGCAGGGCCAGACCAGTGGTTATAGTTACCTTAACGAATGGTTTGTTTACAGTTCTTGGCAAGAGCTTATAATTTAATAATTTTTTGTGTCATTAATCTGCAAGGTTATACCCCGGCACTGGCCTGTGCCCCCAACAAAGACGTGGCAGACTGCCTGGCTCTCATCCTGGCCACCATGATGCCCGTGTCGCCAGGCAGCATGGGCGCTGTGCCAGGCCTCACCTACAGCGCCATCAACCACTACCCCAGCCCCTCCAAGGCCGTGACCTTTGACCCGCTGCCGGCGCTGCGCTCGGAGCACGCGTCTTACTGCAGCTTCAACAGCCTGGGCCACCGCGAGGATGGCTTGCTCGCCCCCGACGACGAGCTCAACGACTCAGACTCAGAGACCTACTGAGCCCACCTCGCCTTGTTGACTGACCTGACTCTTAAAAAAAAAAAAAAAAAAAAAACAGTAAACAAATAAATATTAAAATGAATAAACGTGGCCCCTGTCCCATTCCACCACCTCAGACCCCCCCGAGCCCTCTTTGACCTGATCAGAACCCAGCGTAAGGGGGGAGAGGTGACGCACTCATTTATTTTCCTTTTTTTCTTTTTCTGTTTTAAAAGGGGGAGCGGTGGTCTGTATCCCGCTCTATGGCCAGCTTCCCCAAGTTGCTTTCCCTCCTTTGTTTGGGGCCATGGAGGCCCAGTCTCAGGAGCCTTAGAGACGGAGGAGGCGTGAACAGACGGAGGGAATATGATGAGCAAGAATGGATGAAATAAAAGACGCACACGGCCCACCCCCATAGCTATCTTGAATGCTACGCAACCCATTTGTTTTGCTGTTTCTGTGAGAACTTGTGACTGCGTGAGGAGCCATATCAACACTCAGTTTAAAACCTGTTTTTTCCCCCCCTTCATATACATAACCAAATGAGTTTGAAATGGGTAAAAGGCTGAAATCACATGACTACTGTCAGGACTGCATTTCTCAGAATTCCCTTCGGGCAACGTGGAGAGAGGAAGTACTGAGGCATAGAATCAGGACTTCTGGGTGGACTAACTTTAGCCAAAGGGACCAATTGCTACAGGCCCATAATCTTTACCCCCTTCCCACACACCCCATATCCTCCACCCACACCCTCGTCCTATTTTGGGCATATTTGAGCATGACTACAAAATTCATTTAAAGCTCTTTATTTTCTTTTTTGTTTCCTCTTTACTTTTCTTTGTAGACATGGTATAATTTATTGTGAATGGACCGCTACAAGTGTTAGTTTCCCATGCGCGCACACGTGATATGCCCCACCTCCCTCCCCCATTGCATCTGAGGTTCATAAACTGTGAGCAGGGCAGCAAGTGTGTGTGTGTGCACGGATGTGTATGTGTGTTTAATGTTTTTGTTTGTTGGGGAGGGCGTGAAGTTTTAACCTAAAGGCCTTGTCACACACCTTACCCCCCGCTGCCCACCATGATTTTGAGACCAGCCGACGAGGTGCAGTCAGGGTTTCTACTCTACAATCTGCGGACTTTCAGAAAAAAACAGCATTTGATATACAGCAACTTCAGAGAAAGGAGAGCTGTGTGTGTGTGTGTGTGTGTGTGTGTGTGTGTGTGTGTGTGTGTGTGTGTGTGAAAGAGTATGTGCATGAATGCACATACATCATCTGTCTGTTAGTCCTGTCTGTCTGTGTGTGTGTGTGAGAGAGAGAGAGAAAGAGACAGAGCAATGTTGCCTTTTTTAGGTGTGCAAAAAACTGGCTTCCTGGTGCATTGTTATTAAAAATGATTACTAATAATAATTAATGAATAAATTTTCTTTTGCCATAGTGCTTTGTGAATATCTGTGCACTGCAAGAGTAACGTTTTTGATGTTGCATCTGTTGTTCAGGAAGGACACTTGCACTTTATTCTCAGTCTACAGCATTGTATTTAAGTTACTTCAACACTAAGGTCCTTATATCTTGTCCTCTGCAAATGTCTTTAGCATTCAACTGGAAGGCCTTTTAAGCATGGGCTTAAAAGTACACACTTAAGCTAGGACACTGTTGCTTTGTTTACTGAGATGCATTGTGTATCAGATGTAGGTCACCATGCTGATTTCCAGACCTAGAACCTCAAGTGTGATCTTTGCTGTAGACTCTACTGTATAGGGTAGCTGTTACTAGTCCAGTGGTCATTCCAGACCGGCTCATGTAAAGCAAGCCATCTGAGTCTCTTCCGGACTCATCTGGGATGTCTAGTGCCATCCCACTTCCCAGTATTCCTGGAAAAACATAGTGAGTGCTGAAGTTTCCCTCCAGTCGGAAGTCTATCCGGGTCTGAGCCTGTTCGGTTTCGCCACCACAGCTTGCAAAGTTCGAGCCAGTACATTTCACCAGGGCACAGACCTCCAGGTAGTAGGTGCCATGAACCACATGAAGTCCCTGAAAAGCTCCCAGAGCATATAGCTCTGTGCCAGGTGCAGTTGACCTCCGGAACCACAGGTGGCAGCAGAGGGAGTCGTCGCACACAGTCAGGTTCCCCTCCATGCCCTGCAGGGGCACTAAAGTGAAGTTATCATACATCATGATGGAATGGAACACTATGGGCTCCTCATACCCAGGCCCAACATTGCACTCGTCACTGGCTGGCAGGCAGTACTGGGATTCCGTGCTGCGAGGTTTGCTCTGGGCCTCCAAATGCCAACCCCCTTTAGGCCTGCCTTGGGCATCTATGGCCTCATCCATTCTGGCCTCTCGCTTGCGATGCCCAGAGAATGGCAACCATGCCAGCCCCGTGCTCCCGCTGACGCGTGCAGTCATCACAGGATCGAGAACTGGCACATGGCTCACCAGTAACCATCCCGTCTCCTCCACCACGTCATGCTGGTGAACCTCGTGCCAGGGGGTGAAGATGCCACTGCCGGTCATGCCGAGGCTGGCTGCGCGGACATTGGCAGCGAGGATGGTGACAGCAGCTGCATAGGAGAAGGAGCGCTGGAACTGCACGGCGGCCAGCAGTGGGAGCTGATTCATCCAGGCGGTGGGGTACACTAACTGCCTGACCCCCAAGTCCTCCACAAGTGCTATAGTAGGCTCCCGGAACAGGATGTCAAAGCAAGTGAGAATGCCGAAACGTCCAGCAAAGGGTGTGGAGAATACAACAAGCTCCATCTGCGGCGGCGTGTCAAAGGCGGCCTCAAAGTAAAGGTTCTGCTTTCGGTAACGGGCCACCAAGGTGCCATCTGAGGAAAACACCACGTCTGTGTTGAATTGGTACCGCCCATCTGGGGGGCAGCGGTCATCTGTGGTCGAGTCGCACACCTGGAGGCCTGCCATGTTGGCCACAAGGTAGAGGTTGTTTTTCTGCGCCATGCAGCTGAGATGCTGGAGTACCTGAGCCAAATGTCAATGTATAACATTACATAGGATGCCAGTAAAGCTAAACAGTGCCACAGAAAATACACAATTTCTATGTTATATAGAATGGGCATGAGGTTGTTTTTCTGCGCCATGCAGCTGAGATGCTGGAGTACCTGAGCCAAATGTCAATGTATAACATTACATAGGATGCCAGTAAAGCTAAACAGTGCCACAGAAAATACACAATTTCTATGTTATATAGAATGGGCATCAGGTTGTTTTTCTGCGCCATGCAGCTGAGATGCTGGAGTACCTGAGCCAAATGTCAATGTATAACATTACATAGGATGCCAGTAAAGCTAAACAGTGCCACAGAAAATACACAATTTCTATGTTATATAGAATGGGCATGTATACATTAATATATTTTTCGCATACATAAACGAATGTACCATGGTAACCTCTGAAGGTGCTCTTCTCCATACCTTTTTTATTCTCAAATTGATTCTAGTCTTTTGACACCAACAGACACATATAGGCTATAGACATAAGGTATACCTCCGTGTCAGAGAAGCGCGCTGGTTCAGAACATGGATTCCATGTCACTACTGTCGGATCAGGCACCTGCTCAAGGTAAGGTGCTATGGATGCTCTGGTGAAGTTAAAGCCCTGGATGGCATCTTCTGGAAAAACTAAGATCTGTGCACCCTGTGAGACAAAACACCCCAAATCATTAGATATGGTAAGATCTAGTGGCCTGTGAACAATCAATTGCCATTACCGTACCTGCTGGGCTGCTAATGCAGCTTGCTCCTCAAATACTTCAAGATTCTTCAGCATGTGTTCCAACGCTGCGAACCTACTGATAGCGACGCCAGGGTTCGGGTTTAGTACGACAACGTGTTCGTACACAGCGGCAACATAGGAAGGCAGTTCTGCCAGTGCCGATGTTAAGGCAATGAAACTCAGCCATAAAATAATTACACGTAACCAGGTCATGTTGATGACATACCGAAGCAGCTTTTGAATTTTGCCTCTCTTTTGTCTAAAAACACGATAGACGTCAATGATGGCCACCAACCCTAAAACAACTGAAATGCCTCCTGTCTTCAGCTTTGTGGAGGTGTTAGGCCTTAGAGAATAAAGTCCAGCTTGGAAGGCCAGCAAAAAGACTAACTGGCTAATGATTAGTTTAGTTGGCAGCCTTGCACGTGGGTGTGTAACAGCTCCGATATTAACACTAAGCAAAAATGAGGGGTAACTATAGGCTACGTCAAATAACGAACTCCGAAGTTAACACCTTTATGCTGAATGTGCCTTCACTTTAGTGTCCACAGGCTTCGGGCGCCCTCCGTCGTCCTACGTCACGTGGTAGGCAGCCAGTTGGTCTGGGTCTGGTCATTGCCTGTTCATGCCACCGTGGCCCTCCCCATATTAATACATCTAAACAGTTCCGTTTCAGCAAAAAACACCAAAAAGCTAGACCTGTCGTTCGTAGCCAACTTTACACACACAGTGTGCTCACGGACGACACTGACGATCGTTTTCTTTAAGAAATAGTAGTAAAGACAGGTAATTTTACATAGGCTGGGCCAATGTGGTTCTTTGAGAATGGCCACCAGGTGGCAGAGTATAGTCACTGGCCTCAAAGTGCTCCTACAGTGTGCATTAGGCGTACTACATTATGTGTAACATTGACACTGTTTCCTGAATCTTTTCGAAGTAGACTGGCTCCACAAACTGAGTAGAGAACGTAGTAAAGGACATTTGAGTCACTCACACAAGGGGCAACATTTTAATGTCTGGCTTTCTAGCAGTGGTAGCTGTTCATTATTAATCTTTGGCAATGAAACTATTGCTTTGAAACCATAATTACCAGCTAGTATGTCAGCTGGTGAAAGCATGTGAATCATACATCTAAATGTGTGTGGCTGGGTGCGTCATTGAGTTTGCATAAAAACGTAAATCTAGGTTAAAGGTGAGAAGTACTGTTACCCTTGATCATTGTAGCTACAGCACACTGCACCTTATGCCTCAGCCTCTTGCACTTTCTTTGCTGCTAATACCCCATATTTATGTAGAAATAGTTTTGTACAAATCATGCCACAGCACTGATACAAGCCATGCATTGTCTAGCGTGTTTGTTTTATGTCACCTGTTAACTTTCACCTGCCGTTGTTTACTAACTTTTAATGTAATGTATGTACACGTGTCCAAGTGTGTGTGTGTGTGTGAACAGGCACGTGTGTGAGTATCAATCTGTGTAGTCTGTCATGATTGTGTGTGCGCACTATGTGCGTATGTGGTGCTAATAGTGTATGTAGACACTATTACGTATCTGTTTTGTCCATACTGTGTTCTAACAGTTACGTGTATCACCAGTTGTTGCTGCTGAAACATTGTCTCATCTCACTACGTACTGTATATATGGCTGAAGGGACAATAAAAACCTACTTGACTTGACTATTTGCTTGTTGATACTTCATTCTAACACTTAATCCCTATCCATAGCAGTTCACCAAATAATTGTACACCAAAGAAGCAGCTATTTTCTTCCCATCACTGTGTGTTTTCATACCCACCCAAGCATGTTTATATGTTAGTAGCAGGGTCCATGTGCTTGCATGCTTGGCCTTGCACTGCATCAGAATGCAGAAGTGCGCTAACATGAGTCACGGGACGCAGTTGAGCAGGTCAAGAGATGCAAGTGATAAACACTGTCAGCTCCGTGTTTCGCTGTGGCTGTATGAGGAGAGCAGACGTCACAGGACAGGATAGGGCCCAACTCTAATTGGATGAGGGAAATGTGTGTGTGTGTGTGTGTGTGTTTGTGCAGCAGTCTGTGTTTTAGATTAGGAGACAGCTGACATTTGCCACATTTGACCACAAAGACCGGTACTGTGTGATTCACATCACCCACTCTGTGTGTTTGTGTGTGTTTTTCCACAGCTCATGTGGAAGTACAGTGCCCTCCATAATTATTGGCACCCCTGGTTGAGATGTGTTTTTTAGCTTCTAATATTTTTTTGTTTTTTCTAAATAATATGGGACCTTAATGGAAAAAAGAGGAAAATCCAACCTTCAATACAAGTGCATTTATTCAGTGGGGAAAAAATCCCACATAAAGAAATAATTATTTGACATCAAATAATGTGTGTCACAATTATTAGCACCCCTGGTGTTAATATTTTGTACAACCCCCTTTTGCCAACAAAACAGCACCTAATCTTCTCCTATAATGTTTCACAAGATGGGAAAAGACAGAAAGAGGGATCTTCAGCCATTCCTCTTTGCAGAATCTCTCTAAATCATCCAGAGACCTGGGTCCTCTCCTCTGTACTCTCCTCTTCAGCTCGCCCCACAGGTTCTCAATGGGGTTGAGGTCTGGGGACTGAGATGGCCATGGGAGGAGCTTGATTTTGTGTCTGGTGAACCATTTCTGTGTAGATTTGGCCATATGTTTAGGGTCATTGTCTTGCTGAAAGACCCAGTGACGACCCATCCTCAGCTTTCGGGCAGAGGGCAACAGATTTTGATTTAAAATGTCCTGGTATTTCAAAGCATTCATGATGCCATGCACCCTAACAAGGTTCCCAGGGCCTTTGGAAGCGAAACAGCCCCACAGCATCACTGACCCACCCCCATACTTCACAGTGGGTATGAGGTGCTTTTCAGCATGCGCATCTTTCGTGGCACGCCAGACCCACTTAGAGTGTTTGTTGCCAAAAAGCTCAATCTTGGTCTCATCTGACCAAAGCACACGGTCCCAGTTGAAGCCCCAATACTGCTTGGCGAACTCCAGACGTTTGCGTTTATGATTGTGAGTGAGGAAAGGTTTTCTCCGTGCATGCCTCCCAAACAGCTTGTTGGCATGTAGACAGCGCCTGATGGTTGATTTGGAGACTTTGTGACCCCAGGATGCTACCATTTGTTGTAATTCTGTAACAGTGAGCTTTGGAGATCTTTTCATTTCTCTTACCATCCTCCTCACTGTGCGTGGTGGCAAAATAAACTTGGGTCCTCGTCCAGGCTTGTTTACCACTGTTCCAGTTGTTTTGAACTTGTTAATTATTCCTCTCACAGTGGATATGGGCAGCTGCAGTTGAGTGGCAATCTTCTTGTAGCCTCTGCCTGACCTGTGAAGGTCGACGCACATCTGCCTCACTTGTATGCTGTGTTCCTTTGTCTTTCCCATGTTTAAGAGTGGATAAGAGAAATGGCCTCGGTGTAACGTCATATTTATACCCCAGGGAAACAGGAAGTGATGAATTACTAATTAAATGTTCCTACATACTCTGGTAAACTTTGTATACTACTGTAGAAATGACAGAAATGCTTCAATTATATTTATTTCCTGGGAATTGTTAAGGGTGCCAATAATTGTGGAACAGGTGATTTAATGAAAAATAATTATTTTTTAGTCAGGGATTTTTTTATTTCCTTACAATTCATTTGAGTTGAAGGCTACATTTTCCTAAAATTTTCAGTGTGACAGTATTCTTCTGCAATAAACACTGAATTTATTTTAAGGCTTTTAACACATCTCAACCATTGGTGCCAATAATTATGGAGGGCACTGTAAGTACACCTGTGAATTTGTCTGTAGAGGTTATTTACAGCTCCAAACACAGCGGGGGGATTCACGCTGGCAACCATGTTTTGGCAGACTGTGCATAGAGAGTAAATAAGATTTTCAGCAGGCGGTGCAAATATGTGTTTATTATTTTGACAAACAGGACTCTGTTCTGGTGACAACACACTGGTCAACAAACAATCCAAATACTCAATATAAATATATAGATATGTGTTTACACCTCAAAACTACAGAGGACCATTAATAATACTAGTAGTATGAAAAAATACTGGGGTGCTACAGTTGGAAAGGTCAGTTTTTTGTTTTGTTTTTACAATACATCAAACACTTTGTACATGACAAAGATTCAGAACATTACACCTATAAACAATTCAGATCAACCCAAATGTTTGGTTTTATGTGGTAGGCAAAAAGATATATGAAGAAGACAAACAACTTGGATTCCTCATGCTACCAATGAGCTTCAGTTACACGTCTGTGTAATATCCTGGATGTCACACATCATTCTTGTACATCCCGTCAGCTAGTCTTTAATACTGTTCATTGGCGTTCATGTGTGGCATCTTCCAACCATCATAGAGGCAGAACATTCCAGAACTACTGACGGGTGGTTTCACAGTCACAGTCCCACCTTACACAGGGGGACAGAGAAACAAGCACAACACACAGACTATTCTGGAACATGGTAGTGTTGGGCAGACTCTGGGGGAGAGGGTGAGGTTCTCTTGTCCTCTTGTTCTGGGGAGGTGGGTAGGGGAGGAGGGTAGCCTTCTCTCAGACCCGATTCAGCACAAGCAGGGACGGGGTCAGTGTGGGGTCACAGGTCACAGTGAAAGGGTCAGACTCAGAGTCCTCAGTCTCGGCGCTTTCTAGGGACAGTTTGTTCAGTCTCTCCTCCAGCAGCGAACTCTTCTGAATGGGGGGACACGGGACAGTGGAGGGCCCAGGTTTCCCTTCAACACCCTCCGCCCTGTCACCTGGAACAGACACATACAGAGGCACCATTATGAAGTAGCTTATCAATGCCACACCACTAGAGTACCAGCAAAAGTGATAGTGACAATAGATGGTAAATAGCTCAGCATTAAAAATCTGCATTTATGTTTAAAATCATACTGTGGGATTTTTAGGATTTATGTAATGCTGGACTTCATGTTTCTGACATAATGCACAATGAAGCAGAAGCACCTTGTTCATCTCTTTGTATTTACTCTCAATCTCTCTCTTTCATGCGCACACACCTCTCTCTTGGTCACATTCTGGTGAGGATGCTCCGCTGCATTCACTCCTTGGGCCCAAGATGGGTGACACCTGGCCCAGTCCCTCCAGGGAGACGGCATCCGGCAGCTCCAGGCCACTGGGACACGGGGACGAGAGTGAAGAGGAGGAGGAGGATGGGTAGGGGCAGGAGGAGGAAAGCAGGTGCGGGGAGGAGGTGGAGGAGGACAAGCAGGTGGGGGAGAAGGGGTGAGGCCGGGGGAGGTCTAGCGGCGTGTTGGGGCAGGAGCTGTGACTGCAGGTGGACTGGGTCTCCGGGTCCTCCTCCGAAGAGGTGTCATTGCTGCCCTCCTCCTCAAAGGTTTCAGACATCACTGTTAAAATGAACAAAGTTAAAAAGAAAATTTGTCAAATGTCTTCATTGGTTGTAGGAACAAAAGTGCTGAAGAAATAAAAGTTCATGCACGTAAGCATAAAAAGCCTTTAATTTATTTTGAAACTTTAACATGTAATCTACATGTACATGGTGAACTGATGACAACTCACATGTAGCAGCCCAGACAGGGGTATGTTTTAAAGTTTATATTATGAACTAGCCATCAACTTTTGTGTGACTAAAGAGTGCCTTGGATCTTCTTTCTTGCACATAAGGCAGCGTTTAAGAGACACAGCTCACATGCATTTCAAATACACATTGACAGTGCTGATGCTGCTATTGGAGAAATTCTCTCAACAAAAGCAGCATGCTTGCCTCTCATGTTGCACAATGAACCATGTGCAGTTTATGGTATTGATTTGCTAAAGGCTGAACCCTTTGGAACTGCATTCGATCCAATGACGTGTAAGAAAACCAAATCTTTTAAACTGGGAGGAACATTGTAGCTTTACTTACTGGAAATACCATCAGACTCTATTTTGAAGTTGGCAATGTCATCTCCAGACCCATCGCCCTCAGCGCCCACACCACGCTCTCTTGGCCCGATTGAAGAGAGGCGTCGGCGGGCGTGAATCTCGTCAGAGATGGTCTCCAGATTACGGAGGGCTGTGCGGTACTCGGACTTGGCCTGGGTGAGCTTAGTCTGCCTCTCATCCACCTGCCTCTTCAGTTGCTACAAGAGGTACAGACCCACAATGCATTCAGGAGGAGAGAAATCACAGATGTGCACAGTTTTTTATTAACATATTTTTATTAACATTTCTTTTTTTCCCCCAAAGAGTAGCATCGCAAAAATGAAAACTATCCAGCATTTCAGTTGTGTGCATTGTCACCTAAAAACCTTTTATTTTTACAACTAATCTTACACGAACATCAGTTTAAATTAAATAAAGGGTACACACCTCCAACTGAAGGTAATACTTCGCCTTTAATTCAAAGTATGGCCTAAGGGGGGAGAGAGAGAGGCAGTTATGAGTCACCAGCAACAGTCATACAGGCAGACACAGAGCTCTGGCACAGAACTACACGTCTCCACAGCAACAGCAGCACTGGAGGAACAACAATTCATTACAATGTGCTGCTACATTCCGCAGGCCCACAGAAGGGGGTAGCAGCCTTCTAGAAAAGTCCACCCCAAGCCACATCTGGACCACATCAGCGAAGGCAAATGCAACCGAGAGGAACAGGGAGGGGGAAGGGGAAAATACTGTACTCCTCACTCCCTCGTACTTTCAAACTTTGCCCTACTTTCTCATTCTCATTTTGTTTTGGCCCTACATTTCTGTTTATCTTCTGTTTAGGTATAGACATCATATTTGCAGTTTTTGTTAAGCTAGTTTCAGCTAAGCGTCCCATTTCACTTCCAGTCATGGCAAACTATTATGCGACTGTCACTAGAAAAAGAATTATAATCTGAACAGCACTTGATTGGGAGAGCAGTCAATAAAAGCCCCATTGTTTAACCATGTTTACACCCCCCTTGGCTACAGCATGGCTTTCTTGTGACCTTATTCTGACACGCCCATTTTCGAAGTTGCTCGTCTTCCGCGATTGTAACATTACTTCCGGTCGGTTTGCTACAGCAAGTCAGCTACGTTGGAAAACCTTGCAAATAAAGAAAAATAGCTTACTCAGGAAGACACCTAAAAAGATTGGATGGAGAGATTGTGCCTCATCACTCGAGGTTAATGAACTCCACTGGGTGGCTGGATAGCATGCATAGCATGCAGCGGTGGGCTGAGGCAAGCAATTTGTCAAAAAATAAATAAACGTGTGTGCAGAAAGGGATTTTTTTTTTTTATTCATGGAAATGGCCATTGTATTTTTAACTTCCCTAACTATGCAGACGTTGCTTAGGATACTATTTTTCCAGCAGCATCTTACGTTTAGCTTCTGCAAGCCACCAATACAATAATTTCACCTTAGGCAATGCTAGACGCTTAAGATGCTAGACAACACACGCATACAACTGCACTTGACTGAGCCGCCTGCACTGACAGCAAGCCACTGACGACGCAGCTCTCTCCGCTTCACGTGAGCCAAGTTCCTACACGAAAATGTTACAATGTTTAATGTTGTGTTTGGTGACGTTCAGAAACATTAAATGTAGAAGCGCGGAGCAGTAGGGAGATTTGAGGGGAAAAAAACGAACGAACAGAAATGGGTTGTTTCTTTATTAATAAAACGTCCATTGTAATTTTTACTTCCCTAACTGCAGACCACGTTGCTTAAGCTACTGTTTTCCTAGCAACATCTCACGTTTAGCTTCTGCAAGCCACCAATAGATTAATTTCACTTTAGGTAATGCATAGCAGCCTGTCGCGCTGTTTCATAGATAGCTACACCTGCACTTGACTGACCCGTCTGCGCCGACAGCAAGTCACTGACGACCCAGCTCATTTGGCAAAGCGCACGGATTCACTGCACTCTCCCAACACCATAATTTCCTGTGCTATCATTCTCATTTGTTAATCTAGTTGTTCTGTGTGCGGATCCTGTGGGATACGATGTTATTTTGCTCTAAGGCGTTGTATATTTAGTTCGGTCCCGGTTTGCCTATCCTCTGGCTGAGCCAAGTTCCCACACTAAAATGTTACAATGTTTTATATCGTGTTTGGTGACGTTCAGAAATATTACATTTAGAAGCATGGAGCAGTAGTCTAATTGCATAGCTTACTCCGATACTAGATGTATGGACCGGTATTTTAGATCGTTAGATTTCAAGTAACATCAGCTGAGTTGCATCCATAGACAGTAGAAGGTTGCATTAGGGCGCATAGTACCCGGAAATAGCGTTACAATACGGAAGCGCGTCACGCCGCCCATGGTCGGTTCCAGAATAAGGTCATATTGGCCGCATTTGACTTGAGCTAGACGTTTGCATGCGGATGCATCCGTTTGCAGCCTGACGCTGAAAATGTTGCATTGTGGTTAGAAATTGTGTCCGACATGCCCGAAATGTGTGAGGTTGTCACGAGTTGTCACAACAATGCGACCATGACACATGACCCGAAAACTCGCGGGAGCATGACGCTTACAGACAAATCGTACAGACCTTTGCAGTTGCCTCCACACAACTGCAAGTGGCTAGCTAACGCCTCCTCGGTGACGCTACTTTGCCATGGTTGGTTAAAAGTTCACTGACGTCTGTGCACGTGCATTGTCCGGTGCTCCCCGACTGGACTTGTCATCTAAAGTGTACGTTATTGTACTCCAATTTGAAGATATATCTCTTCTCTTTATTTTTACCTTGTTCTGATGGTTTATCTGACGCTGTCAAGCCCGGCCCATTATTTATTTAATTATTAATCCCATTTCTATTTCATTGTTCGTGTGATATACCTACTTATGGTCTTTGTTTTATGGTTTTGCTGTCTTGGTTTTCATGTTTGTGTTGTGGAGCACTTTGGGGCAACTCGTTTTGTTCCAATGTTAATCTAAACAATAAGAAAGACTGGACTTGAATTAAACTCTCAGTGCACCCCACTACAACCATAGACTGTAGAGGACTACAACCCCCGCCCTCCCTCTCCACACATGACTTGTGTGTCATCTGCTACGATGATCGGGGAGGCGCGAGCTCAGTCTCGTTAGAATTTGTGTTCGACCTTATTTTCCTCATTTAATGCCCACCCCTGCTGTGACCAGCAATTCTCGTTGACGTATGCAGCCAGTTGCAGACGGGCGGACTCGAATCTCGAACGAGCCTATTCTCTCTGGGGCTTAGTCCAGTTAGCCATCTGCACACTCAACATACAGCACATACTTAAACCTTTGAGAAGACCCTACAAATCTGAGCACGCCACTCTCTCAGGTAAATATTACATATGGTCTGAGTGGGAATGAACAGGAGGAGGGGAAGAGAAGATAAGAGAAGTGTAGAGTCTGGCTGGGAGAAGAGAAAAGAAGAGAAGAGAAGAGAAGAGAAGAGAAGAGAAGAGAAGAGAGGGATTGAGCACAACAAACCTGGACTTATTGATGGTGCATTTGAACATTTAAGAAAAGAAGAGAAGCATACAGTCTGGGAGGGAGAAGAGAAGATGAAAGGGGAGAAGAGAAGAGACGAGGAGAGGAGAGGAGAGGAGAGGAGAGGAGAGAGGAGGAAAGAAGAGAAGAGGGAGATTTGGTGGATGATTAACCTGGACTTATTGATGGTGCGTTTGAGCTTCTTCTCCAGTTGCTTCATGTGGCTGATGGCGGCGTTGTACTTGGCCGCCGTCTCCCTGTGTGCCAGCTCACTGCGTGTCCTCGCCTGCTCCGCCTCCATCACCTGCAGGGGAAGAGCACAGACCCATGAAGACTGAGCCAGGGCAGCACCTGCCAACATGGATGAAAGCCAAAGGAATATACTAAAACAGTGATGGCTCTGTATGACACAGTGTTACATTGTCTATAATTACAGCTGGGAGATTGCTGAGTGTCATTCCAGTTTCACTTACACTACCTGTTTAAATTGCCTTTACTTGGACAAGAGTCGATTACTTTTCAATGGAAGTGAACATTGCTCAAATTCAATGGCTATTTGCTTGAATGAAATGATATCTCCAGTCAATTAATGTGTTCTTCTTTATGGACAATCTGACTATAGTTTTGGGTTTTACAGCAGTCCTAAAACATGAATGGTGATGCAACAGGAGAATATGCAGCTAAATTGTTCACATGCAACAGTCAGGAAACATCACTGTGGGAACGGTATAGTATAGAAGTGAATTATTTTTTTGTCTGACAGGATTCTAACACTTTACACATAATTTAATAAACACAAACCCCATGCCACCAACTGCACATGATCATTTATGCAGTGTAGTAGAGTAGTACAAGTCTTTATTGTCACTATACAAAGTATAGTGAGATGTCGTTCGGAATGGCCCACAGAAGCACAAGAAGACACAGTAGATAAGACTGAGAATAGAAAAAGATAAGAATAGCTAGGTAGAATTAAAATATAGGCCCGCATCAGCAATATATACAAGTAAGACTATGAAACAATATAAAAACAATATGTACATTTTACACTATCAAGCTATGGATACATAAATAAGGTGCAGAATATGCCTGCAGCAAAAGTGGTGTACGTGACAGAGTGACATTGCACGTGGTCCAGTATATCTAAAAGTGTGGACGATTCAGTATTTCTCCCCATTCCTCCCCTCACCCTCTGAGTGGCGTGGTTAAGCATCTCCTGCCAGGCGGAGTCAAACTGCCGACTGTCCTCCTCCAGGAGCCTCTCCTCCGCCAGGGCGATGGTCTCCTTGGCTGCCCGCAGGATCTCAATGGCCCTCTGGAAGTCCTGAGTGGCCTTTTGAGCCTCCACCTGGGCCTGAGGCAGACGGACAGATGGAAAGAATGAGAAAATAGTGAGAGAGAGGAAAAGGGAGAAAGAAAGACAGATAGAGAGAAAACTGATTTAGTCACAGAAAAACAAACTTCTCTTAAAAAGGCAGTCAGTGCAACATTGCAATGGTAGTGTCAGTGTCTGTGATTGTTGAACAAATGTACATCAAACACAGTGAGCAGTCAGCAACATCTCAGGAATGTAGAAATGATTGTAGGCACAGCCTGACAGCCAGGAGTAAATTTATGAAAGTTTCACTCAGGTCACAGTCTGTGCCACTCCACTTTTGTAGAGTCCTGCTAGGAAAATTGTTATCTGAGGAGAGCTTTGACCACCTAACATTGAGCTTATCATCAAGTCACTCTCACCAAGGGTAAAACAAAGGAGCCATTTAAATATTAGGGGAAAAGACTGCTGCATGATGGTACATGAAATGATTGTTTTTACTTTAGGTAATGACTGTTTGTTTGACTTTAGAGATCTGCTCTGCATAATCAGGCTTTACTGAGCTAGCTTTTCATTATTAATGTCTGTTGGGCTACAGAATACAGAATTCATAAAGAAAAGTGTCACACATTGAAATGCAAAGCTCCAACAGCTTTTTTCAGGAAAGTGAAAAAGTGACTGCGGAACACTACTACTCTCTCTCTCTCTTTCTCTCTCTCTCCCTCTCTCTCTCTCCCTCTCTCTGTCTGTCTGTCTGTCTGTCTGTCTCTCTCTTTCTCTGTCTCTCTCTGTCTCTCTCTGTCTCTCTCTCTGTCTCTCTCTCTCTCTCTCTCTCTCTCTCTCTCTCTCTCTCTCTCTCTCTCTCTCTCTCTCTCTCTCTCTCTCTCTCTCTCTCTCTCTCTCTCTCTGCTTTGACAAATTCAAAAGAAGCAACGTGCTTTCTACACATCAGCTTTTGTGGAACAAGGTGTGAGACACTAGGCCATGACTTCTTCAAAATCTAACCAACATTTAAATTAAACTAATTGTAAACCACCCCTCCCCTTTCCACATTTCCATCACAAGGGCTTTGTGTCGTGCTGTGAACATGAGAAAGTGATGTAAAAATGACGACAGTGCACATCTGGCGCAGTGTTTTTGAGTGCACGTCTGCACCTCATTTTTTTGTAACTTGAGTGCACAGTGCAAGAAGCAGCCTATTCAAAACAATAGGCAATGACAAGTGTGGTTTAAGCTAACTTTAACCTAGTAACTACCAGCTTAAACATGTCTATTCCATTGCTACACATAGGCTAATATTGCTGGGAACTCACAAGAAATACAAACACTGACCCAAAACGTTTTGTTCAGTTTTATCCACCAACATAGGTGCAGGTCTGCAATTTGTTTAGTAAGTTAACTTATTTTGCCTTATCCTATCGTCCTATCATCACTCGTAATGTCTTACACAGCTGAAAACACAGTAAATATACTTTTTCGATTTTTATCCAGTTTAATTCCCAAATCAAGACGTACTAACAAGAACAAAAAGTATGTTTCACTCCTCTGACATGCTTTCTGAACTTTTTAATTACTGTGGCATTTGACACCTCCGATGAGGAAAAGATTGGCGTGTGTGTTGAGCGCAAGTATGAAGGGTCAGGCGCATGTGTGGCATCACTTTTTTGTGTTGGGTATACTGGAGCCTTAACGTACTACTCCAACTGCCAGCTTATGAAGATGGAGGACCCATCACCACCAACCCCCTGTGGAGAGCATAGCAGGTGGGTGGTTGATGTGATGTAATCCACGTGATTACAAATGATGCTCAAGACAGCAGCTTCTGCATCTCCTTCTCTTCCTCCTCTCCTCTTCCTCGTCCTCCTCTCATCTCGGCCCACCAAAGTCAAACCCTGACCTGCATGCCAGCATGACTCGCTTCTTTTTGCACAGCCTCTAATGTGGTCTACATTCAGTTATTTTTAAAAGCCTTACAAGTATAAGAAGATGCTTCACAATAATGACTGTTAGACAGAAGGAAGGACAGAGATGGAGAGAGAAACACCCTTACAATACCTCAAGAAAAAAGTCTGTATTTCAACATCATGTGAGGCTGTGGTTTAAGTCTCCACTCTGACTCAAGAGAGCCACAGTGAACATTGTGAAAGATGATGGCATATGGTGGGGGAAGTCCTGGCTTGCCTGACAAAGACAGCATTTGTACAGCATGGGCATGGAGGGAGGTGACGCCATGCTCTAGAGTGGGCAATACACAGAGACGCCACAATGTCCTCTCGTCTACATCTTTCTCCCTCTTTGTACAGCTTTCTCTCCTCAATCTCTGTACATCTCTCTCCCTCTGCCTCTTGCGCTCTCTCTCTCTTTCACACACTCTCTCTCCCTCTATCTCTGTATGTCTTTCTTTCCTGTAATGTCCTTCCCTCTTTTTTTGAGCAGATCAGGTTTCTGCACAAGACACAGAGCAACAGCTGGCTTTGGTTAAGCTAAGTAAAAGGAGGTGCTGCAAAAGACAAACAAGACAAATTAGTCCGGTGACATCTGTGAATGGCTCCATTGAAAGGATAAAATATTTGCACCCACACCAGTGCAGTATTTGAGCACAAGAAAGAAACACTATGTTTCTATTGTGCACAGGCTCCCAGTTCCATCCAAGGCTGACTTCAGCACAAACTTGTACTGTCCTGTTCCTCATTCAAAAATGAGACCTAATAACGTAAGCCATTTCATACATGTGACAATTTCACACACAGCCTTGACTCCTTTTTGTAAACTTTATCTGTCAAACACTTCACCGTGCCTGACTGCTCTAGGTCGCTAGCAGCTGTGGGGACACCCCACTGACAAGTATGGCAAGAGTTAGGCCTGTCGCAATAAGTAATAAATCAATTAATCGCAAGAAAAATTAAAATGAGTGCAATATTTTTTTAAGTGTAATTTTCTTTACGGACTTGATAATCCATGTTAGTTATTATTTCAGTTGTGTGTGGTTTTTATTTCCATTTTAGTTACTGTTTTTGGGTATCTTTGGTTTTTATTTAGGTGCATTTGAGACTGAGGGTTACTTATTGTTTTTGGTTGTTTTGTTTATTTATTTTGGATATTTAAAAAATGTCTTCCAGTTCCAGTGTAAAATATTCTTTATAAATTAAAGTTTATTGATCTTTGAAAGGGTGTGAAAGGGTGGGGTTGCATTATTGTGACATTATCATTATATTGAAAATGGTCTCAAAGCGACAATATTATTGTTTATTGCAATAATTTCTGGCACAATTTATCGTCCAGCAAAATGTATTATGGTGACAGGCCTAGCAAGAGTATGAAGCCCTTGTGTCTTGCAGTAGAATTAGCTGAGGCTCTCTGCTGCCAGTTACATAATCTCCCGCTAGCTACCATGCCAGCTGCCAGACCTAGGATCCAGTACCCCCTTCTGAACTACTTATAGCTGACAGTCGTTCGGGGTGATGTGTTTTTGACTGGAGGATCCTAAAGGCCCATGACCGAATGTTACTTTAGGAAAAGCTTCAAATTTCAGCTCTGCCTGTAGTGGGCTTTGATTCAAACAGTGTCTTTTTTGGTATGTAGTCAATGACTTATGGAAAGGTGAACTCCACCCCCCAACAACTGTCAATACTTGGGTCAATACACAGACACAGAAATACATTCTCTCGCTCTGTCCCGGTCTCTATCTCTCACATACATAAGAACACTCTCACACAAAATCTCAAAATCTCCCTCCCTCCCTCCCCGTACATCCCTCTCCCTCTACCCCCCTTCTCTCTCTCTCTCTCTCTCTCTCTCTCTCTCTCTCTGTCATACCTCCACATACACACACAAGCTTACAGAGCAAACACTTCTGAAAATATGTTGCCGTGTTAGGCCCACCCTCACAGACCTCCAAGGTCAAGAAGCCCACATGATGGAGTGCCCCGTCTCGTAGGGTGAAGCCCAACCCCCATACTTCTGTGGTAGAGAGAGCTACATGGGAGACCAGTCCCAGTGTAAACAAGCAGAATCCGCCTGTTCAAAGCCGTTAGTGCTTAGGGGTAGCTGCCAATGTTTAACCTGCTCAAACAGCACCTTCAGGAAAAAAACATTCAGAGAAAGACTTCTTTGATTTACTCTTTGGCATATGCTGTGCAGGAAACAAACAAATAAACAGGATAGTCTTTCCCACGCACAAATGAAGTTACATTTCTGTTTTGCTGGTCAATTCTTTCTTTCAAAATGTGGTTGTAAATAACACTCTGACCTTGGCAAATCCATTTTGTCCAGTCTGATATTGGCTTCAATAGATCAGCAGGACTCTTCAGTCTGCCAAACAGTGCACTTACTCTATCTATCCCTCCTTCTTCCTCTCCATCTCAGTCTTACCATCAGCGCTGACCTATTTTCCACGTGTCCCTACAGATATAGTTCAAGCTGAAGCGAGATATATATATTTGATGAAGAGCAGTTGCTGCTAAGTCAATGTTCAGCTCTTAACATCCAAAAAATAAGGCTTTAGCATTGGGAAAGGGGGAGAGGAGAGGAGAGGAGAGGAGAGGAGAGGAGAGGAGAGGAGAGGAGAGGAGAGGAGAGGAGGGAACAAACATCCTAACTCTGTCCCTGACCTACAAAAACTCCCTCATACTTCCTCAGTGGCATCCGAGAGTCAACCCAAGTTCAGCGACCCCGGCACAGGGGAAAAGGAAACAGGCCAGAGACTCTCGCTCTGAGACTCTCGCTCTTCAAAAGCAGGATATGTCACAAGGAGAAAGAGAACAGTTTGTGCTTCTGGCTAAGCATTCACAGTGACAACAATGACTTCAGACACAATCTGGAGAGCTGAAAAGCAATATTTCTGTTACACCCTTCCCTTGTTTCCCTGTCTTGTCCAACCTGTCACAGTTATCTATTATCATTTTGATAAAGACATCACTGAGGCCCATGTTTTGATTCTGAACTTTTAAGGCAGACAGAGAAAAAATGAAAGGGGATCACTATGCAGCACAGCCTGGCTTATCCATCAAGACAAATACAAACGCTTTGTGGGATATGTATCCAACCTGACATTCTTTTATGAATGTATTTAAAACTCAAACACTGTTTGGTTTAGACGGGTTTGCATAGTCCCAGCCACTCTCATCTTCACATACATACACACACAAACACTTCAAAAAGGACTCCATAGTGGCGTAAAAAGATGGTATCAGAGTGGGCAAACCCGAGGAGACTGACGTTCAAAGACAAAGACCATGTTTAATTCATGAGGTTGAGCAAGTCAGCTCATATCATAACTGGGTCTTTCAACGGCTCCCAGAAACACAGCAGTCCCTCGTGAAGCACATCAAGAGCTATTCATGGTGAGACAAGGGCCAATGTGTAGGGCCAATGACAACCCTGTATCTTGGCCAGTCACATTCCAAGACCCACTCCAACAAAGAGACAAAGAGGCCAATCTTCCACACAGCAAGATAAGTGGGGTCTAATTTGTGGGCAGACGATGTGCTGTTGGTGAGAGGTAATTAAGTGATGGTGAGCTTAACCGTGTGCTGTTCATTATGGAGGCTGCAGAATTATCAGATCACAGCACGAATGCCTGATTTCCAGGGCCAGTTTATGTTCAACACCCACTTAATTGTTTTATTTTATTTTTATATTTATACACAATCACACACACAAGGATCAACACACAGACATAAACCTTTCACATAAATCTGTATAGTCACACACATGCTCAGATGCTTTCACAAACAGGCAAAAACCTGATCTGCACACACAATACCATCTCCCTCCATGAAGTAGTAGAGTTGACTCTCTGTAAGTAACATCTCCCTCTCACTGCATAATTCATTTCTAACGTCTTTACAGTTTTAAAGCTCACAGCCCCCAGAAACACACAAGAGAAAGGAGGCTGAGAGGTTTTGACATCAGTATGCTTACACTAATGCTGCAGTTTTTGGCACATACCAGCAAACACCACAAACACACACAATCTGTAATTGAAGCTGCAATTGTTTGCTCTTGGTCTATGCTGTGTGTGGCTTTGTCTGATGAAGATAATGCAAGCTAAGTTAAGGTCATCATCCGGTCTGAGTGATACGCCTACTGTGCAGGGGGTAAAATGGCCTCCAGACAGAAGCCCAGACCCAGACTACCTGATCCTTCTTGTTGTAAACCGCATCTATCCAGCTGTGAGCTAACGCAATGACACACAGAAAGACTACAGACAAGGCTTTCTGACTGGTGACTTGGGGAAGATGAAATGGGTGTGGTTCTGGTGGTGGAAGTGGCAGGACCACATACAGTGGGGCAAAAAAGTATTTAGTCAGCCACCAATTGTGCAGGTTCTCCCACTTAAGAATATGACAGAGGCCTGTAATTTTCATCATAGGTATACCTCAACTATGAGAGACAGAATGAGAAAAAAAAATCCAGAAAATCACATTGTCTGATTTTTAAAGAATTTATTTGCAAATTATGGTGGAAAATAAGTATTTGGTCACCTACAAACAAGCAACATTTCTGGCTCTCACAGACCTGCAACTTCTTCTTTAAGAGGCTCCTCTGTCCTCCACTCGTTACCTCGTTATTAATGGCACCTGTTTGAACTCGTTATCTGTATAAAAGACACCTATCCACAACCTCAAACAGTCACACTCCAAACTCCACTATGGCCAGGACCAAAGAGCTGTCAAAGGACGTAAGAAACAAAATTGTAGACCTGCACTAGGCTGGGAAGACTGAATCTGCAATAGGTAAGCAGCTTGGTGTGAAGAAATCAACTGTGGGAGCAATTATTAGAAAATGGAAGAAATACAAGACGACTGATAATCTCCCTCGATCCGGGGTTCCACACAAGAGCTCACCCCGTGGAGTAAAAATGATCACAAGAACGGTGAGCAAAAATCCCAGAACCACACAGGGGGACCTAGTGAATGACCTGCAGAGAGCTGGGACCAAAGTAACAAAAGCTACAATCATTAACACACTACGCCGTCAGGGACTCAAATCCTGCAGTGCCAGAAGTGTCCCCTTACTTAAGCCAGTGCATGTCCAGGCCCGTCTCAAGTTTGCAAGAGAGCATTTGGATGATCCAGAAGAGGATTGGGAGAATGCCCTATGGTCCGATGAAACCAAAATTGAACTTTTTGGTAAAAACTCAACTTCTCGTGTTTGGAGGAGAAAGAATGCTGAGTTGCAGCCAAAGAACACCATACCTACTGTGAAGCATGGGGTTGGAAACATCATGCTTTGGGGCTGTTTTTCAGCAAAGGGACCAGGACGACTCATTCGTGTAAAGGAAAGAATGAATGGGGTTATGTATTGTAAGATTTTGAGTGAAAACCTCCTTCCATCTGCAAGGGCACTGAAGATGAAACGTGGCTGGGTCTTTCAACATGACAATGACTCCAAACACACCGCCCGGGCAACGAAGGAGTGGTTTCGCAACAAGCATTTGAAGGTCCTGGAGTGGCCTAGCCAGTCTCCAGATCTCAACCCCATAGAAAATCTTTGGAGGGAGTTGAAAGTCCGTGTTGCCCAGCGGCAGCCCCAAAACATCACTGCTCTAGAGAAGATCTGCATGGAGGAATGGGCCAAAATGCCAGCAACTGTGTTTGAAAACCTTGTGAAGACCTACAGAAAACGTTTGACCTCTGCCATTGCCAACAAAGGGTATATAACAAAGTATTGAGATGAACGTTTGTTATTGACCAAATACTTTTTTCCCACTGTAATTTGCAAATAAATTCTTTAAAAATCAGACAATGTTATTTTCTGGATTTTTTTCTCTTTTTGTTTCTCATAATTGAGGTATACCTATGATGAAAATTACAGGCCTCTGTCATACTTTTAAGTGGGAGAACCTGCACAGTTGGTGGCTGACTAAATACTTTTTTGCCCCACTGTAGGCCTGTCACGATAACAAATTTTGCTGGACTATAAATTGTCCCAGAAATTATTGCCATAAACGACTGTCTTTCACTGTGTTTCAACTAATATAATGATGACGGCATAATAATGCAAGTACATTCTTTCAAAGATCAATAAACTTCTAAATTAAATTTCTAAAGAATATTTTACACTGGAACTGAAAACATTTTAAATATCCAAAATACAAAAAGAAAACAAATTAAAACAAAAAAAGTAAAGTCTCTGTAAACAAAATTGCACTTAAAATATTAAACATTAGGCTCCAGTGTCTTTGGTAGAGAGAGAGACATGTTAAAACAAACAAGCATGCAAATGAAAAAGGAAGTTATTGCACTCATTTTAAGTGATCATGTGATTCATTGATTTATTGCGACAGACCTTGGAGTACAGCCTGATTCTAAGGGCCCAGCATTGACAGGCAGTCTTTAAGGACATTATTAATATTAATATTAATACTAAGAGGGCCCAAAATTGAATTATTTCATAAGGCCCAGAAATTCTAGCAGTGTCTCTGGCAGTTGGAGACTGAGGCTGGAAATGGAGATGGAGGTGGAGTAGTTACTGGAGTGGTTGCCATCATAAAAGGGTTCTTTTCATTTCCCTATCCCTGCAATAAGCAACACAACCTCAGACTACCCCACACCCACACACACACACACACACACACACACACACACACACACACACACACACACACACACACACACACACAGGACACAGAAAGGACGAGCCTGAGAGGACGAGTAAGCCACTGCCTAGCAGCTCGTGCTGCTGATCCTATGATATCTCTCATGAGCTTTTGTGGGGGGATGGGAGCGCGGGGTGGTATGACAGATCTGCACGTGCCACCACCACTGCCACCATCAGCAGATGTCACATCACAGTCGTATCAATCCGCCGCAAGAAGTAGGGCAGCCAGCACCATAGTGAGGATTCTACCCGAGGCATCCACCAATGCCACCCCCCACTGTAAATGTACCCCCCTGGTAATACCCAGAATTCAAGAGGAACAGAGTAACTTCAAAGAGATAAAAAAGTAGGCAATGCAACGTTCTAAACAAGATCTAAACATAGCTAGCTTTATGCTGTCTCCAACAGTATATGTTGGCTACTCTGGCATCAGCTTAAGGCTAAAAGAGGAAATGTGGATCAGCTGAGATCAGACATGTCAATCATGTGCTGCATGTTCCCCACCCTTAGCTTCTATTGGCCAAAAGGTGGGAGGTGGGGCTCAAGCCCCTAGCCCAAGTTTCCAAGTCTGCATTTTACCACTACAGGATCTCTCTCTCTCTGTCTCTTCAGAGAGTCGTCAGCTAAACGAAGTGACTGCTGAGAGTATAGATTAACCTCAAACACACACACACACACACAAACACACACACATCAACACTATAGTTGCAAAGGGGAAAGTTTCCGGAAAATTACCATGGAAACTTTGGCATGGGAATTTTGGGAATTTTCAAATTGGTAACTTTGCACAGGAATTACAGGAATTTTGTGAATTTATGGAAATTATTGTGAGTCATATACCAACATAATTGTAAACATTTTTTTTGTCATCAGCAGGCATTGTTGCAAAAGGGAGACAATTAAAACACATGACTCATTTATTTGTTTCTCATGATATCCTAAAAACTTACTTTACTGTATGTTGTCCTCTGAAATGTGTGGTCCCAGTAGTCTATATTTGAGGTCAGAAAAGTAGCTTTAGCTCTTCAGAATTCTAGAAGTTATTGTGCATGTGATAGAGGAATAAAAAATGCTTGTGGGGGGATGTGGCCTCAATGGCTCCTATGTCCGTATGAGTGAGGAAGAGCATACTATACACAACTTTATTGACATAAAGCTGATTATTTTATCCGAGATTATGCTAAAATATTTTTACTATATATATATATATATATATATATATATATATATTTTTTTTTTTTTTGTATATTCTACTATTGGTAGCCCCTAACCTTCAACTTTGATCATTTCCAGTTTATTCCTGTTAATTCTCAAAAATTCCCATTAATTCCCAAAAAAGTTTCCAACTTCCGGGAATTTTGCAACCCTAATCAACACACACCTCAAACATTAACACACATCAACACACACCTCAAACAGACATAATGTAAGACCACTCGTTAACAGGAGTTTCAGCTTACGATCTCCTCTTCACACATGACTGGATACACAACAATGATCCACACACACAAACACACCCACACACACTTCTAAAAATATTCAATGCAGAACCGAGAACCAAAAGAAAACACAAATACACACACACTTCCTATTTCTCCAGAGAGGTGCTGAGGCCCACAGCTGTTGGATTAGCATACCTAAGTAGATCTGTAGGTGCAGAGGCAGCCCAACACAGTGCACTGCAGTGAGCAGAGGGGGCACAACGGCAGACATTAATCAAGGATGGGTTTACATCAAAACCCTGACCTGCAGCAAGGAGCATTCACCCACCCAGCAGACACCAGTCCTGATGAAAATGCATTGTGTGTATGCTTGTGTATGTGTGTATTTGTGTCTGCAACTGTGTTTGAAAATGTACTAATGTGTATTTGTGTTTATCTTCTTTTCTTGTGTTTGTGTTTGTGTGTGTGTGTGTGTGTGTGTGTGTGCGCGTGTGTGTGTGTGTGTGTTTGAGGGTATGTGTGTGTGTGTTTGTGTGAGTGTATATGTGTGTGTGTTCGAGAGTATGTGTGTGTTTGTGTGTGTGTGTGTGTCTTTGTGTATGTGGGCGTTTGTGTCTGCAACTGTGTTTGAAAATGTACTGATGTGTATTTGTGTTTATCTTCTTTTCTCGTGTGTGTGTGTGTGTCTATTTGTCTTTGTGAGTGTTTGTGTGTGTGTATATGTATGTGTGTGTGTGTGTGTGTGTGTGTGTGTGTGTGTGTGTGTGTGTGTGTGTGTGTGTGTGTGTCTGAGAGTATGTGTGTGTGTATGCATATGTGTGTGTGTATGTGGGTGTGTGTTTAAGAGTATGTGTGTCCCCGTGCCACATATAATCACAGCCCACCTCTGCAGGAGCCTCCCAATCCACCTCGATTATAACGACTAGGTGTGATGGCAATTTGCCCAAACGAGGTTTAAAAATAGCCCTCTGTGAAAATGACAGTGCCTTTGGCTGTCTCCAAACACTAATTCAGAGTGTGAAAGATGCACAGCGCCACACTGAGACAGTCAGCACTGCACTGGTGCCTTGGCGGCCATTTAAATTTCACACATGGTGGATTTTCAGCCTCCACCTTCTCTCCTCTCCATCAATCACTAGAGCAGTGCTGGGCTGACACGAATGTGTCCCTATAACATTGCAAAGTATAGAGTTTGCATCCACACACAAATGCATACACATAACACATATACGCCTGCCAGCGTCTTGGCATGAAATTGAAATAGGTTAGTAGAATGAGTCTTCCCACCAGATATTATTAATAGAAGCTGAAAAGAAAACCACTTCAACTAGTGTGTGTGGCACAGTCTGACATGTACAGTAATAAATGCAAACTAACTGGTACCAGATGAGCTAGAGAAATATAACCTCTGTGCACGTGCAGATGATGGGGGAGGGGAGGATTAATCGCCAGCACAAGGTGACTGTGATAGCCGTTTGCTGCGTAAAGTCAGTTCGTCTAAATCCAGAAGATTTTAATTAGTAACAAACCTCTGCTTAGTTAGCACAGGACCCCCCCCCCCATACACACACATTACTGACAAAGAGAAATGCACACAGACACACATCAACCCTCACACTACGTGCCCAAACTGAGAGTGAAGGGGGAAGAGAGAAACCTTCTTTGAAAATAACTTTCCTGTTAAAGCCATCAAAGCTGTCGCTGGACTGTGGAGAATCATTTTAAAGGATGAACACCCTTAAGAGAGAAAAACACCCTTAAGAGAGAAAAAGGCATGCTCCCAAAGGAGTGACTAACTATGGCAGTTAGCAGCACTTCTTCAAAACAAATTAACAGACCATCCAGGCTCCAGAGTCATCCAGTATTTTAGCAATTGCCATCACAGCCTTTCCTGTGGGTTGGGTGGGGCTGTTTTGGTTTGAGGAATACAAGAGCTGGAATAGAGTTTGGAGCAAAAACACCATCTTAAAACATCAGCTTCACTGTTTCTAGGGAATCCAGTTCTAAAAGCAACAAGCAGTGTTTTTTACACATGACTCTTTATTCTTATTATACCAGCCTTACTGACAAATAACAGTTCCATATCCCAAAAGCCTAATTCACAGATAATTCCCCATGACTCTTCATTAAACTATAGCCATGTAAAAGTCCAAGAACTGAGTTGTACATTCTTGTGAGGAGAATGTTTATGCAATCAGATACACTCGACACCACCCCTGAAATGACCATACTATTTGCCTGTTGAGCTTAAAAGCAGACTGCTCTTAAAGTCTAAAACAGATGTAGTAAACTGAACTCTTCCTAGCCCCCACATTTATGTCTTTAAACAATTTGATGATGGGGTAATTAAGCAGTCACATCTCTAAGGATAAAGCTATTTAAATCGTTTTTTTTTTTTTCATAAGCGTGCCGTGTACAGCTGATTGCATCTGTCCATTTCCACACAGTGCACTGCTGCTCCTCTGACTAACATTCCACCGACTCATTCTTGCTGTGCTGATTAAGCTGTTTGATCAAGGCCCTGGTCCTGGTTACGCTTGGCCTAAGGCTTCCCTGCTTCCTCTCCTCTCTCCTACTCCGACAGGGCTAAGAGCTCTCCCTCATAGATCTGCAGCACACACACACACACAGCTGTTCTTTCCTCAGCCATAAATTCCAGCACCCCAACCTCAGTGAGCTCACAGGAAGAGCACACAATTATGCAACATTAAATGCCCTGACCTCACTGTAGGTCTGCATGACGTGCAACACTTGAGTTGTTTTTTTTTTGTGGAGATGCGATGTTTTATAGGTGTGCAATGTTTTTTTCACATTTCAGTGGACTAACAGACACAGCTGAAGACCAATCAAAACAGCCTAATGCATAATTTAAAAAGACTTATTTGGTGAAAGTTCAAAATATAGCCATGCTAGCTTGGAGTGCCTATAGATGTTATTGGTTTATGCAGAGGGAGGACACAGCATAAAAAAGGTTGACAAGGACATCTGAAAGCAGCGTGTGATGTTCGGAGGGGCATAACCTACCTGTCTGGCCATGCGCCTGGCCTCCCAGTATGGCTTGGACTCTTCCACAGCTTTGCCAATCTTCTTCACCTGCTCGTCCAATTTCATGGTGGCTTCGACCAACACGGCACGGAACCTCTGTCTTGAGTCCTGCAGAGAAGTAAGGAAAAAAACTAAACTGTGTTGTAATTCAGTCTGTTTTTGCTTCAAATCCCTATGCCTTTCTATCCCTATGCCAACACATGAGTAATACAGATCGTACATCTCGCTTTGTACAAGACATAAACATGCATGTCAGACTTTCCTAAACCAATAACTATTAGATGGGAGTCTCCCTCTTCTCTTATATGGCACATATAGAATGTGTTAGTGCCCAGGCCCCAATCTTGGGGTATATAGGGACTGTAATGAAAACCAGATTGTGCACAATTCAGTTTGGCTTTTTCTGCAAGGCTCTAAATTCCTTGTGTTTCAATTATCCACATCCCCCCATACACTTCACCTCATTCTGAGCCTACCCCTCTAAAAAAAGGCATAAGGCGCTCTCATAGTCTTGGTTCTGTGCAAGCCCTCAGACGTGCTGCGTCAGGTCATTCAATTCAGCAGTTATTTGGTTAATAAGGAATCTACACACACTGAATAGCGACGAGACAGAGCAATTAACCTTGAGAGAGAATGGAACCTCTATGTGGCCCAGGTCAAACTAGTACATAGACTAGCTGACCCCATCTGAATGGGGAAGTTGGAGCTGGGCAGTGCTGTGGTGTGGTGGTAATGACACAAATTATGAGCCATTGTGGCAATGGTGGGGTGGCCTACGTCCTGTCCTTTTCCTGTGAGGAAAAGGACGGACAATAATGTCAAGGGCTAATTTCAGCTTCCTGTGGCATTTTACATCCTGTATCGCAGCAGACAAGGACAGAGCGTATGACAACTGAATGCAGATGATCACAATATTCTTTTGTAAACCAACCTTTCATATATGAGTATCTGAACACGTAATAACACTATTAGCAAACAGGAAAATCCATGATACTGCCATTCCTTACACTGGTCATCTGACCTGAGAAGTTACTTAAATAAATTATTCACTTTGTATGTTTGCTTTTCAGTGTGCTCAGTGGTTTATGTTGGGAATTTAGAGTGCTGCTAACCAGCAATCCTGTTTCCATTCACACCAGTAAGTATACTAAAAAGAGTGAAAAGCAAGTAATAAGATCAATTAATACTCAATTAAAAAAGTAAATTCCTAATTAATTCTTAATTAACTGCCACCTCAAAAAATGGCTTAATGGCATCAGGTGGATTATACTTCCAAAAGAATATTTGCAAGACAGTTACTTGGTTGTGGGTAAAGTCTTCACCACATTACATTACATTACATTACATTACACTTAGCTGACGCTCTTATCCACAGCGACTTACAGATATTTACAGGGTTTCAGTTACAGTCCCTGGAGCAGTGCGGGGGTTAGATGCCTTGCTCAAGGGCATCTCAACCATGGGTAGGGTGGGATTCGAACCAGCAACCTTCCGATTGCAAGACCAACGCCCTAACCGCTAGACCACATACACACTTCAAAGTCTTCATCACATACCACAAGGTATAATAAAGGTTAATGTCCCATCCAGGGCTTTGCAATCGTCGAATACAAACCGCCTGGCCATGCCCTCTCCTCACACATGTCGACCTCACTCTGAACTGTTCTCTGTTGTTGTCCCCCAATGATGCAACAACCTACCAGTTGCTACAAGAGCAGCAACACTCCTCTTGACCTTTGAGAAGCTTGTGAAGACCCTTCTTTTCCGAGACTGCTACCATTCCTCCCTTCCTAAAAAAATAACCTCTGCTAACCAACTGTTTACCTAGGTGCCTTGTGCATGTATTTGTGTGTGTGGGGTGTTTGTCATTACTTTGTTTACTCTGTGTTCCCCCTAGCTTGCTGTATCCTCCTTTTGTGCTTTGGATAAAATCTGTCTGCTAAATATAATGTAATGGCTTTGATTTTCACTCTTGCAATGACAAAACAATGGTGCTGTATATGCCTGGAAAAGTCTAAAAATGAGGGGGAGGGTGATGTTAATCCTCCTGCCACCACCTATGGGAAAACAATGACATTGCACTCAAAGTATGTGGGGTATAACACACAGCAAGGCCTACCTCCAACTCTGTTTCCCATCTGTTGATGTTGTCTGTGGACTGGTTCAGTTTTTCTAATTCACCCTAAAGAGAGGGAGGGAGGGAGGAAGAGAGAGAGAGAGAGACAGAGAGAGAAAGAGAAAGAGAGAGAGAGCGAGCACATGGAAACCATTAGTGCAGCAATGAGGACGCTGGAGAAGATAAACAATAACAGATCCTTATTTACATCGGCATCGCTGTGGATGGGTGGTTCAGATTATCAGGGACCATAAACTACACAAACGTAAAAATAGACCTTACACTGGGGAACATCGGTCATAATCTTAAACTAACTGGGGGGACTTTTAAAATTCGTGGATTGGTGTCGCGCTCAATTCTCAATTCAACGCATAAGGCTTTGGTATTAGCAAACCATGTCTCAGCTCTTCATTCATTTATTACGTGGTGGGTCAAAACACTGCAATGACAACACATTTGCTGTCAAATAATCTTGCACAGCAGCGTTGTATGGTCTGTGTGTCCACCATGGACAACCTCTGGGCTGCATTCACACCACACAAAAAGGGATCTGCGTGTCTTCAAGTCCTTATCTATGTTTGACTAGTAGGTTACTCCTTGAGGCTTCAGTCCGTCAATTATCAACAATAACAGGCAAACCGCTACGGTCTTCATCAAGGCCCAATTTGCCTACCGCCTAAGTCAACCTAGCCGTCTAAATAGGGACCTATTTCAACAGCATATGCTACTCTTAGGACACACTAGTTGATGGTTCACTTGAAGGAGTACGGACGCCGAACAACCAAGGCGGTTGTATTTTACCCCCCGGCTTAAGATGAAGAATATTCGATTTAACCTACTTGAATCCTGGGGTCCACTTCCTCCTCTTCTGGTGATTCCGAATCCTCATCAGATTTATTTCCCTTTTCTGAATTATCCATTTTTAAATGAAATTGAAGGACGTAGTCGTAGACTGGAGACAAAGCGAATTCCTCTGCGAACTGACTATGCCGCTGACTTCATACTGACGCTCCTACAGTCCACCACCTCCTCACAAAACGCCAGAGAGATAAATCTAGAATTTATTCACCTGTTAGGTTCCGTTACATTAGGTTCCGTTGAAAAGTAATATACTGTAAGTGCCCACGTCCTACTCCGAGGAAACCCGAAGGCGTGTGACAGTCAATATCAAAATTCAGTAGGGAGGTTTAACCACTGCCCGCCCCCCTGTGGTCCCGTCTGGTTGTGCGCAAAAGTAAGGCTGCGAAGCCTGTATGGAACTTGTTTTCGGTCGTGCATTGTCTCTGGTCTCATCATGGGAAAGGGGGATAGGCCTAATCTACAATGCAAAGTAGTTAATAGGACCTCACAGAATTAGACTAGCCTACTTTCGTTAGTCCTGATTGCCAGTGTCACCAGACAAAGGGGAATCATGGGAACTACCCATAATTGGTCTTTTAATGCTGACTTGGCTAGACATGGCTAGTCTAATTTACACACTCTATAGAGTTAAAGAACAGACCATTACAATAGAGAGACGTTTCACTTTCCTTGCAGTAGACTACGCCTAATTGTGAGCCCATGATGTTATCCATTGTGTAGTCTAAACCTAACTAATCCAGCGGTGGTAAAATGTGAGAAATAGCTGGATCCCAATTCAAAATGAGGCTCACTTTTTTCTGTCAGTCTGACCATTTTAATGCAATGTATTATTATGATCCTGTGGTCTAATTTGTTAGATTAACACCTTTAATAGAAATGGTAAATGGACTGCATTGATATAGTGCTTTCTCACACTCAGCAGACTACCCAAACACATTCTAAAAGATGTCATTGCATCATTTTTTTCATTAATTTTGCAGTGGTCTCTAGTAATAACGAATGCCATGTGAGCCGGTTTTGGTGAAAAAATGCTTTAGTGTTTCTATTACAGGCTGTTCTAGTTTGGTGGAGGAGATGGAGCAGGGAGAATGACAGGTTCTCAGCTATGCTAGATACAGGCTACAACCATTCAAAGCCCATTTGGTCATAGCACACCAAATAGAAATTTTAAACGTTCCAAACAAACACACATACTTACCTATATTTCACTTAATGAATGTGTGCTGCGACGAAACTCCTCTGGTAATCACAACTGTGGCATGGCTTTTTCTAATGAAAAAACATGTCACTTTGTTTGCCGTTTTCTTATTCACTCGTTTTTCCGCCTATTTTCTTTCATTGAGTAATGGAGGTAATTGAGGTAGAAGAACATTTTCATGTGCAGCATGCATTTAATTAGTTTCATTCACTCACTCACTCACTCACCTGTCATGCAACAGGCCAAGGTGCCATGTGTTTCAGTTTCTTTATCAAGGACACTTCAACCTGGTCAGGAGGATTTGGAATCAATCCAGTGACCCCTGATCGCTGATCAGCTCTATACCCCATGAGGCACTGTCAAGCTACAAATGTTTTGTTTCTTCAATACTACTTCATGTAGCCTGTAATAACCTGTGGTTCTTGTAGTCAGGTAGTGCCTAAACCTTGTCCAGTGTTTGTGGGGCTGCAGGGCAGAGATGTATATTTATCTTAGTGCAGCTATGGGATATGGATATTGAAAAGACAAGAACAATGTAATCTTTCCACTTAAAGGAAAGGTAGCATAACTCATGTCATGTTGCAGTACACACTCTCTCTCTCTCTCTCTCTCTCTCTCTCTCTCTCTCTCTCTCTCTCTCTCTCTCTCTCTCTCTCTCTCTCTCTCTCTCTCTCTCTCTCTCTCTCTTTTCTTAGGGAGAAGGATTATCAGTGCAGGCCTCTGGTGGCTCGATTGCTGAAAGAGTGATGGATAATGTAATTTCCACAAAACACCATCCATGGGGAACTAGCACTGCTCTGAGTCTTCAGCAATAGCTTGAGTAAAGACCTTAAACAACTGGGAGATAATAATGGTCATTTGATAATGTGAGTTTTGGCACTGCTGGCAGTGGATTATGCCTGTATTTAGAGGTGTACACCTAAATGGACCAGTGTCCAGACCATGCAGAATGGCATGAAAACCATGGGTTACCAAATTGATTGCAAGGGAGTATCATATGGTTGATGTTGCTTCAGCTTTTCATCACTCTTGCCCAATGCATTCGCCAAATCAACTAACATAGAGGATGCTGTCGCCATCTACAGGACAACCAGCTGTAACGTACGTTTAGCTTGTTGATCGAACGCACACTCCTCTGGAAAGTGTAGTCTACCTCATGTCAAAGTGGTATGCCATAGTAGTTTTATCCATTATTTTTTTTCTGAGACAGCGCTTTGATGGATACTCCAAGTGCATTTTGTAAATGTTAAGGTGACATCAGATGTTTTTTTATTAATTAATTATTTAAGCTTATTTACCTTCATACACATGCCCACGGAACTTTTCATGTGATTTAAGCAAATCACACAAATAGGCCTGTGCTTTACGTAGGTGTAGGCCTATGTACACTCTTCTGCTTTCTTCCATAGGCAATTGCATAACGCCTAATTAAAGATGCTTTTCGTGGTGTAACTTATTGTCTGATTTTCAAAATCCATGCGGCCTGTGTATTTATATTGAAACCCAGGGCTTGCTGAGGAGAGGTGAAGTCAGCATATTTGATAGCCTGCAAAAAGGCATGGTCAGTTGCATTCCATAAAAAAACAGTTCTTCGATTTCGAAACAACGCATGGTTCAAAGAGGGCCTTCTGATGACGATAGGGTCGTCTTTTAGTCTTTCGTCATCGCGTTTCTGATACTGCGCTCCTAATCGAAGTGCGTGTGACAGGACCAGAGTGACATCGGTGCATCTTTTACTGCGCGAGCCTACGGTTGAACAAACAGGATAGAATGTTAGAGGGCAATATGCGTCAGTGTGAGCCAGAATCCCTGTAAATCACCATGCGGATGGAGCGTTAGGGATTGCGGAGCGCCGTCAGCTGTTTTGCGTTTTGAGCATCACCGAGGGGGGGCACGGAAGATACCGGCTCAACGGCATCGCTTCGACCGCTCAGGTGCACGGTACAGGATGGAGTTCAAGCAGCTGGTGGATACCGCGGAGAAATGGTGCACAGGCAATCCATTCGATCTCATCTTTGCGGAGGAGGACGATGAGAGACGTTTGGATTTTTATGCCGAACCTGGGATATCATTTTATGTTCTTTGCCCAGACAATATGACGGGCGGCACCGACAATTTTGTAAGTAGTCTATAGTTCACCTTTTAACTACGAGGAGGGTTGTGGAGGATGCTTAGCGTATATTTGGTGAGCATAGCAAGTCTCGTTTTAGTTCTTCTTTCTTGAGTCCAGTTGGAAGGGTCCAATAAGGATGCGAGAATACATGCGTTTTGTGTATAGCGAGTGGAATGATGTCACACGTTTGGTAACTGCAGTTTGATGCACTCTACCTTGCGGTTGCTAACCTTGGGAAATCATCTTTACAACTTCATTGTAGCCTTACAAGCGCCTTCAGTTTACAATAGTATAAACCTATCCATTGCAGGGATCCTTTAGGCTATACGGTCATATTCCGCGACAATGCCTGTGTGCTGCACGGCAGCGAGGCCAAAGGGTGGGGAACAGACTGTCTCTCGCTCGATTTTCAGACTTGTTGGACGTCTGTCAGCAGAAAGGATAAGACAGTTTGACAGTACTTGCTTAGGGTTGCTGTCATCGTCAGGCGTACATGAATTCTTAATGACACATGTTTACTTCGTGATTGAGCTTGTCACACTGCTATGTGTGGTCCATACTCTCATTGCTAACGGGCCAAAGCAGCCTTTGTTTGGTTGGCATTTTTAGGATAGCTACTCTCCAGCTTATACTGTAGCTTACTGAGTGGCAGTGTCAACATTTAATGGCACATGATTAGGTATCAGAAATCAAAATGGCCACATAGACCTTACAAAATCCTGCAGGTTAAACACCAAGCTACCTCATGTCATTATCAAAAACTCCTCCCTCGTTTTTATTAATAATTCTCTCTCTCTCTCTCTCTCTGGCTCTCTCTCTTCTCTTTCTCTCATGCATACTTAAAAACACACCACACGTAAAGACCACACAAAAACACACACACAGACACTCATAAAGAGAGGGGAGAGAGACACATACACACAATCTAAATTACCCTGCATCTGAATCCCAAGGGCAGCGACCAGTGGCCAAAAATACCCCCCCACCCCCCTGTACCCGGGGTTAGGGGAGATCCTGTTACTGGGGGCTGATCAATACAGACACAGCAGAGGTTGGCGAGCAGGCAGGGTAGAGAGAACTCCCCGTCTCGCCTCTGCCAGGAAACAGGCCTCTCCAGGCCCCTGTGACATGCAAAGCCTGAGTGACTGCAGTCGCTTCCATCCTCCTTACTCCTCTGTCCTCTGAACAGCGCACATGCATTCTCATTTTTTCCTGTGCCCAGGGCTGGTCACACTCTAACCCACCAGAGCAGGCACACACATGGTTTCTTTTGTGCAGCGCTGTCCCATGAGCCACCGCGCATGAGCTGTGCCAGGGCGTGACGTTGCACCGGTGTTGTGTGTGCTCACTCGGCAGGAAGTGTGTCGCTACTGCTGATACTGCTGCTGCAACTAAATGTGATTCATGCCAGCACCTGATCAGCCCTGGTCCCCAGAGCCTGGAGACGGCCTCGAGGACATACACTTGGGGCACTGGAGCTTCTCCAGGAAGTGGAGTCAGGCCAACTCCTGAAGCGCTGCACTGACAGAGCTCCATATCCCCTCCTCACTTCTCTATGCTTCCCTTCTGTTCCCATCACTCCACAGGTGCAAGGCTAAAAGTCGGTCATGGAGAGCAGTGCCTGGCAAATACATATACATTCTACTGTATGTGGGTTAAGTGTATGCGGTACAGAATGTCCAATGTTTCTGTATCTAAAAAAGGCATAGAAGTTAATGAATTGGTTTGGGCAAAATGGGCTTTATTCTAGCCTTGTGAGTGTCCTGAAACCATTAGATGTTTCAGTACACGTGTTGAAGTCCTTGAACCACACACACATGCACACACACACACCGAGTAAAACAGAAATTTGGTTTATCTCAAATTTCTATTCACACACGTCTGGAGAGTCTTCTCTGCCTCACTTTTTCACCACATTACAGCTCACTACACATGTGATGAATGTCCATCATTGCCTTTGCATGCTTTATCCAGCAGAGCATAGGAGAGCCTCACTTCTCTTGTCAACCAGAATGAAGTAGAGCT
Source organism: Coilia nasus (assembly GCA_027475355.1). NCBI lineage: Eukaryota > Metazoa > Chordata > Actinopteri > Clupeiformes > Engraulidae > Coilia > Coilia nasus. The sequence goes on along the minus strand of CM050201.1, from coordinate 3,537,388 downwards.
GCACCAATCCATCAACAAGTCAATTCATTGTCATCTTTTAAAGTTGGCAATTTTTTGCTAATCTATTGATCTATTTGCATAAACAGTAAAAGCTGTGACTCAATTTTTTTACATTAATAATTAATAAACAACTAATTAATGACAGAAATTACTGATGTATTAATTAGCAGTAAAAAAATGCATTGGTTGCTCTGTATCTCAGAATCCAATGCCAGACCCTCAACAGCACGTTTGTAAAGAGTTTTAAAGTGTAGATACTCTTTGACTAGCAAAGGGACATTCTTTGTCTTTTTATATCTAAAGTTTGTATGGGTATAGCGTTTATGTATTTTAAGACTTTACATATTTATTTAAATCAGATATGCTGAGTATTTCTTTGCAACATCACTGTGTATCATCACATCCGAGCAAGACACTCACGTGATGATTGTAAAAAAAAAAGAAAAACTGAGAAAAAAAAGTGAGGTTAGATCAAATTACCCAACTATCTCTGTCCAACTATTGGTAAGGTTTGGTGAGATAATCGCGTAGCTTGGGAAGATTGGTAGTGTGTGTTTGTAGTTATTATTTTTTTCAATTAATATTGTTTGTAAGTGTTTAGGAAAGTATATTCAGATACTAGATTACCCTTACACCTGTAGTAACAATGAAGGAATGATGGAAAAATTGTCATTTTATTCTATAACCATGACTTTCCTTGTGCAGAGAATGAAGTAGACATATACAAGTTAAATCAGTTTCATTCATTCAGTTTTTGACGTTTGTTGTCTATGAGGAAAGTAGTCCTGTCATATACTGTGCCATTGTTAACCCAATTTCATAGCATAATTGTCTATGAAGGTACATCTTTCCCAAAAAAGCTGCTTCTTTATTTCAGTCATTTTGTGTCAGACTAAAAAGGAGTACAGCCAAATATATTTGCCCAAGATCTGAACAGTAGGTAGCATTTTGTGTCTGACAGTTATGTCCACTTCAATCTGACCCGCTTGTGGTGCAAACTGGGTGCTGTCACATCATACAGATTGGCGAGTGCAGTGACACAAAATAGCTTCAGCATTATCATCCAGCTTGTGTGAGATAAGTCCCTTTTATGATGTTTGTAAAGAATTGAAACAACAGACATGTAGTTAACATGAATCGACTCAAAGAGTAGACCGATACATAGCCATTCATAAAACCATGTTTCATTCAGTTGCATTGGATCAATCAATTGGTTCTGATCAATATCTGATATTTACGTCTAACTGATTGATTAAACTGGAAAAAGTTAGCTGTGCATGTAAAAAACAACATTTAAGAAAGCTGTTAAAAAACGAACTAACTTATTAAATAAAAAGCTGTTATTTTATTTAAAAAAAAACAGGACATCTGTTATTTAATTAAAAAAAACAGGTAGGTTGTATAAACATCTCATTCTTTGTACTGTGTCTTTGTACTGTGACCAGGTGTGGTCATGAACAAGCTAGTGAACGGCACGCATTGTATAGAATTGTGCACCTCCAGCCACTGGAGGGAGCTCTTGTGTTTATGTACTGCCTGTGTTACCACCCTCTATCCTGTGATTTGTAAAGAACATTCTCTTGGCAGCAGTCTCACAGGTGACCTAATACCAAGCTGTCATAGGATTTACAGTGGCAGTCCTCTCTGGCATGGCTGTGTCTAGATGTGTTTGCTTCTCCTGCACTACAGAGACACTGTCTCTTCTTCAAACCCAGCAGAGTAATTATATTATGAGAGCGGTCATCTTGGTCTCCCCTTGAAAAGTCCATTAACAGAGAAGATGAATGGGACCATTGATTCTGCTCTGAAACATGATTCATGATTCGTTCATCAGACAGTACTGTAACAGTCCAGCATGACCACAGTGATGACCCAAATAGTGACAATGCTCACTCCTCTTAGATTCATCTTATCTGTTTGGTGTGGCTGGCTCTATTGCTTTGAAAATTTACAATGTGAATACTGTGTTGTGTAATTGAATGCGTATGGGTGCTGTTGTTGGCAGCACTGAATGCCTGCACACAATTGGAGATGTGTGTTGTGTAATTTGAAATGGATAAACATGAGGGAGAAGAGTGGGGGGAGTGCAGAGGGCAAACAAATGCCCCCCGTAAGAAAGGAATTCTCATGCCAAGGCAGGTGTGCCACTGTGCAGTGGTCACAGATGCAAAGTACACCATAGTACAGTAGTCACAGATGCAGAGTTCAGTTATGATCAAAGGCACAGTTATGTGACCTGACCACATTTTATCCCAACATTTCCAAAGTATGTGGTTGTTTTTGTAATGAAGGGATACAGATTTTTAATCCAACTGAGATTCTATCGTTTTTCTGACTTGCTTCGGTTTCTATGCTTTTTTGTCCCCCTTTTTTTCTCTCCCACTCCCTTTTACCAGCACGTGTGGAGTGAGAGTGAAGACTGCCTGCCTTTCCTGCAGCTGGCCCAGGACTACATCTCCTCCTGTGGCAAGAAAACGTTGCTGGAGGTCCTAGACAAAGTCTTCAGGTCCTTTAGGCCTGTAAGTAAAACGCTGCAACTCTCACATCACATTCACTGTATTCATGGTCAAAAATGACTAGGCCCTAAAGATTAATGTCCAAGACCAATATAAAACCAAGATTTTTGAAAGAAATAAATGGTGAAATTGCCAGTTTTCCCAATGAGTGCAATTAACTCACTCTTTCATAACTCTCAATCTTTAAACAAAAATAGTGTTATATAGATAGATTATACAATATGTTTATGATTTAAAATTTTAAAAGTGTTTTAATCATTTCACACAGTAAATTACACAAAATCATAATCAAAAAAATTGCTACAACATTTTAGGTTTTGCACTAGTCTTTGCATGTTGAAACACTTCCTGAATTTACATTCTACATTCACTGCGTGCACATGGACGAGTTGAATCCGATTGGAAATGGTTTGGGATCGTATCGAATTCATGTGCACAGGCTAAAGATCATATAGGGATTGGTTTCGCGAATCCGATTGCAACCCCTGGCTTAAGCCGATGTTAATCCGCTTGGTGCCGCCTTGTGCACAGTATTGGTTTGGATTCGCCTATTGCGCATGTAAGACCACTCGATCCCAGAAGCTTCTGTCCCTGATTTTCATTCATACTGAACGTCGAGGCTTTCTAGCGCCTGCTCTCAACACGTCTCGTTGTCCTAAATTGCTTGTAATATCAAACGCAGACGGCACAGTTCATGTCGTATCAAGGAAACCAAAAACGCTGTTTGTTCTTTCATACAGACTTTCAAACAAAGGAGAATGCACAACATGCATGCAAATGCTGCTCTGTCAACCTCCTCGAGCGCTATCTTTGTTTTGTATGCCGCCAGATAGTTTGTTTATTTTCTTTTTAGCAGCCTTCAACCTGAAGTAGTTCTAACACCACTTGTTGAAAGGAATACAGCGCCATCTAGCGTAGCGGAAACGGCCAGATCTCTGACCATTATCCGCTTACACGAACTCTCATGTGCACAGGGATTTGGGACAGACCACCCGTTGGGTAGCAACACCCAATCCAATACCAATCCAATCCGATCCTACCATGTGCCCGTAGTGAATCTAACAACAGTCAACACTGCCCAGAACCACAAGTGTTACCATGCTGTGAAGATGACATGAGGGGTTAAGCCAATGTTTGACCAACAGAGTTTGTTTTGCCAGCGTTTGTCATGGTGGTATACCTGTAGACATGCCTCTGTCAAGGCTTTTGTTCCAACAAAAGGATAGTGACATAAACTCTGACATGTTTAATACCAAACTACCATTGCACACAGCAGAATAATCGTCTGCTCGTTCATCATATTACCCAGCTGTAGTTTACTTGTATATCTCTGTTGTAGTTTGCACATATGCAAATGTTTTGTCCACTAATATTGTAAGAAGATTGTATTAGAATTTGCATGTAGTTGCCATATTAGCTGGTTGTGCTAAGGGTTGAAAATGAGCTATGCTTGCCACAGCTCCTGGGTCTTCCAGACATGGACGAGGACACGTTTGAGCAGTACCACGCAGACGTGGAGGATGAGCCTGAGACTGACCATCAGCAGATGGGCGTCAGCCAGCAGTGATGGCCTGCAGAGAGACTCCCCACCCACCCTGCCCCATGGCAAACACCTAGACACACCCTGATACTTAACAAACACACACACACACACACACACACACACACACACACACACACACACACATACACACACACACACACACACACCTTCTGTCATTGCCTTTCATTACCAGACTTTCACCCTTTCACCTCCCTCTCGCCACCTCCAAGGTTTTATTCTCCACTCCACACACATATTTTAAGCTGATGTTGACAATATATTTTGTGCTCACAGATGCTCAATTGAATTTAGGTTTTGTTCACAGTTCCGTTCTGTGCTTGTCTGATCAGATGATTGTCTTGAAATCTATACAGGAATGCACCCATTTGTGCACGCTTACACCCACCCACACACACACGCACACGCACATACACACATACATACACACACACACACACACACACACACACACACACACACACACACACACACACACACACACACACACACGCACATACACACACACACACACATCATGCACATATACAGTACATGGTGGGCTGTTACACAGGTGTTGGCAGAAACCTTCTTTAATTCCCACCCCTTTGGCTCTCCTTATTTCACTATAAGCATACTGTATTTGTCCACACAGAGAGCTGTGTTTTAGTAGCTGTTCGATTTGGTTTGGCAAACTCCAGTAATACCCTTAAAAAAGACTGAGAGATGACTGGATGGCATGGCTCTGTAGTGTTGGTACTGACTTAGCAGGCATAGTTAATGTTAAGAATGAAAAGTGATTAGTAAGTAGACAGAGAGACTAGACTGTGTGTACATTACCCTGCCTTTTACTGTTTCCAGGGTAGTGATGAAGCGATCCCCGACTGAGAGAGTCAACTGACTGCTGAGATGCTTTTGATTATGTGGCTTTTCTCTGTTTGTATGCATGTGAGTGTGTGCATGTTTGTCCGCCCAGGGTGGGGGTTGGGGATAGTTGGTGGCTCTTCAGAGAGCAGTCATCTGGCTTTGATCAAGTTTGATCAAACGTCTCCTCGACTGATTGGATTTGTCAAATGTTTCTAATAGTCTTGTATTCTGCTACTCCGCTTGATTACTGCAGACAAATCCAGCTAAGTACCTTGTGGCTAGGCACAATTACAGGTTTCTATAGTCATCCAAAAGATATGCAGATAGACAGAAACAGGAACATGTCAAAGTATTTATGTCCGGGCCCTTACACAAACACACACTGGCATTAGACTATTTCAGTGCAGCACAGGACCAGGCTAGTATGCAGCACGACACCCATGACTAGATACATGTTCACAGTCCCACACAAGCCAATAGCATCCTGCAAGTTTACCACAGGCCGCAGCCGGGCAGCGTGGGGCCGTGTGCCTGAGACTCTAAAGGCCTGTTGATTACAAGCTGCTGGTGCTTATCTCACTGACACCCTTTCTCCCTTTCATTATTGCACTGTCTTCCTGTTCATGCTCGGCATAAGAGACACCCACTCCGTGTACGTCTGTGGTGACACAGTTGAAGCTGCTGTTTTTTCTGTATTTATTATTCAAATTAGTATTATAATTAATAATTAATTATATCATTATTACACTATGGGTCAAATGTCTTTGAAAAAAAGTTTTATTTGTTGGTTTCTTATACATTGTTTGGTCTGTGCACTGTGATGCTTTTACAGTAGTTACTTGACCCATGGCCTTTATGAACATGCCTAATGATTCACATTTTTTTTCCAATGTTTTGGGTAACTTGTGCTTTTGGGCATGTATATTAGGTAATTTTTTTCCAACCTCTTTTTAAGTTTGTTTCCTGAGTTTTTTCTCCAAAATACTATGTTTTATGTTGTCCAGTTTATGTGAAATTCTTGAATATAAACTATTTGGAGGCAATAATATTGCTGTCGCTTATTTTTAATTACCCCTTCAGTGTCATGTAGGCCTATAAGGTGACAAATTTTATGCTGCTTCGGGTTATACATAATTTGGACTGCTATACTTTTATCGAGCTACTGTTGAAGTAGAATACTGATTTTAAATAGATTGAAAAAATTGAAAAAAACACATTGTAGATATCAGGTGTTGTTCATTGGTGTCGCCATTTCTTTAGTGTGTGCAAAGCTCTATGCTGTCCTTGTCGTAGAGTTTTGAGTTCAGCGCTGACGTCACTTGACGCACATACAGTAGGAGGGCAATCCCAGCTTTTAACACAGCGCGATGGCCTGGAGTAGACAGCCTGCACCTGCACGCGCTTCAAGCTGTTTTTTTCTTCGTTAGTTTTCGTAGTTTGAACACCCGCAAGACGCGAACCTGTATGTCTTTGGGTTGTCGTAAGACAAGTAGAAAAACACAATTTCTGGCATGTGTTAGTAATACCTGGAGATCATGAAGACAGGAGCGCAGTAAGTGCGCTAAATCTACCGCGTCACTTATTTGGATCAGCAAGGGTTAGGCGTTTATTTTGTTTTCCAACTAGACATATATTTAAAACCTTTACTGGCGCAACTGGTCCGGTTGTTGCCATCACTGTGTTGTTTTGAGCTGCCTCGTTTGGATCTATCCAACAGACCATGCCGGGTAACCTATGATTCACATAATTTTTATCCCAGTTTTGAGCGTTTGAGTCGACAGCAGCAGTCAGGTGAGACCTCACACCTGCGACCAAAAATATGGGCCCAAAACAAAGTATCCCCGCCACCAGTGGCCGGGTCAGAGCTTATTCTGGCTCGGATGTCCCTTCATCCACTTCTGGTAACGGGGCAGGTAGGACTGCTGGGTTAAGACGTACAGCAGAGATTTCTCAAATGGGACAAAGGACCAGATACAACCAAGGAACAAGACCGAGTTCACTTCACCAAGGAGCAGTCAATATACCAAACAGCGGTGGGAATCGCAGTGGCAGCGATGACACCGATGCGGAGTCGGATCTACCGAGCAGGAGTCCTCGGCTACTTATCGGTTCTTTACCAGCCCATCTCTCACCGCACCTTCTTGGAGGTAAGGAACTCGGTGCGTCATAAAGAACAGGTCACAGTGGCCTAACAGTGACGCTATAACAAGAACTCAAAAGCATCCAATGCATTTAAACATTTTCAACACAGCTACGCAATACAGAGGCTTGAGCATATCAAAACGTAGTGTGGTATTTCTGCACATTTTCTGAGTGTCTTACAAGGCGTATTTTAAAACAAATTGTTTTCGACCTTTAGGAAATGCCACCGAAATAAAAACGTGCGCCCTTTGGCATCATACAAGAAACAAGCGGTGAAGAGAAACCTGTTGTTTAAGACAGTTAGAAGAAGAATAGCATTGCCAACTGACATGCAGCACAACGAGGAATGACAGTTCAGAACAGGACAGACTTTTAAGTCAATCAAAACAAGGAAACACACAACTGTTCTTTCCACTTTGGACATAACAGTCCATTTGTGGTCATATTATGGCCTTAAAACCATCATCGCAAACAGATAAGGGCATGATAACAGCACAGAGCTCATCATGGGTCCACAGGTGTTGCAACAGGAAATAGTAGACCAGAACAAATAGTCAGTGAGGAACACAGGACGAAACAGTTGGCTCACAGGGGAGAGCCAACATGAAGCCTTATATGAGAATAAGTAAACATTTATCTGTGGGGAGTCCCACACATTATTTTACCTTTTTACAGTTTGACAAACAACACTTAACTAATATAGTCTATATAGTCTTTGTTTTAATTTTCTAAGTGCATTTCCTCTTGATATCTACACATTGTAGGCTACATAATTATGTTTTGACATTTACATGGCACAGACAGGGGCGCCGCTAGAAATTGTGAGCCCCCTGACAGAAAATAATTTTAGGCCCCCACCCCAACCATATCACAGCGTGTACCTGTGATGCTCTAGGCCCCCTGAATCATCCCCCCCTTAGTGGCACCCCTGGTCACAGAGATCTGGATACAGTGCTCATTTTGGAATGTTTTTATGCTTACTGTTTTGTTAATGCCAGTGGGCCGTGGGCAGAAGTGTCAATCCCGGGTTCAGAAAGTAAAAACCCTGCCACGTTTTCTTTCTAACACAGGTAACTTCACTGAGTAGCTGATCTGCCTGTCTTGAGTGCTCATTACAATCAGCTGATTCAGAGCTAGTTGGATCAAATTTGTGGCAAGGTTTTTACTTTCTGAACCCAGGATTGACATCTCTGGCTGTGGGCCTTTAAATTAATGCATCAAGGCATTTCCTTGTCAGGGATGGAGGTAATTATTAGTTAATATGACATCAATAAAAAGCCTGTTCTGGAATGTGAATAATGGATGTTTATGGAGACTTTTCAAAATATGCTGTTTCTCAGCAGCTCAAGCTGACCTATTTTGCCACTTACAGCTAAGTTAGGCAGAGATAGTGAGTTGGGGGAGGGGCAGTATTTACCAACATTTTATTGACTCCTCTTTGAACCGTGAACCGTGTGTGTGTGTTTGCGTGTTTGTGTGTGTGTTTGTGCTTGTACTTCACTCTTTCACACTGGAATTACTTCAGACACTTTGAGAGCTGCTCATTGAGAGCTGCTCATTGATGCAGTTCTGCTGATTGGTTGGCTGGTGGAGCTCACCGTTGATTTGACTTCCGACTCTTTGCCCAATGCAGTTACAGTGTACACAGTGGGAAGTCATATGTCATGTGAAGTTGGTATGCTGTTCTTGGAACAAGCATTAGATAAACTGTGAACTCTGTAGCACCCTTTTTTTTTATAGTTGTCTGCTCCAGCAATCAGATCAGGTCATTGCCAAAAGAATGTTGTGGCTTTTGTATGCTAACCAACATTCAGACCACCTCAGATGCAGGCTCAGAAATCACTCAGCATGCAGGTTAATGGCGTATTGTTTTTGGCTGTATAGAAACAGTTGCTTGGGTAACCTAATCTATCTATAGAGACTATAGAAAAACAAACTGACGTACTGTAAAAAAGAATGCCTTGGTGCAATGACCAGCATGAAATTTAAGATAAACATTTAAAGGTTTGGAAATGGAAAACGGTTAAAAATATGTACCCAGAAATGCTTGAAACATGTTCGCTGATTGGATAGGTACAATTTCTGCCTAATACAGCAATGTCAATCAAAGCACTGCCAGACCCTGTGTACAAAATGAAATGAGGTACGAAGGGGCTGGTTTACCAGGCCAGTCGGCAGGAGGGTTGGGATGATTCTAAGTGCCCAGCATTGATAGTGGGGCCTTAATATTGTTATTATTATTATTTATAGGAGGTGGCCCCAAAATAATATTTTTTCATAGGGCCCAACAGTTCCCCAACTGTAGCAGCTCCCCAACTGTACTATTCATGAGATGGTTGATTTTGTAATTTTGTCAGGGAGAAATACCCATAACAGTGCAAATGGACTGGCATATATAGATAGCCTCAAGAGGCATAGAGACTAGGAAACATATAAGGCTAAAATCTGGGTTATCGCACATCTCTGTCATCTTACTGATAAGTGCAACTCAAAGGTTAGTAGGTAAAGTAGGATGTGAGACAACTGTATTTTTGTCACTTGATCTGATTTTAAATATAGTGGAAGGTACAGGAACTACTGGCTGTGTGCAAATCCTTCAAGACCTATCTGTCCATTGCCAGTCAAGTACCTTTTGTCAAACTATCAAACTAAAGCACAAGTGTTCAAATTCTCTCTCTCTCTCTCTCTCTCTCTCTCTCGCTCTCTCTCTGTCTCTCTCTCTCAGTTACAGAGGAGATTCAGGAAATCCCCCCCTCTCTCTTGTCTTTCCAACTTAGCACTTCAGTGGCTAAGGCTAGTGTCAGGAAATTCCTCACAGCTCTCTATCAGTCTGTCTTTCTGTTTGTCTGTCTTTTTCACACACACCACCAAAGTCTTTTTTCTGACCATGGGCCAGGTGTGAAGGATCCTCCACCCCAATTCCCTTACCTTACACACATTACATATACACACATAACCAGTTAAGTGGCTAATTATCTGACCAGGGAATGAATCAGGAAATTCCCTTCTCTGTCTGTCACTTTATGTCTCTCTCTCTCTCTCTCTCTCTCTTTCTCGCTGTCTCTGTCTCTCTCTCGCTCACTCTCTCTCACCCCTCCCCCCAGCAGACCCAGTGCCTACAAGGTCGGCGCTGCTGACAGGCCCACAGCAGTGTTTGTAGCCTTGGTGCTGTAATCCGCCTTGAAGAGTTAATCCTAATGCATGTCAGAGTGGTGGACTTTCACATAGGCTTGGCTGACCTGCTTTTCCTCTCCCTGTTAATCTTTACTCAGACTCAAGCTAGTGTGGATGGTAAACAGGTGTGTTTGTGTGTGTATGCATGTGTCTGTTTTTGTCTGTATGCATGTGTCATTTGTGTTTGTGTGTGTGTGTGTGTGTGTGTGTGTGTCTGTATGTCTGTCTGTTCATGTCTGTGTGTGTAGGTGTGTGCCTGTTTGTGTGTGTGTGTTTGTGAATATGTGTGCAGTTGTGTGTGCGTGTGTTTGTGTGATCGCTTCATAGTTAAGGCGACCACCTAACAACACATTCCTTCCACCTTAACTAAGGTGTTCTAAGACAACACTAAAAAGACATGGGCTTAAAGGTGTCATTCCACGAGAAACCATTTTGTACTTGCTCTTTTTGAAATACGATAGGTCACTCCAAGTTGCATATGTATGGTGCACGGGAAAATGTTCTTCTACCCTGATTGCCTCCATTAGCCATTAGTCAATGAAATAAAATAGGTGGGAAAAAGAGCGAATAAGAAAAAGGCAAACAAAGTGACATAGGTTTGTTAATTAGAAAAAAACATGCCACAGTTGTGATTACCAGAGGAGTCTCGTTGCAGCACACATTAACTTAAATATAGATGTGTGTTTGTTTAGAACGTTTAAATCTTCTATTTGGTGTGCTATGACCGAATAGGCTTTGAATGATTGTAGCCTGTGACTAGCCGAGAACCTGTCATTCTCCCTGCTCCATCTCCTTCACCAAACTAGAACAGCCTGTAACAGGAGCACTAAAGCATTTTTTTTCACCAAAACCGCCTCACATGCCACCACAAAATTAATGAACAAATTATACCTTTAAGGCGACCACCTAACAACACATCCCTTTTAGCCTGGGTGTGCCCATACTGCCTGTGACACTGCATTTGCATTTCGCGAGCAAGTCTATATATACGCCTATATAAATCATTTCTGCTCGGCCCTCGGATAGGGGGCCAATGAAAATCAAGCATTTCAAAAGGCAATGACGCAGTAGGTTAGCGACCGGTCACTGTCTACATGGCGAACGCGGAGCAACCGTAAGATTTAAATGCAGCTGTAGCTGCTGTTTTGGACGCATTCAAAGGGAAGTTCTCTCTGAAAATAGAGAAAAAAGGGCAGCCCTTGAAGCATTTGTTGCGGGAAAGGACATTTTCGCAATGCTACCAACCGGCTTCGGTAAAAGTTTAATTTATCAGTTAGCCCCGCTGGTAGCAAAGTCAATGGGGCTTTGCGAGAACGCTGTTGTTGTGGTCATTTCGCCTTTGATCGCACTGATTCGTTGTTTTTTATTCATATGGTGCTTTTATTCATATGGTGCAATTAATAATATATGAAGGTTGATTACTATTGACAATTAATAAGGGATGTGGATGAAGCCTTCTGTGCAATTTCTGCATTCATTTTATCCGGTTTTTTTTTCATGTTGTTGGACAGCTTATGAATGGGGATGAAACAGATGAAATAGAGCAATACCACAATACTGACAAATATGGGGAGTGGTTTTGAGGAAATGAAAAGGCCTCATGACTCATATGGCAAGCCGTATGCAGTTGTAGAATATAGCCAGTACACATCAGTCGTAAAATAAAGCTGGTTACAGACTTAAATCCCCGAAAATGGGTAGAAATTTTGACCTGGAGTTGACCATTCCTACCTGACGTACACTGCCAAAATCTCCAAATCAAAATGTTTAACTACGTTTTAAAAACTTGAGGAATCTGGGCAGGTGTATGTTGTAGTTGTAAATGTAGTTCATATTAAAAATGAGGCTGAAACATACCATGTGTGCAGTTGCTTTCTATGTGGAATCGGAGCACCATCTCAACATGAAATGCAGCTTTGTTATCACCCTAATAAACCCCTCTTGTTTGGGAAATGTGCAATAAAAATAAAAGGTGCTATTATGTCGTGTGATGTGGCTATTATTAGCTCGCTTAACAGCAGGGTTAGGTTCTTTAATACGGATGTTTATTTGACCAACAAACATTGTAAAAATGGGGGAAACTAGATGTACCGCATAGCGGTACATGGTATGACCACCGCAGTATATTGAAATGTAGGGACTGTTGGCATGATGAGTGTGTGGTAGAGCAGTGTTGTGAGGTGGTAATTTCTGTGGAAATGATTTCCTGGAAGTGGGCATGGACATTGTGTGCGTTTGTGTAGTATGTAGGAGTGATTTGTGAAGGCAAGCAATAGGCAAAATGAAATTTTGTACAATTACAGCGCCCCCTATGGACCAAATTGTATGGCACGTGCTGTGGTTTTAGAGGTCTTTGTGCTGATCGTGCATGATGTATTTTGCGCAGTTCCCACCTTCTCGGTCCAAGATATTGGCAACTCAAAATCCCAATTTTTGCATATACCCTTATCACTAGGTGGCGCTATGCTTCAAGTGAGTGTTTATGGGCTGGGTCGATACGCCTCTGTAACACCGACATACTAACACAAAATCGTTGTCTTGGGCAAAATTGTTGACGAGTTATTTAACAAAAACTGTTTTTTGACACCTAGCTTTGCCGATAAACATAGCCCACTATGGCGAAATGTCACAAAATTTAGTACACATGAAAAGAAAGCTGTTTAGAGATGGCATGTCAACTTTGACCAAATTTGAGCAATTAAAAGCCAAGATATGGACATTTGAAGAATTTTAAGCTACGTGTTAAATGTTCATTGACGTGTAACTTCGAAACGGTTTATCTCAAGATAAATCCTTTGATAACTTTTTGTCAGCATTGTCTGTAGATGACATATACCAAATTTGGTGAGATTCACATTAACGGCCTAGGACGAGTTCGTTCAGATTTGTTTTCGCAATGTTAAAATTTCAAGGAAATTGTTCTCAATGGAAGTGGGCGTCGACCAGTGTTTTCAATGCGGGAGTGTCAATAGACTTCATGATAAAAAAAATTTTTGTTGTAAACGTAAGCATTCTCTAGATAATAGGCAAAATGACATTTTCTACAATTACAGCACCCCCTATGGACTAAATTTTATGGCATGTGCTGTGGTGTTAGAGGTCTTTGTGGTGATCATGCATGACGTATTTTGCGCAGTTTCCACATTCTCGGTCGAAGATATTGGCAACTCAAAATCCCAATTTTTGCATTTACCCATATCACTAGGTGGCGCTATGCTTCAAGTGAGTGTTTATGGGCTGGGTCGACACGTCTCTGTAACACCGACATATCAGAAAAATTTCATGTTGTTGGGTGAAACGCTCATTGAGTTATTCAGCAAAAACTTTTGCCGGTCTCCCCCTCTTTAACAGACACTGGCACAGCGGGGGGGTGGCCCTGGGGGACCAAAAGGCATTATTCGCTCACAAACTTCTAGGGCTACATGCCTACAAACATTCATGCCCCCCCCCCCCCGCTTCACTAGCGGCGGTCATAATAAATTCTGTCCAATATCAAGACAACCTTTCACAAACGACAGCTTTTGAGAGGGAACACTGTTAAAAAAGACCACGCTCAACCCTGCCCAGGTTGAAAAGAGAGAGGGCTGTCTCTATGCTATCCGTCACAGAAGCCCTAAGAGTAGCCAGAACTCAAGGACAATCATCAGTACTTATTCTACTCGACTTATCGGTTGCCTTCGATACAGTCAACCACAGCATACTGCTAATTATAACCGCCACTGTCACTTTGCCTATTATGTAGAGAATCCTAATGTTTACAACCAATTTGTTTTTATCGCAAAATCTATTGACCCTCACCCATTGAAAACACTGGTCGACGCCCACTTCCAATGAAAACAATTTACGTGAAATTTCAACACTGCGAAAACGAATCCAAACAAACTCGTCTGAAGCCGTTAATGTGAATCTCACCAAATTTGGTATATGTCTACAGACAATGCTGACAAAAAGTTATCAAAGGATTTATCTTGAGATAAACAGTTTGAAGTTACATGTCAATGCACATTTACCACATAGCTTAAAATTCTTCAAAAGTCCATATCTTGGCTTCTAATTGCTCAAATATGGTCAAAGCTGACATGCCAACTCTAAACAGCTTTCTTTTCATGTGTACTAAATTTTGTGACATTTTGTCATAGTGGGCGATGTTTATTGTCGAAGTTAGGTGTCGAAAAACAGTTTTTGTTAAATAACTCAACAATTTTGCCTAAGACAACTATTTTGTGTTAGTATGTCGGTGTTACAGAGGTGTATCAATCCAGCCCATAAACACTCACTTGAAGCATAGCGCCACCTAGTGATATGGGTAAATGGAAAAATTGGGATTTTGAATTGCCAATTTCTTGGACCAAGAAGGTGGGAACTGCACAAAATATATCATGCACGATCAGCACAAAGATCTCTAAAAGCACAGTACATGCCATAAAATTGGGCCCATAGGGGGTGCTGTAATTGTACAAAATCTCATTTTGCCTATTTCTTTCACAAATCACTCCTACACACTACACAACCACACACAATGTCATTCATTCAAAACCCACATCCATGCCCGCTTCCAGGAAATCATTTCCACACAATTTCTCACCTCACAACACTGCTCTACCATACATTCATCATACCAACAGTTCCCACATTTCAATACACTGTGGTGTTCATACCATGTCCCGCTATGCGTTACATCTAGTTATACTCCCAAACATGGGCATCACAGGCATAGCATACTCCTGGTTTAAATCCTACCTCACTGAACGTTCCTTTAATGTGTCATGGCAAGGACAACTGTCATCAACTCACACCCTCTCCACAGGGGTGCCCCAAGGGTCGGTGCTGGCCCGGTTCTGTTCGCCATCTACACCACCTCGCTGGGCCATGTCATCCGTTCCCACGGCTTCTCCTATGATTGCTATGTTGATGACACACAACTGGACCTGTCGTTCCGACCAGATGACACCAAGGTCTGCGCACGTATTTCCGCCTGTCTCTCTGAACTGTCTGCATGGATGAAGGTACACCACCTCCAGCTTAATCTGTCTAAGGCCAAACTCAGCCATCCCAGCTCAGGATTCAATCCACCATGATACCAACCTGAATATGGACACTGTCACTGTTGCTCCCAACAAAGTTGCTAAAACCTGGGCGTCTTGACTGATTACCGGCTATCATTCTCTGACCACATTGCCTCCGTAGCGCGGTCTTGCCGCTATGCACTGTACAACATCAGCAAAATCAGACCGTACCTGACCCAATATGCTGCTTAGCTCCTGGTACAGGCTATGGTCATCTCTTGCCTCAATAACTGCAACTCCCTCCTGGTTGGCCTTCCTGCTTGTGCAATCAAACCATTGCAAATGGTCCACAATGCAGCAGCACGACTAGTCTTCAATCAACCCAAAAGGGCACATGTCACTCTGCTCTTTATCAATCTGCATTGGCTGCTGGTGGCTGCCAGAATTCAACACAAGGCTTTGACTCTAGCGTACAAAGTCCAGATCTGCCCTGTCTACCTCAACATCATACTAAAGGCTTACATCCTGTCCAGAACGTTGCAATCCTCTAACACGAACCATCTGGCCGTACCCTCTCCTAACATAAAGCAAGGTCACTTCAAACTTTTCTCTGTCGTTGTCCCTCAATGGTGGAACATCCCTCTCGACCTTCAAAAAACTTGTGAAAACCATTCTTTTACGAGACTGCTTCCCTTTCTAACAAAGTTATCGTCTACTAACCATCTCTTTACATAGGTGCCTTGTGCTTGTGTGAGTGTGCAGGGGGTGTGTGTGTCTGAAGGGTCCCTGCCCCGGAACACATAGCTAAGGCATATGTATCTCCTTGTGTGTATGTGTGTAGTCTGTTTAGTCTGTGTTTCTCTACACATCTGTTAGCTTATTATGTCCTCCTTTTGTAAGTTGCTTTGGATAAAAGCGTCTGCTAAGTGTAATGTAATGTAATGTAATGTAATGTAATGGAATACCTACTATTTGGGTAATTATTCAAGGCACACAGCTAAAGCGGCACTGTGTATAACAGAATGAATCTGTTCAAGCTCTGATGAAAATCATCCTGACTAAAGTCTGACTACAGTCTGTCTCAATGTAGACATTCTACATAAATTCTACTGAGAGGAATGGGGGGAATCTGTCTTACTTTACAGGTGACAGGCTGTCATTGCAGCATATTATATATATATATAAAATATTTGTTTTTAATGTCATTAATTTTATGTTATATATATATATATATAATATATTTGTTTTTAATGTCATTAATTTTATGTTAGTAAAGACAAATAATATTTATTATCCTTAAAAACATATGACACACTATATGTAACAAAGAAATGGTCATGACTTTCTGAAGGGTTGCATGACTTTGACAGTCATTGTATGTTTGATCTTACAATGCATTTATGGTTGTAGTGTGCTACAAAGCACTGGGTAATAACTATAGTTTAAAAATGTAGATTTTACACAAATTACTGTTTTAATGTACTAGTAATATGTTACTCTCTCTCTCTCCCTCCGTCTGTCTCTGTCTTCTACCCCTCTTTCTCTCTCCAGGGTTTCACTGCCCTGTGTGCTCCAAGTTTGTCCCATCTGATGAGATGGATCTGCACCTTGTCATGTGTCTCACCAAGCCGAGGCTCTCATATAACGGTAAGCAGTTGTAGTAATGAGCCCACTTGCTTGGGTGCTTGCGAACAACGCTGTGCGCGCACACCAAAACTAAACTGTATTGTAATAACACTAGTACAAATTCATATATTTAATGTATTTAATTAATACAATTTTCTTTTATTTTGTAACTTAGTCTTAGACTTAGTAATCTTGGCTAAAACAATCAGATTTGATGTGAATAGAGTTGAATATAATGTTATTTCTCTATCACAGGGACATAGTAGCCTGGCTACCGCGACTTGTCAATGCTCTGTGAGCATTGGTCTAGCCAAGCTGTGTTGTAAACCCATTTCTTAGAATGCGGGCTTAACCCGCCTCTTTCAAATGCCTCTGTTTGCTACTGGACGAAGCTTCAACCAATCAAACCCCTCTGTCCTCTGACGTATACGCAGCGAAAGAAACTGCTTGATCCAAACAAAAAGTAGTAGTAGCCTGTAGTCATATAGAAATGGCGTTAAATGATTTTTGTCGGACTTGTGAGGTGAACATCAGAGTGGCTGGTGTTGGTCATTCAATATTGATATTCGAAAAACGAATTAGTGCGATCAAAGGCGAAATCCACATCCCTTATTAATTGTCAATAGTAATCAACCTTCATATATTATTAATTGCACCATATGAATAAAAGCACCATATGAATAAAAAACAACGAATCAGTGCGATCAAAGGCGAAATGACCACAACAACAGCGTTCCCGCAAAGCCCAATCATCTTGGCTACCAGCGGGGCTAACTGATAAATTAAACTTTTACCGAAGCCGGTCGGTAGCATTGCGAAAACATCCTTTCCCGCAACAAATGCTTCAAGGGCTGCCCTTTGCTCTATTTTCAGAGAGAACTTCCCTTTGAATTCATCCAAAACAGCAGCTACAGATGCATTGAAATCTTACGGTTGCTCCGCGTTCGCCATGTTGACAGTGACTGAGATAGATTTCCGGTCGCTAAACTACCGCGTCATTACCTTTTGAAATGCTCGATTTTCATTGGCCCCCTATCAGAGGCACGAGCAGAAATGGTTTAGATAGGCAGCTTGGCCAGACTGACTTGCTCGCGAAATGCAAATGCAGCGTCACAGGCAGTATGGGCACACCCAGGCTAGGGACATAGCACACTACCTCCTGTAGCACTATTGAGGCCACACCCCCTACATGCATTGTGCATTCCTCCATCGCATGCATAATTATTTCTAGAATTCTGAACTGCTAAAGCTACTTTTCTGAGGCCATCCTTAAAATTATTTTTGTTTGCCGTAACCCAACCTACTCAGTCAATTCGAGCCCGGCACGATTTTTTTTCCCACAGTCTTTTGTGTTGACTTGCCGATTACAATATTGTAATGCAACTGAGTGGATTATTTTTTCCCTCAAACCTTTTATCTTTAAAACCATAATTTTCCTTCTGAGCAAATTTGATAAAAATAAAAGTTTGATGCAGAACCTGCAACCTGATTGGAATTTGTCATGCAGACAGTAAGATCTGGACAGAGGGATAGAGTTGTTTTCACTGGGAGCTTGGATTTACTTGGTCACATGTCTACTGTGCAAGCTCGGGTGCCAGCCTGGTGATGTCGGCCAACAAACCCAAATACAACTAGATGTACCGCATAGCGGTACATGGTATGACCGCTGCAGTATATTGAAATGTGGGAACTGTTGGTATGATGAGTGTGTGGTAGAGCAGTGTTGTGAGGTGAGAATTTCTGTGGAAATGATTTCCTGGAAGTGGGCATGGATGTGGGTTTTGAATGAATGACATTTGAGTGTGTTTGTGTAGTGTGTAGAAGTGATTTGTGAAGGCAAGGAATAGGCAAAATGACATTTTGTACAATTACAGCGCCCCCTCTGGACCAAATTGTATGGCACGTGCTGTGGTTTTAGAGGTCTTTGTGCTGATCATGCATGACGTATTTTGTGCAGTTTCCACCTTCTCGGTCCAAGATATTGGCAGTTCAAAATCCCAATTTTTGCATTTACTCATATCACTAGGTGGCGCTATGCTTCAAGTGAGTGAAGTTTGCCTAAGAGTTTGAGTTTGTCACTGCCACCATGGTGATAGTGGAGTATTCAAACTGTGCAGTCCACTTAGCTCAGTTGAATCAGCAGGTGCATTGTGGCATAGATGACTGCATGTCGATTATCAGCATCCTTATGCATCTGCTATGTCAGCACTGTGTGTTTTGGGTACTGGGAAGGTTGGAAGGTAACACTTGAGACTGCTTTAAATTGCAAGGCCCAGACAATGACACATAAAAGAAATGGCCTATCCTTCCATTTTGAGGACAAGCCCACTCTTGTGTTGTTATTGTCATGTGGTTGTGATTGAAAGGAGATGTCTTATGAGCGCCCTCATCTGGCTGCTCTATGCTGGTGAATTTTGGAGAAGACTCTAAATAAGCCTTAGTTTCTCACTCAATTTTGACATTTCAACATTTTTTAACATTTCAACATTTTTTGTTGGTGTTGTAAATTCATAGCGACGGGTGACAGCAGTCACCCCATCTGGCCTTGAACCCAGGTCTCCTGGGTACCAAACATGCACTCTGACCAAAACTACAACACCAGGCTGACTGAAATGGCAGTCAGAGCACAACTCCCCTGTACAACCTCAACTGTAGTGATGGCACTCCACCATAGAATTCTGTGTGCAAAAATAGTACAAGATACTTTAGCAATATATGTATAGTGTAATGGATATTAAGTGACATTTCCTAAATCATGGTTGGTTTATTTGCACGAGTGGAATACTTCATACTTGTGTTTGAATCCAAAGTTGTTGTATATTTTTCATTTGTGCCATGAACGCTCTTTGTGCCATGAATCTTTACTCACAGAGGATGTCCTCACAAAGGATTCTGGGGAATGTGCAATATGCTTGGATGACATGGTGCAAGGAGACACCATCGCCCGGCTGCCCTGCCTCTGCATTTATCATAAAGGGTAACAAAGCTCAGGCCTCCTCTTCTTTTCTTATCCCTGTCACACACACACACAGTTAGTAAAGTTGCCTGGCAATATTGCCCAAAAAGTTGCCTAGTGTATTGTCATCTTAAGACTGTTATAGAGCATTTTATTCAGTTATATTGAAGAGAGATTAGTAAAAAAAAAAAAAATTGTTTTCAAAACAATATTGAGACATTTTCTTCTTTTGTCCAACAGATGCATAGATGAGTGGTTTGAAGTAAACCGATCATGTCCAGAACACCCATCAGATTAAACCAGAGCATAAAAAGGTACATGATATCAGCATGTTTCCAAAAAAACAATAGATAAAAAAGATAGCCACCTTTCATACAACGGATGCCTTTGATGCTTAAAAATATGTTTTTTTTTTTTTTTCAACTGAAGGTGTTTAATTTTGGGGAACAGCAGAGAACAGTCTTCACAACCACCAAGCAGCAACAAGGAGCACTTGGATTTCATAGCCCCCCTTCACAAGCTGCATCAAACCAAAAAGGCTTCAGTGCTCCAAGGACTCTGCATAGTGCCAAAAAAGGGGGGAAATCCTACCACCTTCTAGTAAAGATAATCCAAAGGGATTTCTTGTTGTTTGGTTTTGCACTCCCACACCTGAGCCCATTTCACACACACATGGCTGCACGATCTCTGCCTGAACACCAGACCACAGGACTGACCCAGCATTCGGGTCAAAAGTGACTGAAATGAAACTCGTTTGGTCTAAGGGCGTCACCGATGAATGAATGTATGCAAACCGTGTTGCCCAGATAGTCCCTTTTTTGCATGAAGGGCACAGCCACACAAGGATTCATTATCAGGGAAAGATGTACCTATTAGAATCTGATATTAAGAATGTTATTTTAACTTTGTGAACCACTGATGCCATTTGCCAACATAAATTATGTAAACATGGCAGTATGATTTTAATAGGATTTCCGTTCTCTCACAACTTTAGTAGCACCTGATTACCAAAACACTTGGAGGTCTTTTAAGCACATTGACATGACAGATATGACTATGGCATTGCTTTGAGTCGGGGGTTGGTCAGTGCTGTCACTATCTGCACTGAGGGGCAGAACGCATATCTACACACATAGCTGAGTACAGACAGGATTGGCCATCCTAGGCTAGGTACTATATGAAACAAGTGCCATTCTCTTGTGTGAAATATGCTGCTGTATACATTCATGTGTCTTGTGTGTTTGTATGTGTGTTTGGGGGGGGGGGGGGGGGGGGTTGTCAGTCAAATTGTCGTGAATGAGATGAACCAAAGAAGAACAACTTTCTCTACAATACAATGTTATTTAATCAAACAAAAGACCACTACAGATTTGAAACCTTTTTATAACTTAAAAAAAGTTATGTACATCTGTAACAAAAATCACAGAACCCTTCAAATAATAGGTGACCTAATGACTGTGATGCATTTGAGCATTTGAATCTCTTACTCCCATCTCATCTAATCTCATCACACAGTATACCACTATACCACTTTACTGAATACTTTTAATATCTTATAATGTACTGTAGTTCTATCTGTGTCTATGTGTTATTTCCAATGGGCACAGGGGGTCTGCAAAGGTAGATAGAAATTACTTTATTAGGACTAAGGCACAGTAAGCATTATATTAGTGCTCTGGGGCGATTTGGAGATGCATTGAATCCCCTAGGTGAGCTGCTACAGTTGTTTTTCATGTACACCTTGACCCTGATGACTGTTCAAATAAACTTTAGCAGTACAAGTGGTTGTTAATGCAGTTGAGTCATCTACATTACATTCCTTTGTTCATTTCCTAAGAGGTCATTAGGGTCTGTGCTAATAAGAGTCCTTGGGTCTGTGCTAATAAGAGTGGATTATCATGCACTTCCTCATTTACAAGGGAACCCAGCATCTTCGTTCTCCAGTACTCAAGACACTGGTCTGGAACCCATGTGAATTGAAAAAATGTCTGTACTTTGATTTTTATGTCAGCAAACCAGAACTAGGTCTTTAGGGTCTTTGTTCAAGTCATGAACAGATTTGTGGGAGGATCACATTAACCCGAATGCAAAGTGATTTTCCTAATGACAAAGCACCATTAAAGTTTCCTTTGGAGAGAACGGCCTGTCAAAGGTCTTCTTGAGCACATCTCTGACTAGGTCATCACAGTCTTAATCTCATCCATGATGGACGATGGCCCGCTATAGTTGTTGGTCTCTATGTCCTGTAGTGTCTTAATGTACTGGAGTGGTAAGCCATTCTGTTGGGCGCCCAGACACAGAACCTTCGAGGGAAGAACAACAATTTAGAAATCTGGCAGATGACAAGTTTGTGAAGGCCATGGCCATGACCTTTACTCAGATACACCCCTTTGAGTTTTGAAAAATACTGGAGGAAAGACAGAGAAAGTAAGAAAATAACACCCCAACTGCTATTCATACATGCAAAATACTTAAATATGCAGTGATTGCCTAGTGTCAATAGACCCAAAGTGGATCTTGACGGTGGACACAAAGCTGATTGAGTCTGCAGATCCATGCTGCTGGTGCTAAATTACAAGATAATCTTTTTCATACTTTTCTATGTTGGTTTATGCTAATAATAACATCGGCTACGCTTTTCCACTGTGCCACACTTTACCCTTCCCAGGACCCTAAGAGGTGAGGGGCCATAAGTTATCAGAGAGCCACATGGACTACTGGGTAATGCTTTAACTGAGTTTGTAGCCCGTTTAATCATTAAGGGCAAAAAAACGTTTCATTTAATGGGAGACAGCAAAGACTCATAGCTTATGTCCAATCTTAATATATCTACACACAACACATCACAAATCCCTTAAAATAAATCAGAGGGGTAATGAGTAGAGAAAGTGACATGACTTTTGATGGCTTTCACTGTATAAATTCACTTGGAAAAGTTTTGCAGTTTAGTTACAAAGTAACTCAGGAAACATCTGACCTGTTTGTACTGGGTAGAGGGCAAGCAGGCACTGAAGCTGTTCATTTGGTACGTTCGGCAGACCAAGAGTCCACTTTCCGTCTCCACAGCAACCTCCAGGGGAATGTACACTTCCTCCTGTCTGAAAAATGAAGTTCCGACACATTTACTCTCATGTACAAATTGCACAGCATGCATCATTGAAGACAATGCGAACCTATAGATATCCTTCTTGGACATTGAGAGGAGAGAAAAGAAAGAAAGAAAGAAAGAAAGAAAGAAAGAAAGAAAGAAAGAAAGAAAGAAAGAAAGAAAGAAAGAAAGAAAGAAAGAAAGAAAGAAAGAAAGAAAGAAAGAAAGAAAGAAAGAAAGACACATCAATAACAATATTTTCTGTGAAATTAACTAGACCAAATAATTTGTCCTCATTAAAATTAGTATGCACTTACTTATCTAGTGAGGCGAGGTTGTCATTGCTGAGTCTCCATACTACTCCCCACACCTCTGCACCTGGCCTCTCCTCAATCGTGGCAACTCCGCCATTCCACTGACACTGCACCCTCTCTCCCCACAAGCCAAACCTCAGGATATAATCCTGTCAGTCAGTGTTGGGGGAAACAAACATTTTTGGTAATACTGATTCTGATCTTACAATCATCATCACACACATCACTGCATAGGACATAACAACCACACTTGATATACGCATACTTAATTTCCACAAAACAGCTCGTCACTGGAACTTCCTGTCACCTGTTCTGAAACAGGAAAAATACTGGGGGCAAACCACTGCAGGTGCCATCGCTGGTATACTACAGCGCCTCGGCAGACTCCTGCACCATCTTTCGATTCTGTTCCACCTTCCATCCAACTTCGAACTGCCTACGTTAACACATTAACTACACACTGATCATGAATTTCCCAAATTTCCTGCTTAGGAATTAAACCGACATCACATGTATCAATGCTTGTATTCAATTCATTTGTCCATTCATTCAAAGATAAAACTTCCGGGAGCTGTCACACAATAGGTGCGTTTTAGATTCCAGTCCGCCCGTCTGCACCTGGCTGCATACGTCAACGAGAATTGCTGGTCACAGCAGGGGTGGGCATTAAATGCGGAAAATAAAGTCAAACACAAATCTTACACGAGACTGGGCTCACGCCTCCTCGATCTCCGTAGCAGATGACACACAAGTCATGTGTGGAGAGGGAGGGCGGGGGTTGTAGTCCTCTACAGTCTATGGTTGTAGTGGGGTGCACTGAGAGTTCAATTCAAGTCAAGTCTTTCTTATTGTTTAGATTAACATTGGAACGAAACGAGTTGCCCCAAAGTGCTCCACAACACACACATGAAAACTAAGAAAGCAAAACCATAAAACAAAGACCATAAGTAGGTATATAACACGGACAATGAAATAGAAATGAGGTTAATAATTAAATAAATATAAGGCCAGGCTTGTCAGCGTCAGATAAACGCATCAAAACAATCAGAACAAGGTAAAAATAGAGAGAAGAGATTTGTCTTCAAATTGGAGTAAAATAACGTACATATTTGAATGACAAGTTGAGTGGGGGAGCACCGGACAATGCACCACAGACGTCGTTGAACTTTTAACCAACCACGGCGAAGTAGCGTCACCGAGGAGGCGTTAGCTAGCCGCTTGCAGTTGTGTGGAGGCAACATAGACTGTATATATAATAGTGGGGCAGATTAGCTAAATAATCATTCACTTTGTGATACACGCATCAAATTTGGCACAAGTCATGTTCTAGACCTGCTTTTTCCAAAAAGCCCGTTATCCACGCAAAAAAACAATATGGCCGCCATTTTCCAAGATGGCCGCCTTTCTATGTGTTCGTTTTCCCTGAATGTGATTGGATGATCCATTTTTAATGATCTTGGTGTCTAAATATATGTTTCTGGGTATGAGGAATTCAATTCTGTATTTAAAAATACTAAATTGTGGATTCCTTTGAAGATATAAGTCAGTTTAATCGTATACATAGTGTTTTTGGCACTGAATTTGAACCAATATCAGGTTAGGCGATAGAATATTGTTTTAGAATTCCTAATTGCATAAATATTTGGCATTATTACACAAACTGTAAACCTTTTGGAGTTGGGTAGTTTGGGGGGCGGGGTTCAGTTAGTGCTTGGTGTTTTTTCCATGTTTTTTTTATTTTTACAGTTACAAGGTCCATGTAAAAATAGAATCAGTAATTATGGTGTTGTTTTGTAATTATTTTTGGTAAGTATTTGAGATGATTTTGGAGAGACACAGTGTAAGAGAGAGGGGGAGGGATCAGAAAATTGCCACAGACTTGAATTAAGTTTGGGGTCACTATGGAGGGAGAACTGTTCTTTTCTTTTTTGTTTTTTTGTTTTTTAAGTCTGATGCATACAGAATGGCTACATGCGGAGTGGATGTATAGCTGAATGTCTGGATTCAAAGTAAAACTATAACTAATCATCACATTTGCAGGCACACAGCTGTGTGCATCTAGGGGCTCATTTCCACCAAACTCTCTGCGTGTTCAGCACGTGCCCGTGTTCTGTCCGTATTCATTTAGAATGCACGTTAGCAGATTAGACCATTTCCACCGCAAGCGTGCTCTGAGCGTATTCTGTCCGTAGAATACGTTCAGAATACGGACTGCAGCTAGAAAATAGAAACCAAGTCTATCTTTCTGCGCGTGTTCAGCCAAACTCCCATTGAAAGCTAGGCACAGCTATACAATTCATGTCAACTGTGCTATCGATGCATGTATTGGCACAGGGAATACCTCAAAAACCTCGCGACTGTCTGCAAAATATTACCACTCCATTACAACTGCATGAAACAAACGCTGGAAAGCTTTCATATTGGCCTTGTCATATCAGATCTGCACTACACGGGCATTGACTAGCCTACATAAACACAGAAACTGAAATACCTGTGAAGTTGTCACGCTGTCCAGTCAAAAGTGTTGTAGGTATAATAGTGGTGGAGCTTTTATGGTCTTAATAGGAAGAAGCAAGATTTTGCTGAAGCTTTCTTTTTCATATTGTTAATGCAAGAAGAGCCTCAATCGGTCTTCTGTCGACCACTCGAGCTATAAAAAATAGTAACCTCGTTCTTGTCATTCAGTGTTTCCTATTTGGTTTGATAAATCTAAGGTCAATAAGTCACTACATTTAATAAATACATTTATTTATCCGAGGTAGGAAAAAGTGACTTGTCAAAGAGGCAGAGTTTGTCATAACTTTATGGAAGGCGTTAAAAATAAGTTTGCCCTAAGGGCCCTAAGGGTTCATTTCCACCAAACTCTCTGCGTGTTCAGTGCGTGCCTGTTTTCTGTCCGTATTCGTTTAGAATGCACGTTAACAGATGAGACCATTTCCACCGCAGGCGTGATCTGAGCGTATTCTGCCCCTATACAAACCTATTGTACACGGATACGTGCTGTACACGCTCAAGCCGGTGGAAATGAGGCCTAAGGCCAAAGACTACAGCTACAGTGAGTATACTAATTAGCTGACACTGAACCCCATGCTGAGTCTCACAGCAGTGATGTCACCAGTGTGCCCTGGTTGTGCATTGACATCAGTCATTGTCTGATGGAAAAATTTCTTAGACCTCAGACTGCTATTTTATTGTAGGGGAGAACTGGGTCGATTAAAACACTTTTTACTTAATTTGTGGACATTTCTGTTAATGTTATTACACTTTCCAACTTGAGAAGAGATGACATTTCAATAGGAAAGATCCCGGAAATCTTAGTTACTTTTTAAGCATGATGCTAACAGAAGAGATGCTAAGTAGTCCAATATGATTCAAGCCCATTCAATGATCCATGCTAGCTTGGACCTACAAGTAGTATCGCCAGAGTCAGAGAACGGCTGAATGAACAGGAAAGAGGTAAAACTCAATTATTTAACTCGAGGGGAGGTGGAAAAATAGCATATTTCCACAAATGGTGGTGTTATGCTTTAAATGTTTTTTTGGAAGATTGTGTAATGGATTCAAACACTTTTAACACATGATCAACGACGCACATGTGTGTTCTCTTAGATGGCAGTGTAATATCAGAAATATGTTGAATGATCAGGATGTTATTTAACTTTGAATAAAAGGTATTTGTTTCAACCGCCCCGACTTGTCGGGTTTGAAACATGTATGCGGGATGATTGAAACAGCATATTGCATATATAAAAACCAATGGCTTTATTGTAGTTTTTATTAAACATACTGAACAATATACTTGTATACTCACCACTGGTAAAATTTCACCTTATTTACCATAGTATAAATGGGTACATTTTTATTCTTTTTTTACCCTGCGTCAATGTCGAGCATCTTGACGTGCATCTCGATTAAGTTCACTTTTCACTCTTTCAGACAAGTTTTTTTTATCATCCCGACAATGCCTACTGCCTACCTATACCTAAAATTAAACTGCATCTAAACCTCAAAAATTTGACAATGCAGACTTCAGGACATATTTAAGTACTAATTCATATTATTTTTGCATTAAACATCAATCAGAACTTGTGACTAAAAAGAAACGACCACACGTAAGATTTTACTTTAAGGGCTGAAAAAACGTTTTTTGCTATCGCTATTAGGCCTATATCGCTATGGCGTATAAAGACAAGTTTTCCTGAGGATGGTCAGTTTGTATGCTGATCGTATTCACTAAATTTCATTTTACAGAAGTGCATTGATCTTGAAAAAAAATGATTTGCTTCATTCATCCAACGTTTTAATCGACCCGGCTGTCGTCTATACTTAAAGCCTTTTCTAATAAAATATGACAGAAACTGAGAATTTGAGTTTAAAATAGCCATCATATTGGATTTTTTGGCATTCAATAAACTTGTCATGCCACATTACACATTATTTGATGCCCAGATTATCACAATATGTCTGGCCATCAAATTTATACGTTGAAAACCTTTATTTCACATTTACTGTGGCGGCCATCTTGAAAAATGGCCACCATCTTGGATTTTCAGGTGGATAACGGGCTTTTCTGATGAAGAAGGTCCTAGTCATTGTGCATGCCAAATTTGATGCTTGTATCGCAAAGTGAACGATTCTTCTGAAATATGGACTTAATCTGCCCCACTATAACGGGAGGCAACTGCAAAGGTCTGTACCATAGAGTTGAATAGAATACTAGAGTGGACACGGCATTGGCTGACCACACGGGAAAACGTCCGACGCGGCCGCCATCTTGCGTGTGCTAGGCACTCAATGTAAATAAGCGTAGAATGGACCCACCTCTGTCAAAAACGGCTTTGTTCTGTGAAAATATCCACTGACACACTATACAATGATGATATTTGAAATGCCTGACTCTATATGTACGTAAATCGCATCAAACCAAACGATAATTAACGATAATTAAAACGACACAATATGACCTGTCATTAGTATAAGTGACGCGTACGGATCAACAATGAATATACTAGCTAATATAAAATATCAATTTATTATACAAATCGATATTTGTGTTCCTTACTCAACACTGCGAGGGCTAGGATTCCCGGCAGTCGCAAGATGGCGGCCACGATTGCCATGAGCAGTGCGCCTGTGTCCACTCTAGTATTCTATTCAACTCTATGGTCTGTACGATTTGTCTGTAAGCGTCATGCTCCCGTGAGTTTTCGGGTCATGTGTCATGGTCGCATTGTTGTGACAACGGCCGCATTTGACTTGAGCTAGACGTTTGCATGCGGATGCATCCGTTTGCAGCCTGACGCTGAAAATGTTGCATTGTGGTTAGAAATTGTGTCCGACATGCCCGAAATGTGTGAGGTTGTCACGAGTTGTCACAACAATGCGACCATGACACATGACCCGAAAACTCGCGGGAGCATGACGCTTACAGACAAATCGTACAGACCTTTGCAGTTGCCTCCACACAACTGCAAGTGGCTAGCTAACGCCTCCTCGGTGACGCTACTTTGCCATGGTTGGTTAAAAGTTCACTGACGTCTGTGCACGTGCATTGTCCGGTGCTCCCCGACTGGACTTGTCATCTAAAGTGTACGTTATTGTACTCCAATTTGAAGATATATCTCTTCTCTTTATTTTTACCTTGTTCTGATGGTTTATCTGACGCTGTCAAGCCCGGCCCATTATTTATTTAATTATTAATCCCATTTCTATTTCATTGTTCGTGTGATATACCTACTTATGGTCTTTGTTTTATGGTTTTGCTGTCTTGGTTTTCATGTTTGTGTTGTGGAGCACTTTGGGGCAACTCGTTTTGTTCCAATGTTAATCTAAACAATAAGAAAGACTGGACTTGAATTAAACTCTCAGTGCACCCCACTACAACCATAGACTGTAGAGGACTACAACCCCCGCCCTCCCTCTCCACACATGATTTGTGTGTCATCTGCTACGATGATCGGGGAGGCGCGAGCTCAGTCTCGTTAGAATTTGTGTTCGACTTTATTTTCCTCATTTAATGCCCACCCCTGCTGTGACCAGCAATTCTCGTTGACGTATGCAGCCAGTTGCAGACGGGCGGACTCGAATCTCGAACGAGCCTAACCTCACACATTTCGGGCATGTCGGACACAATTTCTAACCACAATGCAAAATTTTCAGCGTCAGGCTGCAAACGTCTAGTCCAAGTAAAACGCGCCTAGTAGCTTTAACCATCACTGTCATAGAGTAAAAACGGAATGCATCATGATGGTTGAAGGGATGCCCCGTGAAGTTATGGAAGTTCCATCCTTGAAGGACTCCCACACCACTCACCATAGACTAATCACCGGTGACAAAATCCTGTTCGAAACCAGCATTTACAGAATTTGCCTTCAGGCCGTACTCATATGTAATTAGGCACTTCTCTATCTAGGCAGGGAGTCATCGAGGCAGCTGCCTTCTTTTTAGAAAGAAGCCGGTGTACTGGTATCGTTTTGTATGGAAGCCCGTTTCCGCCACTTTAAATGAAAGTTTTTTATGAATTGCGAGATAGTATCTCACAATTCTAACTTAGTATCTCACAATTCTGACTTATTATCTCACAATTCTGACTTATTATCTCACAATTCTGAGTTACTATCTCGCAATTCTGAGTTACTATCTCACAATTCTGAGTTACTATCTCACAATTGTGAGATAGCCTAGGCATTGGGCAGACACCCCAGCCTACATTCCCATGGAGATAGTATCTCACAATTCTGACTTATTATCTCACAATTCTGACTTATTATCTCGCAATTCTGAGTTACTATCTCACAATTCTGAGTTACTATCTCACAATTCTGACTTATTATCTCACAATTGTGAGATTCTATCGCAGTAAAATACCATCTCAACGCGTGGCAGAGAATCATTCATGGGCCAATATAGGTCAAATCGTTCGTTAGGTTACAGTCTGTTTTGTTGGCGATTCAAGAACTCGGTGTGGATTATACACTGCATTTGCTTTGATTGTAATACATTAAAACGGAGTGATTGTGGCATACACCATTGTGTACAACTACCCCATCCATGACTCTTAATAAGAGACGGACAGTTTCTCTGTCTGTAATTATGCCAGCAATCCAGCATTTCTGATGCATCCATCTGTAGCCGTGTTGTTGACCCGACATCTGTAGCTGCTGATGGATGAACTCTGCCACCTCGACAACATGCGTTTTATTACGCCTGCGCCAGAGCTGGTTTCTTGTCAAAGTTCTCTGTAAAGTGCGGAGGCTTATTTCAATGCCATGCTCTTCATCTAATAGCCTCCAAATCTCACTTTGTGTGAAACCACGTCGAAAATATCTTTCAATGATCGTATCCATTTTGAATGACCATGGGAATGTAGGCTAGGGTGTCTGCCCAATGCCTTTAGGCTATCTCACAATTGTGAGATAGTAACTCAGAATTGTGAGATATAACTCAGAATTGCGAGATAGTAACTCAGAATTGTGAGATAATAAGTCAGAATTGTGAGATAATAAGTCAGAATTGTGAGATACTAAGTCAGAATTGTGAGATACTAAGTCAGAATTGTGAGATACTAAGTCAGAATTGTGAGATACTATCTCGCAATTCATAAAAAAAACTTCCATTTAAAGTGGCGGAAACGGGCTTCCATAGTTTTGAGCTATCGACAGGGAGGTTGTATTAGCAATAAGAGGATAAGAGGATATGCGGACACAGAACAACTTTGATGCTGCTTGTAGACTTCAAAACACGCCAAAACCTCCAGGCACCATTTCCTTTCACCACTGCTTGGCTGGTGACATACCTTCAGTCGACCCGTGGAATAAAATGTCGCTGACGGATTTTTAAGCTGAAGCCGTTCCTTCAACAGATTGCTTCCATAAGCGAAATACATAAAGTGACCATCACTAGACATACTGAGTCAATTCTATGTCTGATATTTTGGTGCTTTTATAAAGTTAATGGCTATGTTACGATACACCGGTAGGTTACTTCACGCTAGCTGTCGATAACCAAAGAGCGGTGATAGTATGCGTCGACACAACGCACAAATAGGCGGTCAAAATAGCCTGAAATGAAGTACGAGCAAGGGGGAGGAATATATCCGGAAGTTGAAGCACCCATGGGGAAATCTCAACCCTTAAAGGGACAATAGCATGTAGCATTCCGTTGACTTCCATTCATTTTAGCATCACTTCAAACAATCAAACAACTTTACATTAGAAGCCATCCGTACCTTGATATTGGCATTGTTGTAAACCAGAGAGGACACAGCAAAACATATTTGCTTCGATCGTAAATCTGTCACGTTATTGCCTTGTAAGAAACGTTTATCTGAAATTATGCTAAAAATGACGCCATAAATCATGCCACGGCTAGTGAGTTTCTGTCGCACAGGAGAAAATTTACCGTAGGCCTACTGGTTGGATCATAGATATCCTATACATATATAGGATGTGTATGGGTTGGGTAAGCTGTAGCCACAGTCATGCCTGTTTACTTTTCTATTCATGTTGGGAAAACATTTACATCACTATTTCCCCAAAAATAAGAACCTTTGTTGCCAAATGAGATGCAAAACTTCCTCTCATCAGAGAAGAGGACTTTGGACCACTGGGCAACAGTCCAGTCTTTCTTTTCTCTAGCCCAGCCAAGGG
The DNA here is from genome assembly GCA_027475355.1 of Coilia nasus. NCBI lineage: Eukaryota > Metazoa > Chordata > Actinopteri > Clupeiformes > Engraulidae > Coilia > Coilia nasus. Next base: position 3,505,511 of record CM050201.1, on the reverse strand, counting down.
GCCTGTGGCGTTGCTTGCTTGTGAGGAGTGGCTTGACAACAATAATTTGACATTTGAATCCCATTTCCAGCATCCGCCTGCGTGTTGTTTCTCTTGAAGCAGCAACTTCAGCCTGAGTCCACTCCTTATGAAGTTCCCCCACACTTAGGCCCTTTCCTGACCATTCTCTCCAGGCTTTGGTCATCCCTCTGGCCTGTACTCCGTTTTCTTCCACACTTCGACCTTTCACTTAACTGTCCATTAATGTGCTTTGACACAGCACTCTGAGAGCACCCAGCTTCTTTTGCTACCACTTTTTGTATCTTACCCATCTTGTGCAGGGAGTCAATGATGGCTTTCTGTGCAACTGTCAGATCGGCAGTCTTCCCCATGATTGTGAATTCTTCTCAACCAAACAAGATACAGGCTTTTTAAAGGCTCAGGACCCTTGTGCAGGTGTTTTGGATTACTCACCTAATTAGTGTAACAATTTGGACCTACAATACTGAAGCTTTTCGCAGTATTCTAATTTTATGGGTTTTGGGGTTTGAGGTTTTATTAAGCTGTAAATCATAATCAGGAAAATGAGCTTGAGTTACCTCACTTTGCATGTAATGAGTCTATAAAATGTATTGGTTTCACCTTTCATGTTAGACTGCCTGAATAAAACAACTTTTACACGATAGTACCTGTAAACGCTGAATTGTTTCTCAGGCTTGTCATTAAATAATATATACATTATACAAAATGGCCTCCGATTGAGTATTTAGTGTGAACTTAAATTGATTTAGGCAGAATCTATCTAAGTTTTCCCCAGTTAAGTCTCCATCTATAGGCTCACAAATGCTGAAAAGTACAAGTCCTGTGCTAAAATCTTGAGCCACACTTACATGGCTTTTACAGGGTGAAATCAGTAATTTGCTGCATAGACCTACAATAGTCAGCTACATTGATATATCATAACTTGGCACAAATTTTTATTCATTTTGTCCAGTCGACAGTGAGGTGAGGTGCTCAAAAATCCACAGACACACAAATAATCAAAGACGAATCAAAATGCCTCCTTTTCTAAAACCAGCAGCTTTCAGAACATCCCAAACATTTGCATTCTTTTTTGCATAACAAAGTACACAGAAACACACTTTGATCAGAACATGGTTTAATATACAAAATGCAAAAACAAATCTGGGAATAGACAAAAAAAAATCTCAGCTGATAAAAAAAAGTCCTGTACAAACAGTGATCATAGAAAAGCACAGAATGAACCGTGTGCAATTATCTCCTAGGACCTCCTCTGCCGCGTCCTCTTCCTCTCCCACGTCCTCTGCCTCGACCCCGGCCACGGCTAGCCACTGCAATAGGCACACCCACAAGTCAGGACCCAACACACACAAACCTTTACCAGTCAACACCTAACACACTAGGGGTGGGTATCACAGGGTACCGGTACGATACATGATACATAACCCACTATACCGATAATGATGATTCTGGATAACCGATATATTAAAAGACAGAGTAGAGATCATATGGCGACACGTCACAATGTTTAACTAAAGAAAAATAAACAACAAAAACGTAGTGGAGGAATTACGTATTTGTGTCCGTTTAACTCAATTTGAAACAAAATCATGATGTAGAGATAAACACCCACAGTAGAGGCTGAATCCTTCTTATTTGCCATTTTCCTACAGTAAACTTCCTCTTCACCCAATTCTCACTCAAGTTTCACATTCAAATGGGCATTGCCACTTAGTGGAGTGAAGTAGCAACGGCAGTTAATGAAATTGGCAGGAAATGTATGACAAAGTTAATTAATTTAGTAAATTAAATATCGATTTCTGAAGTTAACGTATCGATTACTGTATCATATTAGTAAGAACATTGATATATTGAAATATCAATATTTTGTCCCACCCTTACAACACACAAACACCCACAAGTCAGGACCCAACACACAAGGGGCGTAGCCAGAAATCTTTAAAAAAATCAGGTGGCTCTGGCCCAACACACACAGGTTCTTTTTATTACTAAATCACTCAATCGAATGTATAAAGCCTTCTGATTGGGTGGGCCTGATTGACAGGTGGGTGGGCACAAGCCCACTCCAGTCCACCCACGGCTACGCCTATGCATCACACACAAACACCCTTGACCCAAAACCATTGACTGTCCCGGTGTTTATGCATTTATGAACAGTTATGGGCAACCTGGACTCAGAAGCTGCAATCTAATACTCCAAATCACCTGTTTCTACCTGTGTACAGGCAATTTCAATAATTAACTCTTCTACCTGGCTGAAGTTGTGCCAATTACGATCATCTGATAAAGTGAATAGCTGGAGCAAATAAATGTTACTGGACTGTAGCCAAAGATAAGCCTGGTCAACCAGCCCCTCATACTTCATTTCATTTGAACAGAGTGTCTGGTAGTGCCTTCATTGACATTGCTGTATTAGGCAGAATTTTGTCCTAGCCAGAGGCAGTGTTCGTGAACGATGATGTTAACTTTGTGTGCTACATTTGAATTGTAGTGCATAGGCAGGCCAATTGCATGCGTGACGACCAAACGTTAGAGACTGGGTAAAGGCAGAGCTACTTGACTTAAACTACAGCAGAGTCCACACCTCCAGGAAGAAATCGTTTCTCAACACAGCACTGCTAGCCCCTCTGAACAAAATGAAATGAAGCAAGAGAGGCTGGTTCACCAGGCTAGACAAAGATGGTAGATAGGCAAAGCAAGATGCTTCATGGTAGTTCATGTCTATGGGAGCAAATTGGGGATTAGTTCCGCCCTGCATGCAGGGGCGTGTCATTAACGCCAGGTTGCTCACCACTGTTTATAAACTACAACTATTTGATTTTTCATTACATGCTGTCCTTAAAATGAACAACTGAATGATAACTGCGCATATTCGACCATGGAAAGCCGCTTGTCATCATTTTTGTGCTTTGATCTGCTCAACTGGACCATACAAATCTGTGTGTCATGTACTAGAGCTATTAATTTTAATGCCTGGCTATACTTCTCTCATACATGGCAAACAAACTGTCTAAGAATTTGAGAAATTGAATTGTTGCTTTTCACAATGATGGCCTATGCTATAAAAGACCAGCAACACCATGAAACTGAGCTACAGTCATTGAGTGGTTTTCCAAAACAAGTTCCACTCAGAACAGGCACTGACAAGATCAGTCAAAGTTTCAGATGCATAAGTTGGCTTCAAAAAATAACTGCATGAGTGCAGCCAGCATTGCTGCAGAGGTTGCAGAAGTGGGAGGTCAGCTTGTCAGAGCTAAAGTAATATGTCACACAGTGCAAAAACTCGGTCTGCACTGTCGTCCTCCTTTAAAGCTTGACCACAAAAAAGCCTGAAAACTGTTTGCTGATGCCCTCCAAAAGCATGAGATCCTGAAACCATATCCTGCAGTCTGACGAGAATAAGATAAACGAAAATAAAATAAATGGTTTAAATGGTGTCAGGCATGTGTGGCAGCAGCCTATTGAACACTGCCATTATAATTGTGCCTTGCCTACAAAACAACCCCTAACACACCTCCAAGATGACCACTGCCTTCCTAAAGAAGTTGAAAGTGAAGGTAATGGAGTGGCCAAGTATGTCTCCAGACCTGAACCCTATTGAACATCCACAGGGCAATCTTAAGCAGGAGATGAAGGAGCACCAGTATCTGCCAGGCCCGTAATGACATCATGGAGGAATGAAAAGTTAAAATCACTAAAACAACCTGTGCAGCTTTGGTGAATTTCACATTAAGGCAATGGTAGATAACAAGGGTTCACACAAAATATTTTGACACAATTTAGACATGTTCACTGTGGGGTGTACACACTTTTGTGGCCTACTATTTATGCAAACATTATTGTGTGTTAAGTTATTTTCAGAGGGAAGAAAACCTATACTGCTACACCAGCTTTACACTGACTACTCAAAAACCAAGTTTAATTTGTGTAGTAGTATCCCTTGACAAGATCTAGCACATTTTTTTGCTGAAATGTGAAGGGTGTACTCACTTTTGTGAGACACTGTACCACTTGGATCCACTAACTTGACCCAGGTTAAATTCTTAAGTAAATCATGGCAGTCTATCCAGTGTGTGCCATCATAATAATTAATGGCATCACAGAAGGCTGAGCATATATTTGCATCTTGTAATCTACTGAGCCCATCAGAAGATCAAAATGAATGTGTACATTATACCACAAGACTGAAATGTAGTTCACAGTCCTAAAATAAAAAGAAATAAAACAAAAAACCTCACCAGCCTCTCTTTTCTTGGACTTGACTTTGGGCTCGATGTCCACCAGCAGAGTGTCGAGAGGAAGACTGTCTGGTAAGATGAAGTAGCGGATGTTGTTGCCGCGTATACTGAGAGATTCCAGCTGTGAGGGTTCCCTGTTCTTTAGGGTCATTTTGACAGCTTTCAGGTGCGTGTTCATACTCACATCCACACCTGGGGAACAAAACCAAGAATTCACGCAATGAGGAAGCGACCCATTTCAACTGTGTAAAAAAAGGCTGAAGAAAGATGTGAATGTAACTCTTTAAAATCATGTTTGTTTTCGATCTGGGCAGCTTTAAAAATGGAATCTCCAATGTTTCTCAGTGAACAGTCAGTGAACATGCTTAGAGAAACTTATGCGATCAATCAAGGAGACTACAGAGGTAGAGAGGGAAGCCCAGACTGATATCACCATCTGTGCGAGATGTTGCTTTAAAGCAGCACTATGCAACTTTGTGTTCCGTTTGTTCCGTTGTACTTTTTCTCAACAGAGCTCCCGCTAGTGTCTCCGAGTAAATGGACACTCTCTTTAAAATTCCCTTCCCCTCACCCGCGCATGTATTTTCAACTCACCTCGTCACAGTAACCGGAGAATAGGAAAGTAGTCATGCCCACAGAGGTAAACAAAGTCACAATTTCTTTAGAATTTAACGTGATGCTGCTTCTTGTGATATTCGAGACTTTCTGAGACTGAGGGTGCTGGGATAGACACCCAGATATTGCAAGCATGGTATTCTGTCCACAGACACCGGTCTTCATTCACCTGGTAATGGCCCATTTAAGCATATACCGACTTGTGAAGATAATTAAATAACTTGAAAAAGTTACATAGTGCTGCTTTTAATAAAGGTGTCATTCTCTGTACTACTTCTGGACTCTGGAACCTTTCACACAGGGCATAAAGCAAGAAATGATTCTATGCCTGAAATTATCAAAACATTTCAAAGTTGTATTACCATGTACTAGCAAATGTTAAATGTAGCCTGCTGTCCCATGCCTGATTTCAGGTGCCATGCCTGAGATCCTTCAACTCTGTGTATATCTTCACCCAACCCCTGACTTAAAGGAGAAATTCTGTGTAAAATGAAAATTGGCATGTTAAAACATTATACCGAGTTGGTATGTTGGCTGAGGAGCAAAATTGAGTTAGCCTGTTGCATTCAGAACTTAACTATTTTTCACCTACCACTGTTAGCCTTCTGGCACAAATGGTAAAAAATAGTTAGTTCTGAATGCAACAGGCTAACTCAATTTTGCTCCTTAGCAAACATACCAACTCGGTATGACGTTTTACGTGCCAATTTTCATTTTACGCCAAATTTTGTCCTTTAAAAAAGCAGACAACTGAGACCCTGAAGCTGTCTCATGTTGAATGTTTTTGAGTATTTTTCAGGCCAAAGACCCCTCGGCTTGGCAGAGTGAGCTATTATTATATATTGAAGACTATAGTATTGTGCTGCTGTGCCAATGTGGCGAAGAATCAAACAATTGTGCAGTGTTCTCACGAGTAAACATTGATATTAGAAAATACTACGTGCTGTTTGCAGGGGCGTCGCCAGAGTACTGGTCTGTAGTGCCCCAGTATAAATTTCACCAGTAAAAAAAATCACTTTAGAGTTTTAGGTCTACATGGAATAATCTACAGAATGCGCACATAGTTACTTAATATGCAAACGTATTGCTACTTTATTTACTCCATACACAATGCGCATTGCGCACATGGCTAATTAATATGGCAATTTATTCACGCGACGGCTGTGATTGGGGTCCTGTGCTCACTTCAGAAACAACTTCGGGACGTAAGGTCTAACAACTCTGAGCGCTATTTCTTTCCACCTGTCTCACAGGTAAACTGCTCATCATTGTTGTTTGTTTTCACCTCTGTGTCGCCATTTCCATTTAAATGTTAGAACTTTTTACCTTTAGTGTATGAGGCAGCTGTCATGCAAGCTAGTTCTGGCTGTAAGTAGCCAACTGGAGACGTTAGCTGCTGTCTTTTAGCTAACTGGCATATGCCTATTATCGTTGTTGATTCATGTAACCAAAGATCTTAGATTCTTTTCCTCAACACTCTCTGATGTAACTGACCTCCCACACATTTCTGGAGATTGCTATCTTACATCTACGATGTTTGATGAGCATATCAACATAATCTGATATGATTGTATGGTTTGAAGCAATATTTATGTTTTTTTTTATGATAAATAGCTGCTAAACATGTTTTGCTTGTGCGCTCGTTAATTCTCTGTGCCCCACTACAGTAATAGGTCTAGTGACGCCCCTGGCTGTTTGTACATGCCGGAATGCAGCTATAACAACTTAAATCCTTATGCCTGCTGAATATAACCTTTAAAAATCAATCAAACCAGTTACTTCTGTTTTACCTGTAATTGTGCCATGTACTTGGGTGCCATTCTTGAGCTCAATAGTGACCGTTTCATGGCTCAGTTTCATCAAAAACCTGTACAAAAACATAATGATGATTTATATTCAACTGACAAAACATTGTGAGGATATGATAAAGAAAAACTTTAGAGTTGACAAAAGCTTTATATATGTACAGCTGAGCCTACGTGTTGTGTGAAAAACAGGTCAATGCGAATCGGAAAGTGTAAAACCAAACTTAACTTGCTACCAGCATTACTATGTTTATGATGAAATATACTGCGTTATAACTCGCTACCTGCTATGTGTAGAATAACAACAAAGATAACGAACCAGTCAGCTCCAATGTTTTTCAAATCCTGCGAAATAAGTACAATGGCATCCAAGCAACGATCTAAAGATGCTCTAGACCGTGTTTATTTACCACCTTAAGTCAAAATCTGTTTTCATTCATTCATGGTCTTCCCGCCTCATTCGGTGTATTTACACAGACGTTAGCAGGAGAGCTACAATGAATCTACATCCATCCTTACACATAGATAATGTTTTTTTTTTAATCTTAGGCAAAGTTTACAACCTAACATGCATGTGCATGAACTTACCTGACGAGTTTCATGTTGGTAGGCGATTTACACAATTACTCCTCTACCTATACAGAAAACTTGAAAAATTGTAGCGCGAACGACCACTATGCGTATACAGGCGCCAATGAGATGATAGTGGTTAGCGGAAAAAACTGCAGAAGATCGGAAGTGGTGGTGATATACGCCATTAAAGATATTGCTGCCACCTATCGGATCGGATGGAAACCCGGCCTCCAAGGCAAAAATGCACTGTCACAGGATAACAAAAAGATCCAACTCGATGGCACATTTAATTTACCAACTCGATGGAACATTTATCCATTTACGTTCCATCACACCTTTAGATTAATCCGGAGGTGACGTAGCGATAAACCAATAGCTTTGATATACAATCAATGCTTTTAGATCTCTGCTACCATAGTTGATAATGAAGTTTTTTGTGTATTTGGTAATGTACTCACCTAATCATATCAACAAATGAATTACCATGTACATCAGCACTCAACCCAAAAATGAGGAAAACTTGAACCTGTTTTTCAAATAATTAAAGAATCACAGAAATCGAAGAATCAAAGAAAATTAAAAATTTAATAGCTGTGTAAGAAATGGTAGAAGCACTTATATGCATATACAATAGCAACATCTATGTAATAAACACTAAAAATGATGAACATAAACTACCAGCCTCACTAAAGCTCATGTTTTCGAGCACAATACAACACAAAGAGTGGCTCTTGAAAGTCCTGTGGCTGTGCTCTTCCTCTTAAACAGCAGCGGTTTCATTAAGGGCATGGATCTTTACAGTCCAAAACCAAAATATTAGCAAGTCTATAAACATCAATATAGTTTGCCTACATACTCTTTAGTCAATGAATTCATTGCTTAACTGTAGCTGAAAACCCTCTAAATGTTCTTTTAGCTTCTCTTTTATATCTCCACTTAGGACTGCACCCCTAATGTTTGTTTGGAGGTTGCCCTGTCTTTCACTTGGTCCAGTAGCCCTCAGGCAAATAGCTTCCCCCTCGGTTCTTAGCCCCTCCCTATCCTCCACCAGGTTGCTCTGAAATCCAACATCTGACACAAATATCGTCTCAGTCTTCACATCCTCACTAAGACCCCTGACTGTGACTGAACCTCTGTCCTCAGCAGAAGGTACTGAAAGCAGCAACAGGCTGCCCTCTGTTGTCTCCTGAACCCAGTACACCTGCTGCTGGTTTGACTCCTGTTGTCCTTCGCCAGGAACCACATCTGCCAGTAGCAACCCCTGTGGAAAGGAGGAGCCGGATTGGATGAGCTGGAATGAAGTGCTGCTGGAGTCCTGCAGTGTAGAGCTGGGGAAAGTTGGCCCTGCCACAGAGCGCATCTGCACACAGGTCTGGGTTTGCTGGTGCATGACAGGAAGTGGGTGCAGCGGGTTGCCATGGCAATGTATGCTAGCGTCTCTTGCCTTGTCTCCTTGTGGATGCGGAAGCTCCAGGGTGACGAGCTGCATGTCCTCCTCGGTCTCTGAAGTTTGGCAGTAGTAGAAGTAACACTCCTTTGGAGAATCTCCACCATCACCCTTGGTCTCCCCAGGTTTTCTACCTCTACGTCGCTTGGCAACCCATCTTCTCCGTCTGCCTTCAGCCTCCCTTTTGGCCCCACGTCCATCTCCTTGTGCTGTTCTCTGGACCCTGTCTTTGGGCCCTTCCTCATCCCTCCCTCGTCCACAGTAAAAGCAGCAACTGTCTTCTTCCTCCCCGACGCCTCTTATCCGGCCCTGCCCCCTCCATCCACCCGTGTCCTCACCCATTGCATCCAGGTCCTCTGCTGCCCCTTCCAGCTCGCTGTTCTCCACACTTTCAAAACTGTTTCCTCTCTCTGGCCTAACAGGCTCACTTCCTCCCCCACCCCCTGGCTGTGTGGACCAGGTCGAGGGCTTCCCTCTGCCCCCCCGGCCCTCTTTCACACGGCCCCCTCCGTCTCGCAGCCGGAACAGTGTGCTCTTGAGCCGGCTCTCCTGGAGGCGCATGAGTGCATGCCGCAGCCGGTTCTCCCGCCGCCGGGCAGCACTCAGCAAGCGAAGTGCTTTCTCCAAGTTGTCGATGGCCCGGTCGTACTGCTTCCGCCACACCAGGGGGCAGAGCTGAGCATAGCTGTGCTCTCTGGGCAGGTAGAAGCCTGGGGGTGGAGGCAGCCGCCTCATGTAGCGGGATGGGGATGGAGGGCGGGGAGATGAGGGAGGTTGGGGACGGTCCAACTCCGTGTCACAGGCTGATTGGTGTGCTTGCATAGGCACAACAGAAATGTCTGATGAGGCTTGAGGAGCAGCGCCAGTGTCCGCCCACTCCTGTGAGCCATGTGCTTTCTCATTGGTTGACTCTGATGTGCAGCTTGCTTCTTTACCAGTCCCACTGTCATTATCCGCAGCTGTTTGCTGCCCACCATGTCTATCAGAAGACTTTTTCAAAGGAGTGGCTTTTGTCCTGGAAATAAAAAAGGACAGTTGCAAGAAGATGAAACAAGACTGGAATTAGTTTGTGTGTATGTACCTGCATGTGTGCACGTGTGCGTGTATGTACACATGTGTTATGTCCATACGTATGAGTTGGTTACCTGGCTGGTCTGCCTGTGTCTCTTTGCCTGCCCCGCCCACGTGTGGCCCTTTTTCCTGCTCTTCCTTTCTGGCCCGAGGCCTCAAACACTGTGGGCAGCGCATCGTCTTTTAACCTCCGGTAACCACTGCAAATAGCAAACAAATCACGCAAATTTATAATCTCTAGCACTCTCACTGTTTCCTCTCCAAAATACATTCCATCAATAAGACCATTGTACATGACCAAAGGCCAACACTGAAGACCTGGCTTACTGTGGTGTCAACAGTTGTTGAGTTTAAGGGAGCTTGAGTGTTTAACATTACTGACACTCTTGTCAAATCAACAAAATGCAGAGCTAACTGCTGTGCTATTTAGGATTTTTTTTATGTTGCCAAGGAAGTACAATAAATCTACAACGTGCAGTGTTTTTTTGGGCATAATGTGCTTCTAGCAAGAGTTACATTGCATGTCAAGGCTGGTAATAATTGCATGCATTATGTTAGGCTACAGACATTCTGCTTCATAGTACATTAAAATATATTCTTGAGTCTGTGTGTGGTAGCGTGTTCCTAATTTCTTGTCCATGTCCAACAGGAAATGTGAATAAGTTAAGTCATGCAAAACACACTATACTGCACTGCACTAAAGTGACTTAAGTCTTTTCACAAAGAAGAGTTATTTGTCATTTATTTTCGAAAGTGGTTTAAATGTTTAACCATGCTTTAAAGTGGTATGCAGAGGTGGGGATGGCAGCTTCAGAAAGTAAAAAAACCTGGCATATATTTGATCCAAACATTTCTGACCCAGCTGATCCTAAAAAGTATGCAAATAATTAGATGAGTAGATCAGCAAACTAGTGCAAATGCACATGTTAACAGCACAGGCAGGGGGAAGATACAGCACGGTTTTTATTTTCTGAAGCCAGAATCTTGTAGTGTGTGTTCTCCGCAAACAGTGGCACTTAAAACTCCGCAGAATTGTCCAAATTTGACACCTAAATCACATAATCAATTCATTAAAAAGTGTGTTGAATTGACTTTTAAGGCTGCAAAACATGACTACTGTTTAGCCCATTCAACTCTGAGAGCATAAAGTGTATCGAGGTTCACACCTGACTCCAGAGAGCTCAAAGCTCTCTGCTGTGAAGTGCTTTGAGCAGAAGTAGATGAAGTCACTCTGAGGGTCCCATGGGCCTTGGCCCTGAGGGCCTGTGCGCCTCGAGTTGATGATCCAAAGGGCTCTTCTGGGATTTTCTCGTTTTGGTAATCTACCAACCAAACACAGGGAAAACATACACATATGGCACAACAGCCAGACAGAAATTACACTCAGATCGCCTTTAGGCATCGCTACAGAAAAAAACTCCTAACTTAAGTGACATTATATTTTAAGTTAAGACTACTAAATGTAGACTAAACATGTTCAATCATAGCTTGTGTTTCACGTGACTCTTTCTAACTTACAAAACACAGAGAAGAACTGATTCTAGACAAGACATCTGATGTTTGCACCCAACTCTTCATCACAACGAAGATCCATAGTTGTGAAACATACTATTATCAGAAGGTTGGCCATTTGAGCTAACCTGTGGAATGTAATGCCGGCCTTGCGGGACTCTCTGGTGTCACGGGACTTGCATCCAGCAGCTGAACAGTGTCTCGGCATCTAGCAGTACACAGAGTCAGACTGAGTGACATGGGTTAAAGGACAACTTCGGTGTAAAATGAAAATTGGCATGTTAAAACATCATACCGAGTTGGTATGTGTACTGGGGAGCAAATTTGATTTAGCCTGTTGCATTCAGAGTTTGACTATTTTTTATTGTTTGTCCCAGAAGGCTAACAATGGAAGTGGTAGGTGCCCTCAGACGAAGCATAATGACTACGCTATTTTTAAACCATTAAAACAGCTCGAAGAAACTCCACACTCCATCGGTGTTACCACAGGTCCTGACATTATAAACGAAGCACTGAGAACTTTGTAAGTGTACATAACATTTATTAATAAAATAGTTTTGACAGGCAGTACCTTGCTGTAGTTTCTCGTCGCCGCCATGATGAAAGTCTGCACAAGTCGATTGAGGAACACGAACCAGCAGGAAGAATAGGAGAAGAGGTAGTACAATCGACTTGTTTGGACTTTCATCATGGCGGCGACGAGAAACTACAGTAAGGTACTGCCTGTCATTTTACACCGAAGTTCTCCTTTAAATCATGGGTCAGCAACCTGCGCTCTTTCATCCCTCCGCCGCAGCTCCCTGTGGCCTTAGAAAATAAATAATGAGCAGAGCTGGTACTGCAATAGTACTTTCTCATGTGTGATCAAAAGCTTTGCCTAACTTGGAATAGCCCAAATGAATAATCAGAACAGATTCTGTCTGTAACATAAACATATGAAATAAAGTTAAGATTCTAGCAGGGAATAAGGGGTCATACATAATTTGTTTAATGGAGAAAGGAAGTATGTAAAATCCATCGCTCCAATGTTTTGTGGTAGTCAAATACTGCCTACAAACCATGATAAGGAATAATGGAGTGATCACGCATGCGCTTAAGACACATTGAAAGTCCACTCGTCTCATGTCGTTTTTGTACTCAGGCGTTGTGAAGGGCATTGATTGCCAAACGACAAATCTCCAGAATGTCGAATTTAGTAAGATTGAAGTAAAAGTTATAAAAGACAGAACTGTGTACGTGTAGTTGAATGATTAACCACCTACGAAGACTACCCACATTGACACGTTTGTAACGTTAACCGTACGACGTGAGTAGCAGCAGGAGGTGCAGTCGATTACGGAGTCTTATGCAAACATAACAGGTCCAGTTCATGAACTAATTTTATAAATGTTTGGGTCAGTAAGTCAATAACCATTTCGCTTGTGCGCGGTCACATTGCACCTTCTCTGTAGGTGTTTAATTAAACACTTACTCACCACGAATGAAGACCTCACGAAGATGGCGGATTTCCTCTTCCTTTGGTCTCTCCTCCCCTTTCTGTCACGTCTACTTTTGAATTTCATCACGTGATTCATGCCGCCATACTAACGTGCTGGAACCACAAACGTGCTAACCTACTGCAGTTAAATTGGTAAAGACTGTAAAAGCGTTGTTCCTCCACCATCAAGGACCACGGCTGCCATAAATTAAAATAATAAATACACACATACAAATCTGTTGGATAAATAAGTACAGCATCGCATCAAATGCTGCAATAATGCACTTTGAAAATCAATTCAAACATTCATGCCAATAAATAGCCTAATAATTAATCATTAATTTAGTTTTCTTTACATTATTTTCCAAATGTATTCACTTTCTCTCTATTTATTATATTATTTATATCTATTTATAAATTATTTATTTTTTCTCTCTGTTATTATTACATTTCCATTCTGTTCTTCCAAACAACATCCTATTTTCACAACTTATATACATATATACACTACATCCATGGATATACACATATACACACACAATTATGACCACAAGATGTCTTCTGTTTCATACTGAAAATGTCACTGGCATTCTGAAATGCTAGGAAAAACCGGTGTCCCTCATTTTGTCACACAGTCACCAGAAGATGTCTGACACAAGTGTGATAGCTCATGGGTCAACATTGCATTTACATTTTAGTGGCTAACAGCCACCTTTGTGAAGAGCAGTTAAAGTACCTTTGTTATCATCGTTAAACCTGCAGTCCCGATATTACTGACAGCAGGTATTCATATTTGCCTGTGAAGGGACGATTCGTAATAACTGGCTTTTCTTATGTGTTTGGAACACCATGAAGATGCAGCTCTTTCTCCTCCTGTCTCTCTCCTGTTTGTGTCTGCAGCACCATCTGGTTTTGACAGGTATTGATACTTTGTATCCTTTCTAGCATAATCTTTGTAAATCATCGGTACCATGCAATTTTATGGTTAAGAATTGTTTAGTTATTGAAGGTTGTTTTTGTTATTGTTTAATTTTGTGACAATATCGGCAAACATGACAAGAGTTGCCACTGGCCTATCGAAACAGCCAACAATTATTCATTCATAAGAGAAGTTTTTTTTCCAAATCGGCAGTATGGTGTTTTGGTTGGGAAACAGCAGCTAACAACTTGAAACAGCACAACTGGTTATAAGACACTTATGCTAACTCATGACTTGGACAGACTTAGGTCTGACCACACAACTGCATATAGCCAATGTGGCTGGTTGGCATTATATTATATGTGTGTTACCTGCTGTTTATATATATATATATATATACCAAAATTTAAATCATGCAAATTAAAGTTCATTCATTAACATCAACTGCAAGGGCAAATTAAAATCTTCAAGCTGATAATTAGGTTGTGGATGATGTGCTAGCAAGATTGTCCAACTAGTTAGCTCTCCTTTGTTACATGATAAAGATGTTTGTATTGTAGAAAGTGATGGAGGACACATTAAACACCTTAATGTGTCCATGAAAACCCATTAACCCATAAAAAGTTAGTTTAGAACAGGATCTGTACTTGTCACTTTCAGAAAACTGGCAGAATTAAAATGTGGTGAGAAAGCTTGTGTCAACTTTTTATCGGGGTTGGGGGTAGTTTTATTCAAATGGCCGTAGTGGTCATGCCCTTGCTTTCATGCTCATAAACCATGATATCGCTGGAAAGAGAATGGAATTAACTTTAATTTGGCATATTGATTAAAACTGTGGTAGCCTCATGGATTGAGGTGATTAGTTCAAAAGTATATATATATTTAACAGAGACCAACAGCAGAGGCCAAGTGTATAATTTGTGTATTGTGTGTAAATGTAAATACATTTTGAAACATTTTTGTGTATTCTGTACATGTACCAGTTAAATGTCTGTTGAAATAGGGTATAATGGAGCACATTAAGAATCGACTCAATTAACCAGTTGATCTCCAAGTGACATTTGCATTTATAGGAAAAGTGCATGCAAATATTATGGCAGGGCATCCTGTGGAAATAGAATGGTGAAACTGACAGTAGCTCTTTTCACAGACACAGTGCACCTGATCCACTGGACTCCGGACCCAAAGCTGTCTGCATCTCTGTGGTAGAGTTTTAAAGACAACTTTCCCTTTTGCCTTTCAATAAACTTTTCTGTGACTCGCAGTGTGGCATGCAAGATCATATATTTATTAGGCTACTGCTTTAGGAGATGTAGCTTTTAGCAATGGCAGTGCCTGAAGTGACATAGGTGTAACACACTGGTGCATGCAAAGAGCACAAAGAAGGGGAAAATAAACCAAACACCTCATGACTCATCCCCATTTATGAGATATATCTTACTACTGATATAGAGTTTATAAAACTGGCACCAAATGCCTTTGCTTACACCTGCTGCTTTGCTGTATTTGTGTGTGTGACAATTTTCTGAATCATTACATGTAGCAAAAAAGAATCCAGTTGTGTATTAGTTGTGTATCATAGGTAGTATGTGCCGGAAAAAAATAGGCCTAGTTCCGCAAACAATTTTGTTTTAGTGAACATGAAAATTTATGAACATAATGCAGGTGTGGTATAAGGGCTCATTTCCACCGCCTTGTTCAGCGCGTAGCCGTGTTCAGCGCGTGGGCGTATACAATAGGTTTGTATAGGGACAGAATACGCTCAGAACACGCTTGCGGTGGAAATGGTCTAATCTGTTAACGTGCATTCTAAACGAATACGGACAGAATACAGCCACGCGCTGAACGCGCAGAGAGTGCGGTGGAAATGAGCCCTAAGTGGGATAGTAGACGTCACGTTGTTCGGGTAGCAGACGTTAATGTAGCAGAAGTTTAGGTCCACTCCGCCTTGCATTCTGGCTGTATTACCTCTTCAAGCATGCAGTTCTGAAACCTGAACACTGTGCCATCCATTATCCCTCACATGTTGTAATGTGATATTGATACATGTGTAATGTGATATTGATACTGTGATGTAAGTGTTTGCCCTGGGACTGACTGACGTTTTTTCTGCACATAGGCCTCAATCCAAAGTTCCTGGTTTAAATCCTCCACTGCGGGAGACTGGACAAGATGAAACTAAACCTTATGACTGTGGGAGACAGGATTTAATTACTACACTTGATTTTTGTGCTCCTAGGAGGTCTATGCCATTGCAGACCCCTCAGGCTTCACAGGGTGATTCTACTGACAATATTCAAACCCACAATTACATGATCCTCTCTGAAAAGAGATCTCTTACAGAAAATACACCACTGAAGCACAAATGTTCAACAGAATACGACCATCACAATATTGTGGCCCTGGAACCTGACCAGGTGGTTATGGAGGCAGCCTACTTCCTCTTCAAGAAACACCCAACAAAGTCAACTCTACTATACTATCACAACGGGGCACTGCAAGCTATCAGGGGCCCTCTGGTGAGACTAACTGGAAAGAGCCATGTGGTGTTAGTCGGTCATGGTGTCAAAAGTGGTGATGAAGCAGTCCAACTGGGTGGTCATTTACCTCAGGAGATTGGGAAACTGGTTGCCAACATGGGCCTGGAGGATGGACGCGTCTGCATGATGACGATGGTGGGTTGCTATCTTGGGAAGCACCTGCAGTTTGCTGAGCATGTACTGCAGGTGTTGAGGGTCTTTGGTGTGGAGACAGAATTGCACCTTTATACATCAGCAGTTTCTGTGACTCCGAAAGGAGAGCAGTTGACTGGGGAGGAAGGTGTGTGGAGACGCAAAGACAGCAGCAAGAGCATCTTTGCCAAGTTGGATCTAGGAGGAAACCTGTGGACCAGGCAGGAAGGAGGTACCAAAGGACAAGTGGTTCCCAACTACCAAGGCCGATTGTTGTACCAGAGTTACCTGGAATGGCCAACAGGACCTCAGATGTTTGTCCCAGCCGAGTTCCGCAAGAGGTACCCCTACATTGACTGCCTGGAGGGGCTGACGTGGAGTCTGTTCTATGAGGAACACGGGAAGAGACGAGCTCCAGATTTCGACCCTGGGAACCTTGAGCCAGTGTGGCTGAATAACACACAAATTCCAGCCACCAACGCTGTGACCATCAAACATATCACCACCATTTTAGATCTTGTCTGTGAAATTAGGTTCCATGCTATGGAAGATGCCAATGAGGATATGTTTTATGTACTAAACAACTACATCTACAAATTGCGCAGTAGGACTCTGCACACTGCGCTAGTGGGAATGTTTATCAACCCAAAAGAGGAAACTAAGATCCAAAAGTTCATTGCTGCTTTTGAGGTCCAAAAAGACAGCTACACCTTACAGGAACTCAGACAGGGTCTTGTGGCATCTGAATTTGTCACATTCTGCCGCCAAACCTTCCAGCTACGTCACTGTGAGCGGAACTGTGACCTGTGGGGGCGCTACTTCATGACGGCAGTCCTCTCTGCCTCAGTGCGAAACTTCCGCACCTTCTCACTTTTCCTTGTGACAACCATTGCATGTGAGGTCAGCCACTCCCAGAGTTCGGACGACGGATCTATCTGCTCCGCATTTGTTGGGGACGACTATCCAATGGGATCTCAGGAGCCTGGGCTAGAGCTCAGTCGTCGGGGGTTCTACGGGGGCACGGTCACTGATGTCAGTATCAACAAGAGGGACAAGCTGAAGTGGCTTGATGAGGTGGTTGCTAAAGAAAATAGCCTGTACAAACGGTCCACGGCGCTTATGTCTGAGATCGGTCGTGACCACAATACAGAGCTTGACATATTTGCCAAAGTCAAAGTCATGAATAGCTATGTGTTTTCCTCATTCCTCGAGTTTTTCCGTGGGACTGAGGAGGGAAGGAGGCTGAATAGGGGTTGTGTCAGTCCCCCTAGGTATGATAAAGCAGAGGAGTCATAGAAATCTACATTTATGTCTAAGTATAGGTTGAAGTTAATGTGGACATACAAGTATGCATGTTCAGAAATGGGCAATAATGAAAACGAATGACTAATCTCTGAATGTACTTATATAAATACAATTTGTTAACAAATAAATGTAGATGTTAAATATATTCATGACATGAGCCCCTGCTCCTCAAAAACAGCACCAATGAAAGTTAAATAAACAGTGGTACTGACATACTGAAAAGCTTGTTTGTGTTGTGTTGTCCTATGTACAGTAAATCACATTGTGACACAGAAACCACAATTTTCATTAACTTTGTAGTAACTAAGTATTATTGCACATAGTCCTGAGCCTCAGAACAATAAAATCATATTTCCATTAGGGGCATATGTATCCAGTAAAACAAAATCTGTTGATCAGGGCAGATATCAACTGATTATTTTGGCCTCTGTGTTTATATATGGTTCGTGCTGTTGCAAATTGTCCATTGGGTCAGATTAATTCTAATTCAGGTACAACAACCCAGTCACAATCCTATGCAGAAACATGCCCTATACCTAGCCTATCTTTTGTAACAAACAAGGTTGCACCAGACACTTACACACACATTCATCAACTATAGTAGAACTGACACTTTGCTGGGAAAGGGAAGGCATTTACAAGCATGTGCACACGCACACGCAGATACACACACACACACACACACACACTGCAAACAGAGAAGAGAAACATTATTCATATATGAGTGCTGACATGTTGCTGTACGCTCATGTAAACTGGTGGTCAGATAGTGATGAAAACTGCTCAATCTATCACTGAACACCTATTTCACCTAATTGTCAAAGGTACAGAACTACCACAGGGTGGCGCTATAAGCCATTAGGCGCCAAGTAGTGAGCTAGAGGGTGAGCAATGGTGGTGGGTAGTGATGGTGGTGTAGCTCCAGGGTTCATAACAGACCACCAATGAAAAAGGAGCATAATGAAGTCCTTGATGTTCATGTTTTATTTTATTTTATGTCAATGTAAAGCTGCTTTATGCATATAACTACCCTCTCCAACAATCAGAAATTAGAAAAAGAAAAAAAAAAAGACAAAAAAATGTAAGCACTACCATTTTGCCACAACTGTCAGTTGTGGGCTACTGGGTTAATTTTGAGAAAAACTACATATAAAGTTTTTCACATGACAAACGATGGACATTTGAATATGGTTAAAATGTGTTTTAAACTACTGATTTAGTTTTCAGTTCCAAATGCAATCATATTTTGATGCGAATTTAGACTTGACAAATATGTTTCGTTCCTCATTATAACTGGAAATTGTTTTTTGATACAACATTCTTTCATTTTTTTCCTTTTACTACTAACTACTATAGAAATTCAAAATTACAGAACAGAAGTTGTGATCTCAGAGTAATTATATGGTTGACCTAATCATATACAAACACTCCCAAAGTCAGATATTTGAAATGGAAAAAAAAACATCAAAGTGATAAGCAATGAATTTGCTAGTTAAAGTGAATTACAGCATACAAAACAGAATAAAATCCCTGCAGATGCATTTTGTAGCCACTGATCTTACAGTATCAAACAAAATGACTCTTGACGATGGTGGGCAGCTCTTTTGTTTTGGTGGGCCAGATGTTCCACCTCAACCCAGAAGTGCTCAAAGCTGATGTCTTGTCCTTCTCTCACGCCCATCCGCCCAAGAACCTTTTTAGTGTTCTTGTGTTCCTGAAGGCCCACCACCATCACCACCACAAACAAAATAGCTTTCTACATGTCTGCTGGAAATAGCATGGAATATCATATTTGAAACACAGCTCACTGGGTCAGTGTTTTGTTGTGAGTCAAATTGTCTGAATCACTGTTTTTTAAAACTCATTGTGTTACATTTCTGAAAATTCAGACCACAAAAACTGTGATCTTCCTCAGTGAGTCATGAGATAAAATAGGTTTTGGGTCAGCTTTCAGTGGGAAGTTTGTTTGTTTGTTTGTTTGTTGCATTCTGTTCTCAGTGTAGTGCAGCTAATAGACACTGTACCTTCTCCAGGTTGGGTAGCTCCCTACTGACAAAAAATGTGAATTCATCTTGGGTCAGAGTGGGTCTCTTGTTGGCAGATGCTGCATGAAAATAACAAACCAGGGTATCGATAGCACTCTCCAGGTCTGACTTCTGAGAGGTGAACAGTGAAAGACAGGGAGAGGGGAAAGAGAGAGTCGGAGAGATGAAACAAAGAGACACAGGCACAAATGTATGACTCATAATAAGGCCACTTAAGCTGTCATCAGATAATTGCCTTGAAGATTAGCGAGACAAACAAATGACAGATAATGGGTGGGGCAACCTGATATTACCCTGACTTGTGTATGGCTGCAGGAATTATCAAGCGGCCAGCTACCACTAGTTGAGAAGAAATGTGTGTCTTGCAAACCAGTGGTGTAAACTAATAACACACAGCCAAAGAGTGCACACATAGATAACCAATTACGTAACTGTATACTCATTGCATAAGTTGCACACTTATGGTAAGTTAAGGTAAAGAGGACACACACACACACTGTATGAAGACACACACATACCCAAACATGATGTCTATGCTGTCCTACTATATGACTTTTATTCCTTAGCAAAGGTGCTACAGTGACTGTCAGACTGCAGACAAACAGTGAACGCAACAGTGACCTGACAATGAACATACTATATGGCTCGATCATAGCACATTTTTCGGAGCATGTTTCTTTCTCTGTAGAAGAGATATGGTAGCTAGTCCCTAATGAATTAGTGCGTCAAAGCACCTACACTTCCTCACCTCAGCGAGTGTTTTCTGCTTCATAATAACAACTCTTCTTCTTTGTATCATCGCTGTGTCAGGGAAACTAAGTTTTTTTTTTAAATAAAATTCTTTGAAAGTATTTAACCATAGATGTTGCTTGATGTCCAAACCTAAATAATATTCATTACCAAGTGTACCTGATATCATTATATTGCCACACATTAAAGTACTGTTTTTGTAGACAGCCTACTTCACATATATAATGAAACTTACCTGCGCCATGTCCTTCCTGTTTAAGATGCCGAGGAAAGGTCTGTCAAGTGGTTCAGCTCGGTATCAAACACTTTTTTCTTTTTTTTCAATTTCTATTTTGCAGTGTGCTGTGTTTCTATGCTAATCGTCTTTAATCCGTTCTCAGTAGCACACTACTCAAAGCCGAATATCACTCTGAGGATGAGATATTGGTGAGAATGGTTGGGATAGAAAATGTCTGGAAGCTACAGGCCCCTCCTCCCTTGTCATCTCTCAAAACGTGTTTGTTCTGGCATGTTTGTTCTCCAACATCAATGCATTTTTAAATATGTCTTCTGGTCTGGATCATGACTCATTCTCTATGTACTCCTGCATACTGAAAGCACACACATACACACACACATACACACACAGACACACACACAGACACACACAATCTTTTTGCTAAGAATGTTGAAGTGAAACACCAGTTTCCGAATTTAAAGTATAAAACTGAGAGCAATGGGATGTCTATGACTAGCTGGGCAAGACAAAAGAACATTTGTCCTGGCTAATGTTTAATCTTCCTTATGGTTTCCACTAAAAGACAGATCCTTAGGAGAGATATATAAATACTTGTTGGAGACAAATTCATATACTTGTATTGTAGGTGAGCAAATTTAGAGAACAATGGTTTAGTAAACAGTTGCACACAGGTGCTTTCCTCTTCACCTGCTCAGTAGGTAACATGGTATGACTGTGAGAAATACTGTGGGGAGTTTTTGGATCCTTATCTGGCATGTCATAACCAGTTTACGAATAACAGTGAGTATAATTATACACACACACTCTACCATACACACATATGCACACACTAATATGCACACACACAGACAAACCTGAAATCGAAACTTAATGAAACGAAACTTAGCTATTTATCTGTCTCAATTTCCCAGTGTCCTGATTTGCAGTATAAATAAAGTACACTGTATGCAAGGGTTCGGCCACTAGGATTGGCCACGGACCAATTTTTTCTGAGCCTATACATGGTAGGTCAGTAGATATTTGTCAGTGGTAAGTAAATCAGCACTTTGGGCCAGCTCTTTTAAGTTTTTTTTTTTTTTTTTTTACGCCAGGTACCTACAGTATGCACTGATTGTGACGAGTGATCAAGAAATCCATATGTATGCTATGAAAAATAAAGAAATACAAAGGAGGTTTAAATTCATACCAGCTCCTGGAAATCAATGGGACTTCACACATTTACAGTTATGTCCGTTCTCCTGGACAGTTATCTATAGCATGGGGAATGACACCTTTAATAAAACCCAACCCCTAACATTGATCTTAAGAAAAAACACCGTTTCGGAGCCCAAGTAAATTATTTTATTATTAGTAATACAATTATTTTATTATTTATTTTAATATTCATGCTCATATTATATAACATCATGAGCACGATTTAGTAAAGCATGGCCATAATTTATAAAATGTGCTGGAAGTTGTGAGTACGATGTCATTCAAAATCGTGAGCACAAATTCGTAAAATGTGGCCATTCCCGCATGATTTCCTTATAATAACTTAATGGGAAGCCTGTTATTGTAAGTTACTGTATAAGCACACACAAGCCTAGTGGGCCAGACTCATCCAGACTCATCCAGAGTCATCTGATGCACTGTGACATGAATCTAGTAGGGGTTTACCATTGGTTACATATGGCACACAAAGACATAACCACCCAGCATGGTATAATTATAACAGACATCAGAAGTCTCCCGCATTTGAAAAACTTCTCTTGGAAGCGAAGTGCAAGTGACAGATGCAGCAAGTGACACGGAGAAAGAGTGAGGGAGAGTGACGGTGATAGTCCCATGTAGTATTTTCGCAGACATAATATGACCTCTTACTCCCTCAGTAGGCTATTCATTTTTTCAGTTGACAATGTTTTTTCCTTCCCGTGTTCGGCGGGCATTGTTGGCCTCCCTGAAATGAGTTTCTGCAGGTTGGAATGTCTAAGTACTTTAAAAAGAATGTTGAGGACAGGGTCTTCACTGCTGTGCCTTTGATGATTTAGGTGATGATGTAAATTATTATAAGTAAATCATGCTCATGATGTTCTCTAACATGAGCACGTTATATAAATCGTGGTCACTTTTTACTTGTGCTCATGATGTTTTATTACGTGAGCACGAAGATGCTTAAAATAATTCACTTGAGCTTTCCTAAGCTCTGTAGAAACCACATTTTGCATGAAAAAAAGTTTACATCCTACTAGTTTTAAACTTGGTTAATCAATTAGTCAGTTCAACAGAACATGATGGATCTATTGCACTGACAACATTAAAAAAGCTCAAGGCTGGTCCACACTTTCTTAGTAATGTAACAATGACCCTGGCATTCAAAACGAGGCATTGAGAACTTTGTAAGTGTACATATTGTCTATTAAAAAGACTGGTACCTTGTGGTAAGCCCTGGTTGCGGTCGTGATGATAGTCCCTACAAATCTATTGAGGGATGCTGTGCCACCAAGGTACTACCTATAAAAGGTGTTTTTAATTAACACCACAATAACAAAATTCCCAATGCCTGGTATTGGATGCTATGCCCCTTGTTACGTTATCAACAAAGTGTGGAGCAACTTCGAGCTATTTTAATGGTTTAAAAATAGCTGTATCTTCAAGATTCTGTCATGCCTAGCTAGCCCCCCTAGCACCCCTAGCTAGCACCCCTTTAAGGTAATGGCTAGTTTGGTAATTATTTGCACTTTATTATAAAGTGTTACAAATATTGCTATTTTTAAACCATTCAAAACACACATAGTAGCTCCATACTTCCCTGGTAGTATGACAAGGGCCCTGACATTTTTAACAAGGCATTGAGAACTTTGTAAGTGTACAGATCGTTTATTACCTGGTCCCCTGGAGGGGATAGACCAGATATTGCAATGATTCTGTCCGTGTGTGTGTGTGTATGTGTGTATATGTTCCTTGCTAGTATATATACCAGGGCCATGACATTTAAAATGAAGCATTCATAACTTTGTAAGTGTACTTTGTAAGTGATGGTTCATTAAAGCTGCTGGTCTGCTGGTGTTAGCTTTTAGCCTGGCATGGATTCCGTCAGCTACTAGTGAACCGTGAATGTTCCGGCTGTGAGAGCCAGCTCTTTGAAGTGAACGACAGGAGCCGGCTCGTCGATGGGAGCCAATTTAGTTTTTTTACAGTGCTTTTCTAGTTTTTTTCCTCCGCTTTTTTTGGTGAAATCCACACATGATTGGTCAAGATGTGTGGCAGCATCTGCATGTCCACTGAGCAGAAAGGGGGGAGGGGAGGGGTTGCAGACACACACAGCGGTGAGCACACACACAGAAGGGAGGGAGACAAGAGACCAAGAGAGAGAGAGAGAGCGAGCGAAAGAGAGAGAAAACACAGAAACGCGACAGAAAACAATGAGAAAATGAATGACAGCAGCAGGAAACGCAGTAAAATTTGGACACATTTTAATGCCATATGCAGTTCAAAGGCAGAGTGTACAGCTCTGGAAAAAATTAACAGACCACTGTAAAATTATCAGTTTCTCTGATTTAACTATTTATAGGTCTATGTGTAAATAAAGTGAACATTTTTGTTTTATTCTGTAAACTACTGCACTGTAAAAAATGATTTTGTGGGGTAGTACATTCAACTGATAAAAAGTGTTTAAATATTACTCAGGAATATTAGTCCACAAAGACAATGTAATGCAAGGGGTAGAATATACCTTCACTACCTATTATTAAACAGTATGAACTGCCACTGGCGAGAAACGAGTAAGGTTTACTCAGTTTGTATTTATACACTGTAACAAATAATTTTGTTTACAGTCTATGGGTAGTACATACAACTCATGAAAACTGTTTAAATATTTCCCAGGAATCTTAGTGAGCAGAAAATGTAACATAATGGGTAGAGTATAGCCTCATTACCCATAATCAAACAGTATTAACTCCAAGTAATGAAACATGAGTAAAATATACTCAATTTGTATATATACGGGCAACATTTCCAGGGAGTGAACTTGCATGCTCGTGTGTGCAGTCAGTTAGTGCTGCATGGAGGAACAGAGAGACAAGTTGTCGACCAGTCGTGACCAATTGTGAAGGTAAGTTGACCCTATTGTGTATTTAACCTTGAATGCAAAAAACCTAACTTGTTCAAGAGGAAATCTATCACATTCGAGTTGTAGTTGCCGTGGTCTGAATAAAACTATTGTAATTCAGATTTCACGATATTTAAACATTGAGATAGCTATGCAGTGAGTGTGAGGTTAGCTATTTTACCACCCTTCTCACAATCTAAAAACGTCACGAAAACCACCACAACAACCATGCCTTTAGTTCAGGGTTAGCTATTTTACCAATACCGTTCTCACAATGTAGAATCTGCGAGAACCGTCATCAACCAAAGACGTTTCAGCCCAGTTTGCCTAGCTTGTCAAATGCTAACTGGTTGGATTTAGTGGTAGGTCTGCTTTCCATGGTTAACGTTAACTGTTAATCCATAACAACAGGTATAGCTGTTCTTTGTGACAATGTATTATCAAAATAAATTCGAAGATGGTGCAGGAGGTAGCTCAAATAAAATGCCAACGTCCTAAAGATAGCACTTTAACTTTACTTAACATTTAGAAGCCCCAGTGATGGCTATTGTGAATGCGCCTGCACGTTAGCTCTCAGCCGTTGAATGCCTATTTTTTCATAGTTCACCCTATGGTTAGTTTTCCGATTTGTTTTTTCCCTTTCACTGTTAAGAATTTGGAAAAAAAAACTTTACATGTTGCGCATCTGAAAATATGCTTTTGTTTTGTCATTTGACAGGTGCTGACCTCCTCTAACTGGGCTACAGGCGTTGATGAACCCATCTCTGAGAATTTTTTTCACATCATCATCTCTGGTTGCTTAATTAAAAACAAACTTACATTTAATGTCTCTTCTGTGTCTGGTCAGTTATTTTATTCTAATAATAATACCACTACTAATAATTAATCATTATCAAATGATAAATAAATAGTAATACTAAGAGATTATATTAAAAAGGGTTTATTTTACCCAATTTTTATGAATAGTATTCCTTTGAGATACTGAGTAAAGACCATGTGATTTTTTTTAGTGTGTCATAGCTGCTGAAATTGGCTTATCTTTACTCGAAAATATGGGGTTAAATGTACTCAAATGGAGTGAGTGCAAATTGTTACCTCAATTTTATTGAGTAAATTCTATAGGTTGTTTTTTATAGTGTGACAACAAAAGGAATGGCTGTCATACACATAGAGATGCTGATTTTAGGCAAATTTGCAGTGGTCTCTTAATTTTTTCCAGAGCTGTAAATTGTGCAAGATGAAAATCTCATATTGAGCAGGCTCCACAAACACACTGTTCAAAAAATAAAGCCATATAAAGGACAAACATTTGATATCATGTGTGTTTTTTACGTTAGTAATTCATTTTACACAGTTTTGTATTGTTTTGGTGATAAATTACTTTAAGAAGCAGAAAATCTGAGAAGCCATTTGGGAGCCGAAAGAGCCTGCTCTTTATAGTCAGCCGAGCCAAAACAACTTGCTCTCCAAAAAGAGCAGAAATTCCCATCACTATAAGTCACATAGCCTAAGGTAGGCTATTGCCTGTACAAACAGTGTTTTAAATAAATTATTTGTACACTTACAAAGTTCTCAATGCCTCATTTTGAATGTCAGGGCCCTTGTTATACTAACAAGTGTGGAGCTACTTTTAACATTTTTAATGGTTTAAAAATAGCGATGCATGGTAAGCCTTTCCGATAAATCTGATAAAATAATGAAGTTCTGAATGCAACAGGCTATAGCATAGTTTTACTCCCCAGCAAACATACCAACTCGTTATCATGTTTTTAACATACCCAAAGTTCATTTTACGCTGGATTTCTCCTTTAAAGGAGAACTTCGGTGTAAAATGAAAATTGCCATGTTAAAACATCATACCGAGTTGGTATGTGTACTGAGGAGCATAATTGATTTAGCCTGTTGCATTCAGAGTTTAACTATTTTTTATCGTTTGTCCCAGAAGGCGAACAATGGAAGTGGTAGGTGCCCTCAGACGAAGCATGACGACTACGCTATTTTTAAACCATTAAAAAAGCTCGAAGGAACTCCACACTCCATCGGTAGTACAACAAAGGCCCTGACATTAAAAACGAGGCACTGAGAACTTTGAAAGTGTACACAACATTTATTAATAAAACAGTTTTGACAAGCAGTACCTTGCTGTAGTTTCTCGTCGCCGCCATGATGAAAGTCCGCACCAGTCAATTGACAAACACAAACCAGCAGGAAGAATAGGAGGAGAGGTGGTACAATCGACTTGTTTGGACTTTCATCATGGCGGCGATGAGAAACTACAGCAAGGTACTGCTTGTCAAAACTGTTTTATTAATAAATGTTGTGTACACTTACAAAGTTCTCAGTGCCTCGTTTTTAATGTTAGGGCCTTTGTTGTACTACCGATGGAGTGTGGAGTTTCTTCGAGCTGTTTTAATGGTTTAAAAATAGCGTAGTCGTCATGCTTCGTCTGAGGGCACCTACCACTTCCATTGTTAGCCTTCTGGGACAAACGATAAAAAATAGTTAAACTCTGAATGCAACAGGCTAAATCAGTTTTGCTCCTCAGTACACATACCAACTCGGCCAGTTTTCTTTTTACACCGAAGTTCTCCTTTAAGTCTGGATTCCGCTGTTTGTTGCCTGCTACCTGATCTATCTATAAACAGCACAGAAATGTTGTTTAAATGGGATGTTTAAACTTGTTTAAACTTTATTCAGTGTGTTCATTTTTGGGATGATAGATGCTAACCACAGAAACATATAAATACAATGTAAAAGTGTTCTCATTACAGAATCTTGCTTTGAAGTTTGTTAATTAAATTGTTGTAGTTTACAGATAAAAGGAGTACAAAATGGTTGCAGGTCATATATTCTATTTCAACATGAAAGTGATTACTGAAATATTCAATGTAATATTCAATACTATGTTGATTTAGCATACTGCAATTAAAAAGTACAGTCAAAAACTGCTAACTCCTTCACTGTCTCTCCAATAAAAATCCTTTATTTAAAAAAATAATAAATCCCTCAACACTGAACCTTCATGATGCTCTGAATGTCCATCTGTTCTGTAGGCACTTCAGACATTTTCTTTTATGATGCACAATGCTGAGGTACACTGCCATAACAGCACAGGTTACAATAAGTCTGTTAAAGGGGCGTGTTCGATATGTAGCCTTCTGCTGTTACAAAAAGATGCTAAACGAAACTGAGATGCATTTTTTTAATCGTGCTATCCTCAAAGCCCGCTAGGCAGTGTGGTGGTAGTTCACTATGCCTGCGGACCCATGGCCCACCCCTAACCCTGCTCTCACAATAACACGCAGCCACACTTGGACACTTTCTCGTGGCTAAGAAGGCCATGCTGGCTGGTGGCCAGGGTCTGGATGAGGTTCCAGAAGTGCTTGAAAGAGATGTCCTCGCCATCATTCACCCCCATCTGCTGCAAGATCTCCCCCATGCCTGCGTCTGTCACTGATGTCTGTGTGGAGACACAACACAGGTACCATCTATGTTACATCACATTACTCTCAGGCTTTAGCTCTCTAATGCACCACGTCACAATGTCTGTTGCTACTGGGTGTGACTTTAGGCATTAGGTTTTCTAAAGCACCTAAAAACAGCATCTTCTGTTTACACTGTCAGCTTTCAGTCAAAAAATACTGGGCAGTTTGTATGTACATGAATTTACACATACTTTCATCAAAAGCAACTTACAATTGAAGAAAACATATAACAAACTAGTTCTATATACTGCAAATGCTTCACACTTCAAGCAAACATTGACCATTGCTGCGAACAGGAGGTGACTGTGTTCTCTGGGCACTGAACCTATTTTAAGAGAGGAACAAGAGGACTTTCGTATGCATGATCAGTAGACAGTTGCCATTCTTCTATTTCTTTACACTGCCAATTAGTGGCAGGACAACCACATACAATACTTTTCTACTGACTCACAGCTGCAACTCATGCTCAGCATGGGACATTCACAGACCTTAGTAATGGTTGGCACACATAAATATATTTGATTTTCCAGGCTAACAAGCTTTTAGAAGGGATAACATTTAGGTTCTATTTTGTGTTGACAGTTTACTTCACCAGTATGCATGTATTACCACAGGTTGCTACCCCTTACTGTAAGCTTTTTGTGAGAGTGGGACATGTTTTGGGAGATATGTGGACTGGTCTGAGTTGATCTTCTTCATGAAAAGGGTCTATAGTCAAGAGAATTTTATTTTCCTGTTATGGAACTCAACTCCCTAATCGGTTGAGACAGGCTTTTAGTATGTTTTATGTATGTTCCTGTATGTATCTGGAAAAAAGAAGAGATTTGTTACGTACAAAAATTGAAGTAGCCTATTATTCAGTTTGGTTCCAGCCATGTGTGTGTATGGGATTCAAACATACACATTTGAATAACATATAGCATTTGAATTTGCTTTTGTTGTGGTAGGGTTCTTTCCCTGCTGCTCTTTGGTTGTGATGGCAGTTAACTGGAATTACATTTTTTCAGGATCCACTACTACCATTTGTTTGGAATAGCATACATAAGTACTACCATAGTCTTAATTATCAAAAGTGGAATTTTCAGGAAAACATGCTCTTCCTTCATCTATCTATGGCCAAATTCTACTTCTAGTTTTACGCTACACAATTTTAAGATGTATGGACTTTACTTTGAACTGGACTGGAGAAAATGAAAGAAGCTGATGTGGAACATCTGGATCTTTACACACACTGTTGCGTTCCTTAAAATTGTAAAATTGTAATTGTTGCGTTCCTGTAAAATTGGACAGAATTGATGATATGAACTAAGAAAAAAGGCCAAATTAAAATGAACAAAATTGAAAATTTCAATGCAAGTAATACACTGTACTCTCATAAGAACACTGACCAGGTCTCACAGTGCTGGAAATCCACACCAGAACCAAACTCTCCAAACAAACTAAACAAATTGCATGCTATTTATAAGATGACTGTGTCCCTCAGAGCTGTTTAACTATCCAAAACAAATAAGTCCCGCCGGCTATTAAATACATTTTCTTGGATTGCCATTACAGTGAATTCGGATGGCCTTGAAGATGAGAGCTGGCCTTTCCTCAAATATTGTTGCCAAGTGTAGGTAACAAGCATTGTAACGATCAGTGGGTGGCCCTCCACTTATTCTTAAAAAATGGTAATCTAGCCTTTAATGAGAATGTTGCAATGGACTTTAGGCAGGCCGCTTGTGGCAACTTGTCAAGTATATTTCACTGCTTTCACATACTTACTACACATAAACACATATAATCTCAAACTAGTGACATGTTTTTAATCTTCAAATTACAAAGGCACATTTGTAATACCACACAGAGTGATATGACTGCACAGGCAAGTATGCAGCCCAGGAAACCAAACTCAACTCAAGGTCAAGTGCCTCACCTGCATGTGTACTGAAGTAGGCCTGGCTAAGAACTAGTCACAGCCACACCTAAGTAGTAGTCATCAGGATTTAAGATTTTTAAGCTCACCTTAGTTAGATTAGGCAGATGAGAAGAAAGGAGACCTTTGAATTCGTCTCTTTTCAAGGTGGGCCCATTATTCCCGGCTGCTGAGTGGAAGTTTGACACCAGCGCGGTAATGGCCTTCTCCAGATCTGAGTACTAGAAACAAATTCAGAGAGATGTTATCTGACAAAGCAATGTTTAAGCTGCAGCATATACTATAGTTTGTTGGTGTACATGTCGATCAAACCAATGTGAGAATAGACTTATAAACTTACCGGTCAAACTGAGAAGCGGTTTGTTTAATTATTAGCATATTTCTCTGAACGATACCAAAACTTTAAAGACTGAGGCTACATAAAATTAAGCATTGGCTAACTATATGTTCACATGCAAATAGGATATATACCGACGTACCATTCATTTTGATCAGTTGACCTGCAAAAGCTATCATTAACTTTCAATTAATTTTACCCTTGTAATAATCCTGGCGTGACGCAGCGGAAGGGTTCGGCGACTAACAGATGGTCTGATTGAGTGGCTTTGCTTTGATCTCGACATTGTGTCATATTAAACGCATATGTTAGTTGCGCCCCTATGTGGAACATACGGTCTGCAGTAGCTTGTCATATCTTTTTAGCCCGTTTTAGTATTCGCGATTGAACTTGTATCCTGGGAATAGACTGGGGGTCTGAATTCCATGGCAAATAAAGTATGTAACGCATGCACAGATCACAAGGACGACATACCCATAGAAAATACGAAATTAACCGACTGTTTTGGAGGTTTACACTCATCACTTATAAACACGTTGTCAGTTTACTCACAAGCATGTCTGACAAGTAGTCCCAACAACTGTTAAAATCTGCGAACAGTTCGAAAAGTAGTCTAACTTCCCATCATAGGGTATCTATAAAGTGTTCGCCATACCTGTTCCGCCATTCGTATTCCCTTTTCTTCACCCTATATTAGCTGCACGCAAACTTTTCTTTCTGCGACGTCCAGTAATTGTTACTTTTCTAACTCAGCGTTCCATTGCTTCTGTCACATCTTGGCAGTGATCCCGTATCCTCCCACTCGCCGAAGTAAAAAAACGCAATTTGAGTCCACCTTCCATGTCCGTCAGACAGCTATGGGGAAAATAACGTTTAACTTTTGTAATTCGACGCTCTGTGAGACTATGCATGGGTTGGGGAGGGGAGATGCATACGCCCTTTGCAAACTATTCTTTCCAGGCATTCTTGTTCAAGTTCAGAGACACCGCTGCATTCTGCCACAGACAGAGAGAGGCTGCACGCACCCTAACATCTGGAAGCTTTTAGGCGATGGTCGGAACACGTTTTGCGCAACAGCAATTTGCAAGTCTGGGCTGGCCTGTCGCGTTTCCCGATTTCTTTTCGAAAATTTCCTTCGACTTCCTTATCCAGCTTAATCGAAAATACAACTCGGTACTCAAAGAGGGGATGGCATTGGGCTTAAACCTGCACTCTTTAGGCCATGTTTCCATTCTGCAGATACAATAACACAACAGAGCGCCGAGTCCATAGCTGGTAGTCAAGGCACTGGCCGTTCATTCAATGCCAATTGTGTAAACAGTGCCCTAGTTCTGTGTAAGTAGGTAAACAGATTTGGAACTGGTGAAACTGCATTCTGGGGAGCGCGATGTTTGAATCCCATACACATACATGGCTGGAGTCAAACTGAATAATAGGCTATTTCAATTTTTGTACGTAACAAATCTCTTCTTTTTTATAGATAAATACAGGAACATACATAAAACATACTAAAAGCCTGTCTCAACTGATTAAGGACATCTTTCGCCAAACATGTCAAAGTCACATGTAATCATAGCCAGCAACAACCTAGTCCACAACACACGGTGCATCACAAACACCATCCTGATCTTTAAAATGGTTGTTAAAATACTATCATTAGATAAGACTTCAGCGGTGTCAACAGTGACAGTCTCTTGAGTGAGCATATCGCTGGCGGCAACAGAGTATACTTGGCTTATTAGACACAACAGGCAAGAAGATTTTCTTGTTCTGCACATCACTATGAATAGCCCGACAGGCTTAGCTGAGACAGTTCAATCCCATGGGAACAGGGCGTGGCACTGAGAACCTATTTGTCTGCAGAGACATGCATTTCCCAACGACTTTGCACCAGCTGTCGCCATCTATCATCACATCACAAACACACTCATATACTGTATGTGCACACACCTGTAGCTGCAGCCATATAGATCAATAGACGTGAGTTGGTTCTGTAAACACACTGAACACATAAACCTCCAGTGAAGCAGCATTCTTTCCCATGGTGATTGATGTTCATAGTAATTGTAAACAGACGAGCACATACAAACATGTATGCCATGATTTAAAGTTGTATTTGTGTCGCAGTGCTGTTTCCAAGCATGGAGTCATCAATATTGACTCTGCCAGGGCATCTGAGTCATGCGCCTGAAATGTTTGAAAGTAATCCTGTTTCAGTATGGTGGGGTGTGGCAAACCCAGTGCAGTTACTTGCAGTTCATGTAAAATCAATCTCCTATATCCAATGTTACCTTCAACCATATGTGGGCTGTCGTGGCTTGTGTCAGTGCATTCTGGAAACCCCTTCCCCTGCTTACATGCCTCTTTAGTGATGTAAGAAATGTTCATTCAGTCATTATTGTCTTAGTCTTTGCACATTCTTTGACACTGTGTGGAGAGACCATGTTAAACAGGGTCTCAGGTTGTACAGAGCTAAGAAAATGTAGCTCACCCAGACAACCCTTTGCTCTGTGTCTCACTCAGGAGCAGTGGCGGTTTTTGGTATAGGCAAACCTAGGCATTTGCCTAGGGCCCCACCAAATTTGCCTTCTTTATGGGGCCCCAAATCTGAGCAGCCAAGCCGCGGTAAATACATTTTTTAAAAATATTATTCCAGTAAATATCAGAATAATACTGAATTAATGTTTAAACAATATTTGTCCCAGGACACATACCCCCCTTCACTGTAGTGCATTGGACTAGTCCATATGTAGCAATGCGTGACACAACGTGTCAAACCAAAGCGGGAACTGTAAACATGAAGCGGAATTATGAGAGTGGCTATGATGCTAAAAGAAAAAAACGAGCAGAAAACAAAAGGAATACAGACACACTGCCAAAACTAACTTAATTTTTTACACCTGCTGCCACAGCATCCGCTGTAGCTCCTGAGGCGACATGCTCAGCTGCCGTTGATGAAAATGGTGAAGTAGAGGAGGAAGGACAACAGGTGGGAGAAGTGGATGTGGCGGGAGCCGAAACCGGAGCAGAGGAACAGGTGACAGGTGAAGATGATGTTGATGAGGAAGAAGAATGTGCTTTGATGAGTAGGCAAACGCCACTAATCAATCTTTTTTGAGAACTTTACTGCTACCCTAAACACACACACACACTGTATCTCTGTGTCTCTATGTCTCCCTCTCCCTCTCCCTCTCTCTCTCTCTCTCTCTCTCTCTCTCTCTCTCTCTCTCTCTCCTCACACACACACATTGTTATTCCTGTCCACATACACACAAAAAATATTTTCATCAGTCCTGATGAAATGTAAATAGCAGTTTCCATTGGCTCCATCTCCATTTTGTATTCTAGTTCTTATAAGCACAAGATCAGGTTTTGTCTCTGGCAGTTTTCAACCATGATTTCAAACATGGAGCATAATAGTGCTCTCTCTCTCTCTCTCTCTCTCTCTCTCTCTCTCTCTATATATATATATATATCTATCTCTCTCATTTGGTCTGAACAATAAACAAATCATTTTAGCAAATGCTGGAGTAATCTGAAACTGATTTGCTGTGGAGAGTTAAGATCATTGTAATAAGACCATTGTTGGTGGTACTGCAGTCGTGGTTCATTGCGATAAGCCAAGAGGTATAGGGATGGTTATTTGGTTTAGGTGTGTGTTACAAATATGAGGGCCCCACATCTATATTTTGCCTAGGGCCCCCACGTGGCTAAATCCATCTCTGCTCAGGAGTGTCTCTAAAGTAGCTTTGCAAAAATACATACATAGCCATCTCCTTTTTGTCCCAGCGAATGCCCTGTACTTTGACATGAACAAAAGACAAAAGTACCTCCACTAAGAGAGCTCCACACCTTTAGAGTCAGACAAAGACTGGGCAGCACAGTGCAGCTAACTCTGGCACAGATCCAGTGTTGAGCTAGATATTTTGGACCCTATAGACAAATATAGTTCTGCAGACATGGTTCACCAAATGTGTGGCTGTTGAAACACATCCTTTCTATCATGTCCCACCAAAAGCTTTTAGTTAGTTTCTTAGTTAAATGACAGGAAATGTCCTCTGTGGCTTATAGTAGGTCATCATGCCTGAACCGGCTAAAGCTGACACACAAACAGATGACACAGATTAGAAGGGAAACAGGTCAGCCTGAGGTCTGAAGTTATATGCACCCGTCAGACAGCATACTGCAAGAATTGTTTAATGGCGGATTATTAGCCTATTCACTTCCAATGTATATCAAAGACATACTTTAGAGTTCTGGGCATTCCGGGACTGTTTTTGGATGACATCAAGTTCATACATTGTGTTTATAGCAAAACCATGTCACCTGGATGAGTTTTCAGCAAAACATATTTGGCATTTTCAACTGATATTACTTACAAGGGCAGTGAGCAGGGCATACAAACACTGACAGTGTCCAGACCTTTGGAGAATCACTTCAATGCTGTTTACAAACCCACAAGTTACCCACAAACACATCTTATTCCAATCTGCAGATTTCACACAAAATGGCTTCTTTTTGATAACCATGAGGCCGTATCAGTATTGGATCATATTCTCCCCTGGTCATCGATAAAGGCAGGAGAGCACAGTAGTCAGCCATTATGGTTATTTCCTCTGGGGAAGCAAAGACCCGTCCCCTTAGGTAGAGTGCTGTGGCTTTAGCTTGGAGTGGTACACTTTCAGCTGCGTTATCAACATGCTTGTGTGTTGTCTGTTACTCGGGATATGTTCTTTTTTTGCCAAAGGTAGCTGTGAAAGCATTATTTATTTATTTATTTATTTATTTATTTATTTATTTGCTTATTTATGTATTCATCGTGGAGTGGATTTAGCAACAATATTATTATTTAACAACATTATTATCATTACATTATTCAAATACTACAAATACAACATTTTAAAATGATGTTAAAATGTATGCTTATGCGCTACGCTATTTGCTGCTTTTGTTTTACTTGTCGGAGTGCTAAATGTGTGTTTAGTGCTAAGTGTGTGTGTGTGTGTGTGTGTGTGTGTGTGTGTGTGTGTGTGTGTGTGTGTGTGTGTACTTTTAAATAATATAGGATATGGGGTGTATTACATTTTAAATAATAGCTGGTGAAAAATTTCAAGGTTTAGACTTGAAAGGCCATCCCTACTTGAAAAACGAATTCAAGTTATGTTTATCGTAGTTACCTTTGCATTGTTTTTTATTATTTCTCCCAGACAGCCTGTCATCCCTTCTGACACAGTCTCCGGGGACCATAGAAGTGGCAGTCGGTGACACCGTCACCTTCACGTGCAACCACAACCAGGTCCTCACCTACTGCCATGCCATTAGCTGGATAAAGATCGAGCCCACGACTGGACAACTTAACACAAGAACTCATGTTAATACGATCTCAAATGAACAGGGGGACATATGCACAGCAACACTCACTGACGTTACACGTGAGGATGCTGGAATGTACTACTGTTTAGCTGTGCATAGTTCAGTTTGTTACTTTGGCAATGGATCCAAGGTCATTGTAACAGGTAAGGAGAGCCTGTTATTTAAATGTAATAGTGTGTGTTTGTTTATTTATTGAGAGCTATATACTATCAGATGATTTTGCATAAAAATATTGTACTGTATTGAGACAGCAATTGAGCTGAACTAGATTTTTTGCAAAAGTAATATGCAAGTAAAGAAATAATTAAGTGTAAAGATAAACTGAGCTAATGTTTTGGTAGAGCAAGGCATCCTGATATTAGTAATTGTGTCTGTTTGTAGGGAGTGTCACCGCCTCTCCAATGGTCAGAATTTTGTTACCAGCACAAAGTGACAGCGCTGATCATGACAGTGGTGTCCCTCTGATTTGCGTGGTAACGGGTGTGGATCAGCTCAGGGTCCAAGTGCAGTGGACGGTCAGTGGCCAAATACGGGACGGAGAGACAGAATCCTTTTGGGTGGCGCAGGGCGGCTCTGCGACAGAGCTGACTGAGAACCGGATTGTGATCTCAGCTGCAGAGTGGGAAGGTGGAGTGCAGTGCACCTGTGTGGTGGAGTACGCAGGGAAAACCATCTACAAAACAGTGCGGCGAGATGGTAATATATATGACATATATTTATTTACCACAAATTTGTTATTTCAACTTGATGTGATGTTGATGTGATGTGAACAATTTAATTCTTAGTTTCGTATCATGCCCTCGCTTTGATAAAGCTGAGCTTATTTATATTACAGTCCAGACAGAGATCACCAGTGTGTCTCTGTGGAAATTAACTTACAGACACATAGACTTGCATCCAGGGCCAGATTATGGGTTCAAGCTATCCAACATTCAGGTGGCTACAAGCCAGTTTTCAGGCAGCACTAAATCATATTTTTTGGAAGGTCTTTGTAATTTTGGGATGTGTGATGTGTGATTGATGAACAGTGTGATTACTCTAGAAAATTTGGGCAACTTAGCTAAGTACCCATACATGGCTGTACTTTAGGGGCCCCTGTCCTTGTCCCCCTTGCCCTCTGCGCCCCTGGGCCTTGGCTCAGTTGGCCCCTTTGCTAAGTTGGCCCTGCTTGCAAGGAAGTAAAAATATGATCTCTGCTGCAATGCTCTTACTGATGATTTTTAAATCCATCTTTTAAAAAGCTGTCGCAAACAAGCCTTGACTGTGATCTTCTGTCATAAGTTGCATGTTTTCCGTTCCTTCCCAGATTCCTCTACATCCAGGGACTGTTATGCAGCTGTGTGGCTCTACAGGGTGTTGGGCCTGACTTCAAGCCTCCTGCTTCTGGTGATGCTAACAGGGCTGGCCGCATGTCGCAGCAGATATGTCAAGAATGTAAGATGAGTTTCTGAGATAGCTCCTCTGTTTAAAAAAAAAAAACGTTCATTAGATCTCAGGTTAAGTAACAAGAAACTGTCAATATATGTGTTGGTTATTCTGCATTTACATATTTACTGTTTATATTTTTTCACAGGCATTTGAAGGCAACAAAGCTTGACATATTTCTAAAAAATTCTGAGTTGATAATGTAACACATTTGGAAGATATGCTTTTATCTGATAGTATTCATGAAGATCTCAGTTATGCTTATTATGCGGCTTTTAGCCATCCTTTTATCCATGTTTAATCCATGATTTGCGCATCTTACACATGCTGTGAATTGAAAATATTAAAGGTTTTTACCAGTGTTGTATGTGGTATATGAAATTTGTTTATTAGGAGGAATATGGTTTACTGTGTCCATATTTTGACACATCAATTTGTATGTTTGTGAACCAAGTGAAAGTGTGCCTTACATTATGTGTGACTGCTGGAGGGAGATAATGGAAAATAAATATGTTATAATTTAAGCAAACGTGATTTTTTTTAAACAATTGGTTGTAGGTTTTTGGCTATGGCCAAGGTGGGGGTGTTTAATTGTAAATATTACAACTGTGATGCTAATTAAGTTCTGCATTACTGGTGTCATTTGAGGTTTCTGGTGTTTTTTTCTCTTCTGATGTAAATGGGTTAGAGTGTAAAGAGTGCATGTTTGCCTCTTTACGTGGTATTGTGCTGGTGTGGTTTTGTGGGCTGGAGGAGAAAGCCAGGACAGCAAAAATGCAAAGTAAAGAGGCCAAGTGATTATGTGACATGGTTTTACCCATGTGGTATGGTGGGTAATTGGGCCAACACAATGAGATGGTCACACACACACACATCAGATGCCAATCTCAACTTAGCCATCCTCACCACTTTTCTTTTTAGAAAAACAACCTTTTACATGAAAATTCATTTTCTTATTATATCAGTATTGAGCTGTATTATAATGCTATTTCTTTTGAGTTATTCATTGTGATTAATTATAGTATTTTTTTAAGCAAATTAATATATTTTAACAACCAATATGTTCACATATGTTTGCATAATGCTTGCATTGCAACTACACAAATTCTCTCTAATATCAGAACCAGAATCTATGGAAATGTAGGAAATAAAACCCAAATGTTCACGACTTGCTGTATGTTTGTTTGGCACAGTTGCTGATGTGAATTGTTAGAGATAGCAGTGGCAGGCTCATGCTAACTGAACTGTGCCATGAAAAGAGCACCAAAAGTCAGACAGCCAACAATTTTCCTTTTTTGGTCGACACCACCCCCAAATAAAAAGACAAGAAATACTGACTAAAAGGAGGTAAATAGCCGTATTGTTGACAGGAGTTGGCTAGGTAGTTATTTCCAGTGTCCTGTCAGGTAAAGCCAAAGTTTGCCAGGGATATACTGTGTAAGACCAATGCTGATATTTAATTCATGATTAGTGACCAGGTGATTCTGTATTATTGGGTTCAGCATGTTATATATAGCAGACATGCCCCAGATTTATGGTGGTTGTGATGACATATGGGCTGAGAAAATCTCTGAGAGCGCAAATCTCACGGACACTCTCAGGATGAAGCACAGACTGGCACCACTGGTACTCTTTGCTTCTGTCACCAGAGGTAACTCAATCGATCTTCTGGACCACGTTTAGTTAAGCTTAATGTAGATACTGTAAAGCAACTGAACTATCTAAATTACACTTAGAGACATTTCAGGAGCAAAAATTAACACATGATGGATACTGTGGTATTAATTTGATTACAAATGGGTTAGAGTGTAAAGAGTGCATGTTTGCCTCTTTACGTGGTATTGTGCTGGTGTGGTTTTGTGGGCTGGAGGAGAAAGCCAGGACAGCAAAAATGCAAAGTAAAGAGGCCAAGTGATTATGTGACATGGTTTTACCCATGTGGTATGGTGGGTAATTGGGCCAACACAATGAGATGGTCACACACACACACATCAGATGCCAATCTCAACTTAGCCATCCTCACCACTTTTCTTTTTAGAAAAACAACCTTTTACATAAAAATTCATTTTCTTATTATATCAGTATTGAGTTGTATTATAATGCTATTTCTTTTGAGTTATTCATTGTGATTAATTATAGTATTTTTTTAAGCAAATTAATATATTTTAACAACCAATATGTTCACATATGTTTGCATAATGCTTGCATTGCAACTACACAAATTCTTTCTAATATCAGAACCAGAATCTATGGAAATGTAGGAAATAAAACCCAAATGTTCACGACTTGCTGTATGTTTGTTTGGCACAGTTGCTGATGTGAATTGTTAGAGATAGCAGTGGCAGGCTCATGCTAACTGAACTGTGCCATGAAAAGAGCACCAAAAGTCAGACAGCCAACAATTTTCCATTTTTGGTCGACACCACCCCCAAATAAAAAGACAAGAAATACTGACTAAAAGGAGGTAAATAGCCGTATTGTTGACAGGAGTTGGCTAGGTAGTTATTTCCAGTGTCCTGTCAGGTAAAGCCAAAGTTTGCCAGGGATATACTGTGTAAGACCAATGCTGATATTTAATTCATGATTAGTGACCAGGTGATTCTGTATTATTGGGCTCAACATGTTATATATAGCAGACATGCCCCAGATTTATGGTGGTTGTGATGACATATGGGCTGAGAAAATCTCTGAGAGCGCAAATCTCACGGACACTCTCAGGATGAAGCACAGACTGGCACCACTGGTACTCTTTGCTTCTGTCACCAGAGGTAACTCAATCGATCTTCTGGACCACGTTTAGTTAAGCTTAATGTAGATACTGTACAGCAACTGAACTATCTAAATTACACTTAGAGACATTTCAGGAGCAAAAATTAACACATGATGGATACTGTGGTATTAATTTGATTACAATAAGCAATAATTTTCAGGACAAGGCTATAGAACTTTCTAGATAAAGGAGAGCTGTTACCAATAGATTAACCTAACTGAAGATTGCTTTAAATGTTTCTTATTCTACAGATACATGACTTGGCTTAATGCTGCATACAAACTCTTAAGTGATTCAGATGTTTGAAAGTAAACTTGAAGTACTTTACTTTTAACAAATAACTTTTCCAGCACCCTTCACATTTAGTCATGTTTGACGC
Source organism: Coilia nasus (assembly GCA_027475355.1). Lineage (NCBI taxonomy): Eukaryota > Metazoa > Chordata > Actinopteri > Clupeiformes > Engraulidae > Coilia > Coilia nasus. Next base: position 3,465,046 of record CM050201.1, on the reverse strand, counting down.
AACATGCCAAAAATGAACATGTATTTAGCTTCACAAATTTTTAGGTGTCCATAAAGTGCATGTGTGACATTGTTTTTAACCTTCTGTTTTCCACAGTTGTCTCCATGACCACCCTGGTGCTGTCTCCAAGCAGTGTTCAGGTCAGATCTGGTGACTCGTTGACTCTAAGTTGCCGTTTTTGGGACTTTAAGGCATTTTGCTACACGGTCACCTGGTTCAGGGTGCACCCGAGGACCCAAGAGATAGATACATCCACTAGAATCGTGGCACACCCTGATGACAGCTACACAGATGAATGTAAAGCATCTCTTAGCCACGTAAAACCAAGTGACGCTGGTGTGTATTACTGTTCACTTGTACACTGCGCAGCTTCATACATCAGCAACGGATCCATTGTCATTATTACAGGTAAAATTAGAGAGGCAACCAAGTGTGGGTTCACTACAGCTAATGTCTAAAAATATGCTGATTAAATCCAACATAGTGCATGGTCAACAATGCAAAATGGTTAAAACCTACCTCTACAAAAAAACCTTTATCCTGACAGTGAAAGCTAATTCACAGTAACACAGTGAAGTTCTTGTCTGCAGATACCAAAGCCACTCGCCCTGTAGTGCAGGTCCTCTCCCCCCTGATGAGTGACAACCAGGACTCTTTCATCCCTCTGCTGTGCTGGGTGACAGAGGTCGTCCCATCACAGGTCCGCATCCGCTGGATGGTGGATGGACAGGAAGCAGATGTGGGGATGACAGGACCCACATGGACCCCCGATGGCAAGTGGGCCGCAGAGCACACCCAAGGCTGGCTCGTGGTACCGGTGGAGCTGTGGGAGAGAGGTGCTGAGTGTGTGTGTGTGGTGGAGTACGCAGGACAGACCATCACCAGACCCATGCAGCACATGGCACACAGAGGTAAATATCAATGTTAGGAGTCATCAGTTTGGTAGATAGTCAGATGGGATGGTAGCCCCGTAAATGAGTTTGTTAAATGAATAGATACTCTTTTGATTCCAAAGGCCTTTTTCTATTTGGGTAGGTAGAAGTTAGGGCAATGCAGTCCTTTTTGCTATCATATTTCATCTATGTCAAAGGCAGTTCATGCCTGTATAAAACTGTTTTATTTTTCTATGCAATCTATTTATCTGGTCTCTATTACATACCAACATAGCTACATTTTCAGTGACATAACAATGTAATGTAATCATGCAGATGTAAGGGGTAATGAGTTGTTATAGACAGACAAATGCATGAAATACTTTACATTGCCTTACATTAATTTACACTTAGCAGATGCTTTTATCCAAAGTGACTTACAGTAGAGGACACAAATCAAAAAGTTTACACACCATCCATGCCTTAGCATCCCTGTTGTGCTCCATGGTAAATATTGTGGTTTATATGGGTTTATCAATTTTGTCTCCACAGATACGTTTTTGTGCCATGCCGTAATACGGATTTACATGGTGCTGGGGGTAGTGTCCTACATCCTATTGGTTTTGCTGATCGCTGCAATTACAATTCACTGTGGGAGAAAAAAATAAAAAAGAATGTTTATGTTTCTTCAAAGCAAAAACTTCTTAATAGTTTTTACACAATTTGTTTACTTTTTTAGAGCAACCATGTTTAACTTCTATACATACCATACTGATATACATACTGATATACTAAGTATGGAAGAGATCCAGCATTACGGATGAACTTGGGATGGGAAAACGTGCAAAGGATTGTCTTACATGATTGATGTTTTCTTGAGATGTTCTTGGTCGCCCGCTCCACCCTTTATCCAACACTGTCCCTGTCTCCATACATTTCTTGTGTCATGTACGAATTCAAGGATGTGATGGTGGATCTCTTCCATACTTAGTTCTGCAGTTTCTTTTAGTCTGCACATCCGATTTTGTCTCAATAAACCATGATACCCACTGTGCCAACACTGTTGCCATTGTTTTGGGTTTCAATTAAAAGTACCTCTTTCACCAACAAGAAACCTAAAAGACTTTATGGACACCCTGCATATATCCATTTCTATCATATGGCGAGGAAACATTCCAAGAGCCCTGAGCAAAAAAAAAAAAAAACTCTTATAGTACAATGTAACCAACATTATCACCGGAAGTATTAGGAGGGTCTAGGTTTATATTCTTTCATGGGGCCCCAAATCTTTGGTTAAGCTATAGCTATAGCAAACTCTAGCAACCATAGCAAGCAAAACACAGAAAAAATGCACTCTTCCTTTTGTTTTGTGTGGTAACCTTTGACCATATGTGTTTTGAAATAGTGTGGGTGCATATCATTTTAGTTTTTCTAGTATTCTTTTGATAGACCAAATTTCTGAGCATAAGCTTATTTCATTTCAATTTACCTGAACAAATTACAACTAAACAGGTTTCAGACATTGAAGTACTTAATGTATGTTGAAGCCCAGGGCCCTTTGGTGGCGCTGTTGTAACACTGTAACATATAATGGGCCATACTTTCTTTTTTCATGAACACTGATTAAAAATGAACGCAACACCAAACAACCACAAACCCTGCCAATCAGAAGTTATGAGTTATGAGTTGTAGGATACTGTACTGCCAAGAAACAGTGCTTATAGCAATATTAATTAGCATTTTAATTAATCATGATACTCTTTGTTTAATTCATTGGCAACTTCATCTGCCTCTTCATCCTATTATCGTATTAGTGTCATCTGACTCCATCTTAAAATCCCTGTTTCCATTTTTGATGTGTGTTGTCATATTCTGGTCTGGTTTCTGCTCCTACTGTTGGCAGTTTGAAATCTAGACTTAAGACCAAACGGTTTTCAGATGCTTTCTGTTAATGATTTGTACTTATTGTACTTTTATCCTTTTAAATATGTATGCTTAATTTTTTTAGATGATTTAGATGACTCATTTATACTTTGTGTTTTTATGCTTTTATGCCTTTTATTTACCGCATACTTATTTTACTTTTATCCTTTTACACTTATTTTATTTTTTATGCTTTTACATATCATTCTTTGCTTTTATTTTTGTTAAGCACATTAAACTGCCATTGTGCATGAAATGTGCTATACAAATACTGTAAACTTGCCTTGCTTAACTGCAACCAGCAGCTGTTGGAGCAAACAAAGCACAGACAAAGGGCAAGTCAGTTAATTTTTAAAGATGAATGATACAGATATAGGTTTAAGTACTCTTAAATAAAAAAGTGTTTTTACATATACTTTTGTATAATTCTGGTCAAAACTCAAACAAATGTTAACAAAGAAAAACACATTTACAAACTCCAAGGTCACATCAACTCAACTTTACGTTTTATTTTCTCATGTGAACGCAAACCACATTGTCCCCTTGCAATGTGTGATGTGCTTATTCAACGGATGCAGGCCTTTTCGTGAGGTGAATCTTGTTACATCCAGTCCAATGAAACAGTGAGATGATCCTGAAGGAAAGCTTGCAGGTAGAGTAAGTTCATCACCAGATGTGTGTACATGTTTACAGTCCAAGAGCAGGTTAATGTGCTATTATGGGTGTATATTAGAAGAGCTAAACGTAATGCCGTTTTATGAAACTGGGCCCTGCAGAGTTAAACATGACAGCAACTCAAACAATTGATGGGTTTGAGTTGGCTGTTACTACAGTATCTCACAAAAGTGAGTACATCCTTCACATTTCAGCAAAAAATGGGACAATACTACACAAATGAAACTTCGATGTTTTTGAGTAGTCAGTGTACAGCTTGTGTAGCAGTATTAATTTACCGTCCTCTGACAACAACTTTACACACAGGCATTTTTGCATACATAGCAGGCCTGTGAAGGGTGTACTCACTTTTGTGAGATACTGTAATTGAAGGAAGGATGTTAGGCTCTAGAGTAATTTCACATAAAAGTGCATAAGGGCATTTTAAGAAAACAAAAAGCATTGTCTTTCACATGCCTGGTGTATGTTTCTGTGGTTGTGTGTCAGATTCTCAGCAGTCGAGTCTATTTGTGTCAGCAGGTCCCTGTCTGAGGTGTGAAGACAGGATGCAAGCGACCCAGCAGGCTGTGGTCTGGAGGCCAGGGCTGGGCATTTCCCCCCGCATCGTAACTGCGTAGGTCAACAATGAGCAGCGGGGCTTTGTCACTGTCGCTGGGCTGCTTTGTGCGCCTTTTGGTGTTGTGAGAGGAACATGTAGGTGCGTGTGAGTGCCGCAACACCCACTGAATGCAGGGGTACAGCTTCCTGTCTGCACCTGAAAGCCATAGGCGACGTGACATTTTCTTTTTCAAAAGGAAGACTTGGCATGCTGTCCCCCTGGCCTTTTCAGTTGAAGCTGTGAGTTGTTTTTGGAACTTTTTTTTGTCTTTGAGACTTGTCTTTGTTACAACAACTTTCAAAAAAAAATAATTTATTTACAAGATATAAAATCACACTTATACAGGTCACAATAGCTATCTATATTACCAATTTAATTTGCCTAGATACAGGATATACCACTGGAAAATAATTATGAGATAAAAGTTAACGTTCTGGAGTGACACTGAAAAAACATAGAATCAGAATAACAGAATAACTCACTATGCATGTATGCACTGTTGTCTACGTGGTAGTGTTTTCCAAAGCACTGCCCAGCCTAGATGAGATAAGGACATGCGTATCCTGGCCCTGCTCAGAATAAAAATGATGGCAAGTCATCTGCTCTTGTATTTGTCTCTTGCTCAAGGTACTGTAAAAAGATTTCTTAATTCAATGCTCCTTTTGTCTATTCTTCAAATAAAATACCACCTCATATCGCAAAACAAAAAAGTCAGCAATAACAGCTTAAATATATAGCAAGCTATATAGCTTAAACTTACGCATATAACGAGATTGAATTATTGTCGGTAAAGCTATAGTGAGAGACGATTTAACAATGTCTATCATCAGCAGTGTCCAGTCAAATCTCTTAATAAATGTCAGTTTAGAATGAACTCTTCTGTCTGTCTGCAGTGGATTCATTCATTGTGACCCAGTCCCCAGATTTGGAGGTGATGTCTGGGAGCACTGCATCTCTGCAGTGTGATATAGGTGAGCTGTACTCCAGCTGCTCTCGGGTGGTGTGGTTGAAGCTGGACCCAAGGAAGCCCATGACGCTACATGTAACAGATAGAGTGAAAGAGGTTGACACGAATGATTTTACAGACACTTCATGGGTCAACGTGTGTAGGGCCACCATCCCACACACTACTGTTAATGATGCAGGAATGTATTACAGTGTGTTGTCACAAGGACGGTTTGCACACGTCGGCAATGGAACACGGCTCACAGTTACAGGTGGGAAACATTTCTAAAATCACAGTGGATTTTTTTTCCGGTCTGTTTCTGTAAAGTTCAAGGGAATGTAATGTGATTTCTGAGTACAAAGGGCTTTGTGGCATTTTTGTGTTTAAGTGTGAGTGTGTGTGTGTGGTTAATTTCAAGGGAGGAGGCAGGTGGGAAGGTTTGTTAGCCTGATATGATATACCACTACAAGCAAATGATTTTTAAAGAGTCAGGCTGCATATGAATAAACATTTATTGCATTTATGCAATATGCACAGAAATACCAACACCTACTGAGAAGACAATGTACTTTCATCAGAAGAATACACAACACGTTTAACACTTTTAAGCCTCCTGTTGGTGCAAAGACATTACATTGATTATATTTGTCTGTATGTGTCTTTGGAAAATGCCTTTATCCCAAAACAGACACAAGTTACATGTGTGTGTTGTCATTAATCTCCCTCTATGATTGCTCTAATCAATTGCAGTGCAACAGCAGTGACTTGCCTCTGACACAGATGTTTGCTTACAGAGCCGGAGAGTTCCTTGCTACCTCCTTCCATCGAAGTTGTCCCACCAGTAGCCTACACCTCCATGGTGCCACTTCTGTGTGTGGTGGCCGGAGTCAGCCCCTCTCAGGTGCACATCTTCTGGTTGATCGAGGGCACTGTGGAGGGCGGATGGACAGATTTGGCCCTGGAGGACGACGGTGACCCGCAGAGACGGCTCACCCAGAACCAGATCCTGCTTCCGGCGGAGATGTGGGAGCGAGGCCTGTCGTGTTCCTGTGTGGTGGAGGTCGGCAGCCAAAGCTTCTCAAAAACACTGCAGCGCAGCCGTACACCTGGTATGAAGCCTAAACTAATCATTGACACACAAATCACACAAATGTACCATACACATACACTTCCACATTTTTGAAGAAGTGTACAGAAGTTGAGATTACTCAGCAGGTAATATGCACAGGGAAGTCTACCAAAAATAATCTTTAAAGTCAATGGCAACTTAAAGCCACAAAGGTGGTTTATTGTGTACATATTGCTTTTATCTTTAGTCAAAATGTTTCTGTAAGGTGCTCAGCATTACAATATTTAACCCGTACTGTGAATACCTTTAAATAAAATGACCTAATACCTTATACATGTTCTTTCTTTATTTTTTGCAGACCACTGCTATGCTGTATTCTGCACGTACATAGTTGCCGGAATAACATCCAGCTTTTTTCTTTTACTTCTGGTGGGGATAACATCAGTCTGCCTCTGTAGACTTGAAGTCTGATGTACTTGTACATGTTTAAAGTTATATCTAAGAATATTTAATAATAAATAAACATTTGAATTACATGCCTGTGGTTTGGTTTAGTTCTAGTACATGTATATACAATGGTCATGTATTCATAAACATATTTTTCATATGAGTATGGAGTAATTATGCACCATTTTGTCTGCACTGTAACAACATATTGATGTTGTACATTCAGTGCTGTGAGTTCTCTTATAGAAATAAGTAGCTGCATGTCACTTAGAGAGGGGCGATCAGGGCTGGGATGGGTGTGCAGTGCAAGCATATGCCCATAGCAGTATGATGATGCAAGTTTCTTCTTGTATCCTTCCAGTAATTTCTTCATTGCATAATTCATGGTTGGCTAGTACACATCAAAGCATTGCTGAGATAATAACCCCACTCTTGTTTTGCACCTTCACCATGAATTTTGGTTGGCTGTGTGCATGCTTTTGCTGTGTTAACCTGCTCAACAATTATGTTTTTTAAGCAACACTAAGTAGTTTTCTCAACCTTAAAATAATGTTTGCAAAATCGTTGTATAGTGGTCCATCAACTTCCATCAACCATCAACAGGGTGAAAGGCACTTCTGAATTCGCTTTGCCGCTCCCCATGGGCTATAACTGGAGAAGGCTGGAGAAGTGGAGTGTCACTGTAGTTTTCTATGAGACACAATCCCACTTCCAACCTCCAGGGTGACCAAACACGAAAACTACTTAGTATTGCTTTCATGAAAGAGCATCAAGAGTTATTGGCAAAAATGCAGGCTAAAAAAATGCGTGCCAAATTTCAAAACTTTTTACCCATTGGTTCTATAGGATGTTGTAGACATCCATGGCCAAAGAATAAATAATAAATATTATTAAGAAAAGCTAGAAACACAATGGGTGCCTTTGCAGGTTTGCGGCTTGGCCCTAAATAACAATAAAAACTTGATGGTAAAACACTGTGGTTAAAGAGGGGTGGTTGGATACATGTAATCAAGTACTCAACCTTAAAAACAAACACAAACATCCTGTAAAATTGTTGTAAATGACAAAATATGCCAACCTCAAACTCTGCAACCTTTTTGCAACCTCAATTTCTTGTTTTGATGTCAGGTGAAGTTGTTGTGCTAGATTTGGCAGCATAACTCATTCTGATGGACAAGAAATGGTGTGTGCTTCCCAGCATACTCCAGCTAGCGTTGTCATGTGGTTTCATGCAAATGCAGACTGCATGTGGCCTGCTCTTAAAAAAAGTGGTGTGGTTCTCCACAATGTGTTTAGGTCAGCAAAAACAAAAGCTTATGTCCACATGTTCTATATTCATGTCCTCTTTAGGCCATGTTCTGATAAAAAGTGGTAACGGTTAAAGATCAACAGTCCTCACCTCACTACTTCACATACATGTAGATCTAATATTTTAAAATACTTTTTTGACGTACAGATGTCGTTATTAAGTTAGATGAAAGTTTGGTTGAATTTTAGTGTGCTTTTAGTGTGTAAAAAATATTCTTCATTTACAGATCAGTTCAATCTTGAAAGTGAATAATTCAATTCGTTGCTAAAATTTTGCTGCCAATTTCACAATACAAAACTTTTCTCATCTCACTCCAAACTCTGTTCTACAATCTTTTCACATGTCAGCAGTGTATGTGGGGGACAGGTGTGGGGGTGGTGGTGGGGTGGGCTGGTGTCTGGGTCGATATCATTTGGTCACCACTGTCTTAACTGCACCCTAGCTTGATGTCACACTCACCATGTCACTTCTCAAAGTTGCAACTCTTGTTTGCATGTGGGCCATTGCAGGTAGGCAAACTTTTTCTCATTATATCTTCACACACTCACACTGAACTTCGGCTCAGACTTAATTTGAGGATGAGGCATGGTTGATCTAGCAGATGTATAGACATTGACACGAATAGAACAGAATAGAATAGAACAGAATACAATACATATGCTCAAGGCCTTTCAACCCACAGACATGGGAACAGGCGGTGTAAAACATGTAGAGTGTAGTGAACAGTTACAGCACCATAAAATGAGCAATTTGCAGTAAACAGATGCAGTAAAATGTGCAGACGAAATAAACAGCTATGTATCTAAGCAGTTAATGAAGTACATCTGACAATGACTGTTTATTTGTCCAGGATTAACAAACTAATCTAACAATAAATTGATTTATTGGTTGAGAGTAAGTGCACATTAAACACTGTAAAAGAGCTCACAAATTCACCACACTATTTTTAGGCTATTTCATTTTAGGCAATTAACAGGCTAATTATTTTAAGCAAGTCATTCTTATTTAGTGTTGCTTAATGGTTGTATTTTAAGTCTGTACCCATTTTCTTTTAAAAAAAGGTGAGTAGTGGTGAGACCTGTTCATGCAAAATTCCCAATCATTTCAATGATTGTGATGCAGATAAAAAAGTTCATAAAGATCTACATTTCTTACATATTTCAGTGGAAATACTTCAAAATCACCTCACACCCTCACCAGTAAGCACATAGTGATATGCCACATGAGTACTGTAGAATGTATTCACTCACAGAAAACAGAAATTGCAGCTGATTCATTTGTCTATCTCCCAGTGGCTTTAAAGGCTGGGATAATGAGCCAGTATCCCCCACTGGTCAGGAGCAGTATTGGTAGTACAGTAAGCCTCTACTGTCAGCTAACGGGAATAGAGTCATCATGTTACACGATTGCCTGGATGAAGCTCCATCCCCGGAGCGGCACGTTGGCAGTCTATACCATTAAAGCAGTGGAGGACCTTGGGGAGAAGTCATGCCGAGCTGACATCACCTACGCAACAACAGAAGATTCTGGAACATACTTCTGTGCTGTCGTGGACCAGGACAGACTGTCTATCGGGAATGGAACAACAGTTGCTGTTGAGAGTATGTATTTGTCTCAGAGAATTTTACATCTCCAAATGATCTGAAAATGTAAATAATTTTTTTATCTGATGACTTTACATGGCTGTACGTGCCGAAAATTATGTCGGCAAAAAATATTCAGTACATGGATGTTGTGTGTGTTTTTTACCTATTATTTAAACAGGTGATAATACTTCCTCAGTTGAAATTGCATTGAGTGTTCGCCGCAGAAACAATTCAGTTGCAGTCCTTACCTGCCTGGTCACGGGCATTCACCCATCGAAGGCGCGTGTGTTTTGGGTCCTGGATGAGGGAAGAGAGGAGAGTGGCCACTCTGAACTTATTTGGACCAACGGCAGTGCCCCAGCCACTGTGTTCACAAGGAACCAAGTGGTCGTTTCTCTCCCAGAGTTTGCGCTGGAGCAGACCTACACCTGTGTTGTGCACTACGCACACGACAGGACACTCAACAGAAGTCTCACCTTGAATGGTAGGCCAACTCCATAGGATATGGACCATATGACAAAACCATATGACACAAGGCTAAGTACCCTGAATATTAAAATTAACTAATGTTAATTAATTAATGTTAACGAGATTATAGCTGAATAACAAACTTATGTGTGGGTCTCAGTTGAACAGAAGTTTATTATTTAAAGAGATCAAAGGTGAACCAAACAAAAGGATACATGTTTTTACTCTTATTTTTTGCTTTTTAAATTGTGTGTAATTTTGTCAGATTAACTATATTTCTTTTCTTCATTTTAATTTAATTTGCCAGTGAGTGAGCAAACAAGCAAGTGACATATTTACTTTTATTATTTAGATCCTCAAAGAATATGCTACACCACTGCCAGTCTACCTCGAATGCTGGCAATTGTATCAACTCTTCTGCTGCAGCTGTTGATGGTTGCAATGGCACAGTGTTTCAAGAAGTTTAAAAAGAGGAACAGGTCAGTGCTTTTCAGACAAAAGAAGTTTATCTAGAGTTCTTAAGCTATGAATTTACATTGTTTTTTTTACCTCTACAGCAGGCAAACAGAAAACAGTGGAAAGGTACGCAGAACTGGACAAAGGATGAGCAAGTAAATGACATTGACTACTACACTACACTAGTTGTTGAAATTATACACTTAGACTTGAAATTAGACTTAGATGTGAGACGACCCAACTTTATCCTTTTGACCAACTCACAGGAATGACAGTGTCATATCTAATGTGTCCAACAGATGGCTTTGCCTCAAATAATTTTTTTTGCAAATGTATTCACCACTACATCCATATTATATTTATCATGTCTACGACTGCAGTTGTGTCTCTATCTAGACTGTATTATACTACAGTGATCTAGCCAGTCTGTCTTATTGTGGCATTGATTTGTTGTTCCACTGACATTTACATGTTCTAATAAAAATGAAGATGCATTTTATTATCAACTCACCCAAATAAAATGTCGGTGGAGGTGATTAGGAGACCATTTTAGTGTTTGTTTGCCTGGCTTTCTGTTGGCTCCTGTGGTATAATTCAGGTCAGGTCTAATGAGGTCAGAAGACTTTGGCAGAACTATTCTGATAAGGCTTATTCACACATGTGAAATGCAACTCAGATAAGAATCAACTGCAATAGATCAGTGCTCAGAATATGCAGGTGTCACAGAGCATTCAATGTTGTACGGTAACATATGCATGCACGCAGAGTAAAAGACGCAGGCTTACATACTTTCACACACTCACGCACACAAGCATTTACATATTACAACAACATAATGTGTTTTATCTAGGCACTTCACACTTACAGTCATTGGTTTATGAGACATCTTAACAAGTACAATGATGACAACAGCAACAACAACACTAATGATAATTAATTACTGTTATTTATTTATGTATTTATTATTATTATTATTATTATTATTATTATTATTATGTGAAATGAAAATAGACAAAGAGAAGAAGACAGGGAAGCACTCATATATAGACACATACAGCTGTTACTACATACAAAAAGCAAAAAGCAAGTTAAAATAAACAGTTGTTTCAAAGTAAGGCAAATATATCTTTTGTCTTCTTATGATGCCTGTGTTTTATTGTCTAATTCCCACACCACAAAATAAATTGTATTTGCTTCTCCCAGCTAACATGAGCAACCTTGCAAAGAGGGCCGTGGGTGGTTTGCACATTAAAGTCATGCAGGGCAACATAAGACCTGAGGTTGGCAAGAAGACATATGACTAAGTCAAGATTTCAAAGCTGAAACAATACTGATTCAAGCCAGCTTCGTAAAATCTAATAAAAGATGGATCTCTCTTTAAGAAGTTTTCTTTAGTCAGTACCTCTGTAGTAACATTTCTAGCCTGAAATACTAAGTGAAGATATCCTGTCTTGATTGTAACATAGGGTTCATGGCATGGGTATGACATAAACAGAAATACTTTAGAAATAGCTTGAAAGCAGGCAGCAAACAGTACTACTCCTATCCATAAACTCTGCACTTTACTGCATGCTTAGCCAAAGGCTTTGAATCCTCAGGTGAGTTTGGGTTGGCTCTGTATTACATAAGACCAATGCTGCAAGTTTTCCTATAGGCCCTATCTACATTTAATCCCCATTTCATCAGAGTTGTCTGTATATGGATATGGCCTTCAGTGCTTTTACCCTGTGCACACAATGAATGTAGTTCTTTCATACATTCTGTTCCTGTCATTGCTTGCTCTGACAGACCCATAGTTTATGTGCTGGTAGTGTTGTGCCAACGAAATGTGTAATACCGACACGGGCCTTGTGCAATGTTCACTATTGTCTTCCATGCCCCATTCACCACGTATTTTTAGTAGGCTATGTATTATGCGCTTGTATATCCTGCCCCCCCCCCCCCCCCCCCCCGTTCTCTCTGCTCTTTTTTTGTACTTAACACTTTTGTACTTCACACTCTGATACTTTCATATCGCACCTTAGTGTTTAGTGTCTTTCTTGAAGAAGTTTTGAACGAGCAAGGCTTTTTTGGAGTAAGAGGCAACAGATAATCCAAATACATAAAGAGCCAAGTCTGCACTGATTAGTGTTGCCACCTGTCCCGGTTTTACCTTATTGTCCCGGTTTTTAATATTCTTCCGGGACACTGACACCCAGGTTTCTGCTTAAAAGCAAAAAGTTTGACTGGGTTGCCGAAATGTCACGTTTTTTTGTCAGACATAGGTGGCAGCCCTACCACTGATCCACCCGAGCCTTGCACAGGATAATATTACTCCTTGCCGACCTGGAGTCCTGCTTTTGATAACTGTCCCAAATGGACCTCCTGGAAATAAATTAACTAGTGCTACACTAGCTGCAGTCATAAAAATCAGAAAAGAAACGATCATAATTACATCTGTTAATAAAAATGTGTCTACTGTTGGGAGATCTCAGTTCATCACAGAGTCAACACGCATAAATAAAGGTCTCAAGAACCTCACAATATTTGACAAAACTACCTGACAAAACTAAAAGCACAAGTTGACCAATAGTGTAAAAAAGTGTAAAAAATTCAATGCATAACAAAGCAATGAAAAGTGACTTTTTAGTGACTTTAGTAGCTAAAACAATAAAAATGTGCTTAGATGTCCAACTTCAATTGATAGTTTAGTTGCAAGTCTTTGTACTGGTAATTAATGGTTGAGCCGCCATCCCTAGAACCACAACACTAAGCTAAGCTATTTTACTGAAAAACACCATTTTGATGCTGTCATGCCAATGGATATGCTAATGTAACTGAAAGAAATCAGCAGGCTGACTCTTAGACATGTACTGTTAACTGAAAGGAAATGTGGTGTGGTGGCTTTTAGAGCACATGTACTCTTTTGTTCATGTGCTCGAGCTCACAGAAGCACACAGACTCAGATAATATCTGGCCCTTATCTTTGCAACATTTACAAAGACATCAAAGACATGGGGGCATGAACTGATGTTTGGGGATGTACCGCTATCTGTTTTTATCTGATTATTCCTTTCTCTACACATGCTTTATAATTTATACCATATGAATGATCCACTGTAAAACAAAGTCTTTTTCAGTATTTTGTTTGCTTAATTTTGACTTGGGTGAATCTTGACTATCTGAAGTGAGTCTGAAAACATCTATCATTACAAAGGTCATATTGAATGGCTGAGAAGGTCAAACATGTTTGTTCTCTAATGCTCAATGAATGCTCAGCTTTGCTTTGATTTTGCTTTTTGTCTTTAGTTAACTGCATCGAGGCAGAGATATGTAAAGGAAGCCATCGAAAATGAGAGGCCTATGTGTTATACGAAAGCAAGAAAGCTAACATTGAGCAGTTCTGTCACATGGTGCATGCTGCTGGGTGTTAAAGGGTGAATTTGGTGTAAAATGAACTTTGGGTATGTTAAAACTTGACAAGGAGTTGGTATGTTTGCTACACTAGCCTGTTGCATTTCAATCATTACTATTTTTACCGTTTAACCATCAGGAAGTAGCTCAGTGACTTTGTGTGGATGATAAGACCATCATGCCTTACACTTCCCTCTGGTGACAACTGATTATTATTATTTTCTAATGACTATCCTCAGGCAGGGATGGACTGGAACCCAAAGACAGCCTTGGACTTTTTCTCCCAAGTAGGCCTACGGGATGGGGAGGTTTGGGACTGTTTATTGTGTAGAGTCAGATGCCTTGCTCAGGACCAATTCAGCCATGGGTAGTATAGAATTTGAACCTACAGCTCTCCAATCCCAAGACCAACTCCCTAACCACTAGACCACAACTGCCCCAAATCCAGTTCATAGAAGCTGACTGAGGATCAATAGCCTAAACGTAACTCGCTGTTTTATGTCCTTCTCACCGGTAGGTAGTACATACATGGTACGCCGCATGGCTACCCTACATAATAAGCTATGTTAATTAGCAAATATTCAATGCCTTGCAGTGCTGATGGGCCTCCCCTTCACAAATTCTGGTTTTAAATGGTTATGCTGTGTACTGTAGGTCTAACTGGTGGATTTTGACCACTAGAGAAGCTCCTGAGCTGAAAATTGTGGCGTGAGCTGCTAGTGCTATGGCATTCTATGCTGATATTTCCCCCATCAAGCAGCTTCAAATTCTGTTTGTGCTGTTTTTCTCACCTCAAGTTGACTTTGTTTTTGCATTTCAACATTTTCATCATTGGAAGTGGGCATGGACAGGTGATTTTTCACTGACTGTAAGGACAAAGAGTGCTCTCTACATAATAGCATGCTTCCAGAGGTTGTCTTGCTGACTGTACATGACAAATTTTGTGCAGTTCCAGCCTTCTCGGTCCAAGATATTGGCAATTTAAAATTTCATTTTTATATTTACCCATTTCACCAGCTGGTGCTACAAATGAATATTCATGGGTAGGGTTGAATATAAATTCATTGGTTGGCGAGTTATTTAATAAAAAACTTGTAGCTTTAAGGAGAAACACTGCCGCCTATGACGAAATTCACAAAATTTTCAATGCATGGGTTTTCAATGCATGATGTTTAATGGAGTATTTTTTTAACCCTTGCATTCTCGAGATAATAGCCAAAATGTCATTTTGCAAAAATACAGTGCCCCCTATAGATCACACTTAGGTAGTTAGTATGTTGGACTAATTGGACTAGTTGAACTAAAACTAATTGAACACCACATTCTGTTTCAGTTAATGGCATAGACTTCCGAGATCTGTCAAGATTAAACTGGTTGACCAACTATGTACTTAAGCACCTAGTGAAACCCCAATAGTTTACATTAGCGCCAACATTTTCAGTAATTGTAAGTAGTATTTTCAGTAATCATAACCCAAACTATTGCCAAAATATCTAACACAATAACAAGCTTCTCAGAAAGTAAACTATTAGTGCCATACTTACTCTGGAGTAAAATCATAGTGATAGTGGCCATGATGATGGCGAAGAGTCCTGAGGCAGAGATTTCGTAGACCAGGATGGGAATTAAGATGGCTGTTATCTGTAGACATCATGCAGACATCATGACAGCCTAGTCCTAGTTAACCAGCTGCACATTTCTGTGACATGTTTCTGTAAAAATTGTTCTGGTGAAATGCAAACTACTTATGCTAATGTTGTGAATATCTATTTATAGATGACTATAAAATGTAAGAACCTAATGATGATGACCTCATGCTGTTTATGAATGAGCCAGACACATTCCCATGAACATTTTAGGACTTGTACAGTCCTAGTAAAACTGCTTTTAAAGTTATGTGTCTGTGTTGATTGGCTGGAACAGTGTATGGCCATGCACTGAAAATTATGCAAAACATTGTTGTCTGTGGGATGCAAGTATTGTCATGTTTGTTGCATGTGAAGTAGGACAATATGAAATCCGACACCCGAGATTTAAGAAAAAGCACTTTTGTCTTTACCTTGTTTGTAATGCTTATAGTTTCGATCTAACCACCCAAGGCAGAGATGTGCGAGTGAAGCTAGCGAGAGCTGGAGGCCCATCTCCACATCACACCACATGTGCTCCAGCCCTTACATACATGCCCACAGAGCAGACACAGTAAAGCCACCTGTCAAGCTGTGTGTTCCAGCCACAGGTCTAGCTCCAGAGCTAAAGAGAGAGTGCTTATAGAGACATCTTGCTTGTAGCGCTCAACCGCTGCACTTTGGTCTGTGGGCAGCTGCATCACAAACCACCGCACATCTTGCAAGAATGAAGTGCTTCTCTTTTTCTGGGGCAAAACCCTAAAGCTACATCAGAAATACAGGCAATACAGTGACACAATCAGTGTTTAATAGGTGCTACCAAAAGGTAGAACATGTGCTGTACATATAAGGTATGTATGATAAAATAAAAAACTGAAATAGAACATGACATTGATAACTCATGCAGTTTGGGTTTCCAGATCCATATCAACATGTTATTGGAGTCTAAAATTAATGTTCTCAAGCCTGGCATGCTGCAAATCCTGCAAAAAGATTCCATAAAGAACTTTAGATTTGGACTGTTACTGACTGTTACACAGACGAATGTGTGTAAATCATGCAGTTTGTTGTGCAGATCCAGAATCGTGTTGCATGTGACGTATTGGGGTCACACACAGACACCATGGACAATTATGCCATTTTAGCAGTAAATATCTGTGCAAGGTTTTACCAGATCATGTCAAAATTCTTATTCTTTCTCCCACATACCTTTGCATTGTTGCTGCCCAGGCTTCTTACTCAATATTAAAGATGTTTCATTAGTGCATTTCTGTGTTTGCCTTAAAAATGGATGATTACTAAAATGTAATGATGACTTTGATATAATGTTTTGTTTCGTCTTGTATTAGGATTTTAAATATGTGGTTAGTTACTGGGAATCATATAATCTTAAAAAAATACAACCGTTTCCTTTGCAATTGACAAAATATGTCCCATGCATGTATGTAAGAGTTCACTTTTAGATTAGATTGACACTTGCAGGCGTGCAGCCTCTGAAGATAAAAGTGTAAGCTGTAAGAATGCTCTGCCCTGCTAACCTAAGGCAGACTCTAACTCATCAGGACCTAGCACTGCATACAGGCCTGCAGTTTCTACTCAGCAGTATTTACAGTTTTTTCTCTCTGCCATGGATGGTTCATAGATGCCTGGTAAACCAGCCCCTCGTCCTTCATTTCATTTTGTACAGAGGGTCTGGCAGTGCTTTCATTGAGATTGCTCTATTAGGTAGAATTTTTGCCTAGCCAATCAGCGAACAGGGGGAGCATTTGAGAGCGATGACGATAACTTTATGTGCTATACTGTATTTGAATTGTTGTGCATAGGCAGGTTAATTGCATATGCCAGAACCAGACTTAGCGATTGGGTAAATGCAGAGCCACTTGTTTTAAAATTTAGCAGAGCCCACACCTCCAGGAAGAAATTGTTTCTCAATACAGCACTGCCAGACCCTCTGTACAAAATGAAATGAAGTACGAGGGGATGGTTTACCTAGCTGTTAATAGAACATTCATCAAGGTACTCCCTTAAAAAAAGCCTAAACAGATGGATAAACTTCAGTGTTTAATTAATGAACATAGTATACAATGAACATGGGCAAACGTATGAAAAAGCATCAAAGTAGGGTCAACTGTGTTATTAATGTTCAAAGCATACAATTGAAAAACACACAATATCCCAATATAGACTGACAGTACACTGTATTCTGTGGATATATATTTTAAAAATGCACAAATAAGTGAATCCAGTGAATATTTGCAAGCTAGAAATTTTTAAATAAGTGAAAGAATTGAATATGTTTCAGTATATGTTACAACAACAACAACAACAACAACAACAACAATAATAATAATAATAATAATAATAATAATAATTTCAATGCAAATATGTACTTTAAACTTAAAACATGTCAGTGTTAAATAATATAATAATAACAAACAATGGTCATGGGTAAAAAATAAACCATTATTCATTAATAATTAATTACTACTACTACTAGTACTATTACTAATAATAATTATAATAATAATAACTAGAAAAGCACTCAGAGAATGCAGACCTCTGCCAGGGCAGCTCAGATCACCACCAAAATCGAATTACTTTTACGTTAGCCCATGTTTGACCTAATAATAATAATAATAATAATAATAATAATAATAATGATAATGGCCAGGCCCTGATCTAACCTACTCAGGCAGTTTCTGCTCCTTCCTCTTCCACCATATCATCCATTGGAGGCCCGTCACCAGTAGGCAGATGGCTGTGGCCCACACTGGCATACTGTACCTCCTGAGGATAAGATTACAACGAAGGTTGAATTTCATACTTTGGTGACTGTGAGACATTCTCATTTTTTTATTGATAAAATCAACCAAATTTACCATTACTATTTCCATTAAAGATTTAGAAAAAATGTTGATTTATCCCAACTACTCCCTTCTTTATACTCTCAATCAGGCTTTAAAGCATCAACATCACTGAGACAGATTTGTTGAAAGTAACTAATGATCCTTACACTAGATTCTGGTGATAATGCCATCTTGATTTTATTAGATCTTAGTGCTGCTTTTGACACTGTCGACCACACTACTCTTCTGTCACGTCTTGAGCAGTGTGTTGGTATTAAAGATACAGCTCTTCAATGGTTCTCCTGATATCTCAGTAACAGAACTTTCTCAGTGTCCATTGGTCAGTACTCCTCATCCTCTGTGCCTGTATCCTGTGGGGTTCCCCAGGGGTCCATACTCAGTCCAATCCTCCTCAGGCTATAAATGCTCCCTCTTGGCAACTCAATCAAAAATATAATTCCTAATTCCTAATATAATATAATCTCCTACCACTTTAATGCTGATGACTCGCAAAGACTCAAAACTCACTTTTACTTCCCTGCCTTTCCTCCCCTTTATGATTTTTTCTCTTTCTTTTTTTATTAGTGCTGTTTTAATTTATTTTATTTTCCTTTTTATTTTTATGATTATAATAATAATTATTATTATTGGTGTTAAATTAGTATTATGTTTTTACTTCTGTATTTATCCATGTCTGTATCTTTGCTCCATATGTAATAACTTGTGTCTGTTTTCTCTTCTTTCTTAATCAGTTTATTGTGTTTTGTACAGCACTTTGGACAGGGTAGGCTGTATTTAAATGTGCTTTATAAACACATTTTACTTCCTTACTTTTACGTACTTACATGTGAGATTAGAACATTTACAAAATTCAGAGTTCCCACTATGATGTAACAAATACTCGGAGGGATTTCTTAATATAATGTTCTATGAGCGCTTAAGAATGTTTGTGTAGAATTCTAAGAACAGGGAAACATAATTCACCCCTTTAAAGGTTAAAAGGCTTTTAGGTTGACTACGTTTTCAGTTATCCATTGAGTCTTATACAGTTGTACAGTTGCACAGTTGTAGTTTCACATAAGCTGCTATTTAACTACTGATGTTTCTATACCCACCGTCCAAGTTGATCTTCTTAGGGTGCCTGCTCCAGGTCTACCTAGAAGAAACAGCAAGGATGACAATGATGCACATTTCACAAAGTGTCACCTAAACTTCAAAAACGTTCTTAACATTGGAGAACAACTTTTTGAAGAAGGTTAAACAAGCAAAAGCACGCTGGGAAGGCCAGACCTGCAACATACTTACTAGATTTTTGTCTCCAGTCAATATTGTGAGCATTAGTATGACTTCTACTCCTTGTGTAATAGACACAAGTTTACATCATAAACACAAAGTATAATTATTAAGTAAATGATTAGTGAAATGTGTGTATTTTTTTCTTATGGTGTTATCTCCATCAAACATATCTGCACTGGAATTTCAACATTTACACAAGGCCATTTGTGACTGCGATTCCCTGCAATATGAAGTATAACAGATATATATTGATAGATTCTGGAAGGGCATCCACACTCACCCTGACATATAACCACCGCCACCCATGCTATGACCATAAGAAGGGATGTGGAAGTGATTCCGTAGACAAGAACCGAACAAGTGCTTTTGTCAGATTCTGTGTAAAATAACACATCAGCACTATAAGCAAGTAATCATAGATGATGTCTTTCAACAATGTTTTATGTTTGACAATGTTTAATGCCTTTAAGATTTTACACTGAACCTGCACCAGGTCCCGATTTTGCCATTCTATACATGGATAAGGTGATGATGCATCTATCTTTCTATCTGTCTGTCTGTCTGTCTGTGTTTGTCTTAATTATATGAACTATCTAACTTGGAAAATAGGTACAATGACAAAACAAAAGTAACAACCATACAGACATGTGTGAACTGCTAAAAGACGAGACAGAAGAGAGGGGCTTCACATAAGACTTTCACGGACTATAGAGATAGAATTTATAAAGGCTCCAATTATTATTAGGATTATTGTTATTATTGTTGTTGCTGTTGATAATGATGATGTGAAATATACCTTCAAAGAAATAAAGGTAAAACAATAAATGCAGCAAAACTAACACTAACTACCGTTCAAGTGGATCCGTATCAGTATTGAACTGACTTAATCTTTAGGAAACTATAGCAGAATCTGATAGATAACTCACCAGAGCGATTATATATGGTTCTGGAAATTGTTCTTCCTCTTGTTTCCACTACACATGTACACTGCATCCCTTCTTGCCAGTCGGATACCAGAAAACGGCTTTGGGCGAGTTCTGTTGCCGTGTGGCCGCCGTTTGACCAAACAGAGTCGGTAACTCCGCTGTGTTCTTGCTCGTCAACAATCCAGAAGATCCGCACATGTGATGGAATCGCTCCCATCGCCCAGCAGATGAAAATGACACTGGACTCGTTGCTATTTGGTGCCGCGAAAAGTTCCACAGAAACAGAAACATTTTCTGAAACACAGATGTAATGCTTTAGGTCGTAATTTGTCACAGATCTGTACAAAATAAAATCTGAAAATATTAGAAAAAAATAATGTGAATGCAAAAAATACGAGAAGCATTCCGGCTACTTAGCTTTGACGACCGAAAAGAGCCCACCTGTGAGCATCACTCTTGATCCATTACCAGGCATTCTGAAACGCAATAATTTCAACCAGCAGTAGTAGACACCAGAATATTTCTGGCTCTGCATTGTTACAGTTAAATCACATGATTTTGTCGTGCTGTTTGCGGTGGTCTTGAAGTAGGCATCAGTCTCGGTATTGACATCTTCCAATTCCCCTGTCCTCGAATGTACTTTTGTCCAACTGATGGACTTGCAGGTATCACCTAGGTCTGCTTTGATGCCTGTAGTATGGCATTTCAGTGTAACGGCGTAGCCCACCATAACTTCTGCATAGTCAGGCGACTGGTACAAGGTGGGCCAGTCGGAGGCGTAAGTTGATGTAAACAGGAGTAGCACATGTAAAACGTCTATGATGCATGCAATCTTTATGAACTGGAAATTAAAAACAACCCATGGTATATCTTCATCAAACCGCAATTTAGCCATTTTCCTATCTATAAACACAGCGGACAATTTGTCTCACAACTTCACAAATAAGCACAGCACATACCTAACGTACTTAAAAAAAACTGCGAAGTACGGGCAGCCACGCCACTTCCTAAGGTCTTTGATGTTGCGCGTGCGTTCTTCCTTTGCACCTTCTTGTCTGCTTTTAACAAGGGCTACGTGAGACTTCCGTCATGCTATATGAACACTGTGTATGTCGATTTTCTAAAATAATATTGTTTTATTTTTGCATGTATTTATCCAAGGGGACCTTTTACTGCTCTTCCCGCTGCGGTTAGTAGGCTACAATGCAGGGGAGTTTACATCCATTAGCTTTAGGGTTGATCTCAATGCTCTGGGTACCGCCAGGTCCCTCTTCAAAGAATGACGCGTGACGCCCCAATAGGCCTACTGACGACGCCACCCCTTGCTATTCACCAACTACAGTGTCAGAGCAAAGGGACCAATGCCCTAATAAAGTGCACAGACAGATTTTAGAAAAATATACAAAATACAATCTTTATTCATTAAAACCTGTTTGAACAGCAATTTACCGAGTTCAGTAGGTCACTTAAGAGGTACGGTAGGAGATAATAAACAACACAACAAGAAGGAGGAAAAAAAAACAAATCACCAAGACATGGGCCTAGGGGAGACTGATTGAGCATGAGAGAGGAGAGGCTAAGGTCCTATTACCACAAATAATCATGCAAACACACGTGTTGTGATATACACTTAAGTTCAATACTCGGTGCAAACACACGTGTTATGATATACACTTGAGTTCAATACTTAAGGAAAACTCGACTCAGATGCAACTTGCTTCACACTACATAGCACTGCAAAACTTTCAGTAACAAAATGGTGCAAACAAAGGTTAGGGAACCCAGCTTTTCAGCGCAGTCCCTGACACACACACACTTTAGGCTACCCTGTGCACCAGCGCCAGGTGATTAGAGGTAAAGAGAGGGGCTTAAGACTAAACGAAACAGATAATGAAAGAAGAGAAAAAATACATCCACTCAAGCCTGCAGCGTACAACTATGTGAGTTAGCCTGCAACATTTGGCCGCCAATGTACATATCCCAGCATCAATCAGTTATGTGAAAGGAAAACTTCAAAACCAGACGCTGTAAATATATTTAGCAGCAAAAGGTACCAATACCCCTCCACATAAGTGGACCTTATCAAACAGAAGCATTGGTCGCATAGCCGCTAACAGCCTTAGCGAAACCAGCAAAGTAGCACTGACAAGGCAAACGAGCTAATCACTGGTAAACACTAGCCTGGGTGTGCCCATACTGCCTGTGACGCTGCATTTGCATTTCGCGAGCAAGTCAGTCTGGCCAAGCTGCCTATCTAAACCATTTCTGCTTGGCCCTCGGATAGGGGGCCAATGAAAATCGAGCATTTCAAAAGGCAATGACGCGGTAGTTTAGCGACTGGAAATCTATCTCAGTCACTAGCCGCATTTGACTTGATCAAAACGTTTGCATCCGTTTGCAGTCTGACGCTGAAAATGTTGCATTGTGGTTAGAAATTGTGTCCGACTTGCCCGAAATGTGTGAGGATGTCACAAAAATGTGACCATGACACGACCCGAAAACTCGCGGGAGCAAGACGCTTACAGACAAATCTTACAGACTCTTGCAGTTGCTCCCACACAACTGCAAGCGGCTAGCTAACGCCTCCTTGGTGAGGCTGCTTTGCCGTGGTTGGTTAAAAGTTCACAGACGTCTGTGCAGGTGCATTGTCTGGTGCTCCCCCACTCAACTTGTCATCTAAAGTGTACATTGTTTTACTCCAATTTGAAGACAAATCTCTTCTCTCTATTTTTACCTTGTCCTGATGGTTTTGATGCGTTTATCTGACGCTGTCAAGCCCGGCCTTTTATTTATTTAATTATTAATCTCATTTCTATTTCATTGTCCGCGTTATATACCTACTTATGGTCTTTGTTTTATGGTTTTGCTGTCTTAGTTTTCATGTGTATGTTGTGGAGCACTTTGGGGCAACTCGTTTTGTTCCAATGTTACTCTGAAAAATAAGAAAGACTGAACTTGAATTGAACTCTCAGTGCACCCCACTACAACCATACACCTTAGAGGACTACAAACCCCGCCCTCCCTCTCCACACATGACCTGTGTGTCATCTGCTACGGAGATCGGGGAGGCGTGAGCTCGTTTAAGATTTGTGTTCGACTTTATTTTCCGCATTTAATGCCCACCCCTGCTGTGACCAGCAATTCTCGTTGACGTATGTAGACAGCCGCAGACAGACGGGCTTGAATCTCGAACGCGCCTTCTGTCTACATGGCGAACGTGGAGCAACCGTAAGATTTCAATGCAGCTGTAGCTGCTGTTTTGGACGAATTCAGAGGGAAGTTCTCTCTGAAAATAGAGCAAAGGGCAGCCCTCGAAGCATTTGTTGCGGGAAAGGACGTTTTCGCAATGCTACGGACCGGCTTCGGTAAAAGTTTAATTTATCAGTTAGCCCCGCTGGTAGCCAAGTCGATGGGGCTTTGTGAGAACGCTGTTGTTGTGGTCATTTCGCCTTTGGTCGCACTGATTCGTTTTTCGAATATCAATATTGAATGACCAACTCCAGCCACTCTCATGTTCACCTCACAAGTCCGACAAAAATCATTTAACGCCATTTCTATATGACTACAGG
This sequence comes from Coilia nasus, assembly GCA_027475355.1. Taxonomy (NCBI): domain Eukaryota; kingdom Metazoa; phylum Chordata; class Actinopteri; order Clupeiformes; family Engraulidae; genus Coilia; species Coilia nasus. The sequence goes on along the minus strand of CM050201.1, from coordinate 3,441,042 downwards.
CTACTACTACTTTTTGTTCACGGACTACAGTTTCTTTCGCTGCGTATATGTCAGAGGACAGAGGGGTGTGATTGGTTAAAACTTCGTCCAGTAGCAAACAGAGGCATTTGAAAGAGGCGGGTTAAGCCCATAGACAGTAGAAGAGTATGGACCGTGGGATGGCGTTGTTTTCAATGGGAGCCGTTGAAGCACGATTTTGAGATTTTTAATTGGTCACCAGGCAACTGCGTAAGCGCGGGGTGACGTACGGTCACGTCGGCCAGCGAACCCAAATACTATAAATCAAGTGGTAGATGCTCAATCACAAATCATACAGCATACAATAATTTTCTTAATAAGTATTCTTCTACCGTTATAGCTGCAATCACTTAGTGGAATGGGAGGCTAATGTTGTACGTGGGGACTTGATTCTTCGTCAACTAACTTTGGTTCCAGGCAGTCTTGCAAGCCAGCATGTCAAGGGAGCTAGCTAGTTAGCATGTAAACTACAAGCTATAGCGTGTAGCTTAGCTTAGCCATCTTTCTCAATTCATATGCATCGAATAGTAAAATCCATTAAGATAGCGATTCTGCTTACAAACAAATACCAAGTTCTAAGCTTATTTTTCGAGAAATTGTGATGTAAATGTTTCCCCAACATGAATAGGAAAGTAAACGGGCATGACTGTGGCTACAGCTTGTTATCCAACCAGTACGGTAAATTTTCTCCTGTGCAACAGAAACTCACTAGCCGTCGCATGATTTATGGCATCATTTTTAGCATAATTTCAGATAAACGTTTCTTACAAGGCAATAACATGACAGATTCCCGATCGAAGCAAATATGTTTTGCTGTGTCCTCTCCGGTTTACAACAATGCCAATATCAAGGTACGGATGGCTTCTCATGTAAAGTTGTTTGATTTCAAAGTGACGCTAAAATGAATGGAAGTCAACGGAATGCTAAAGGCTATTGGGCCCTTTCCGGGTTGAGCTTTCCCCATGGGTGCTTAAACTTCCGGAAATATTCCTACCCCCTTGGTTAAGCCCGCTTTCTGAGAAATGGGACCAATGCTCGCAGAGCATTGACAAGTAGCGATAGCCAGGCTAGGTAAACACTGTTAGCTGCTCAGCATTTTAGCATAGTCAGCATCATTTATTGGTCTGCTAATAAGCAGATGAGCACCACTGAATGCGCAAATTATCCCAAATAAATCCACTGAGGATGAGGAAACTGAGCGTACTATGTAGAAGTTACGAACTACAGATGCATAGTACACATGTACTGCAAACAATATAAATAGGTGAACAAACTGCCATGCATATCTACATCAACACAGAATGATAGGAAAAACAAGGCTTGGCACTGAAGCGAACAAAGGGCAGGTTAGTTGGAGGTGGCACGGAAGGGAGACCTGAAACCAGAACAGATTGGAGCTCGGAAGAAAATCTAAAATAGCTGGGCAATTTGGGGTTTAATAGGGAATGTTGGCGTTGGTTGTCAAACAGCGCGCAGAGTAAAATATTTAGGAGCAGCACGGGACAATGTGAGTAGGAAAAAGCGAGCCGGTATTATAGGAAGGAAGGAAAATGCGTCGAAACGTCGGCACCTGAACCAGCGGAAAAGGTAAGTTAGTCAAGCAGGTGGAGGCCGCTGATTGGTCGGAGACAGCGCCCGCCCCAGACATTGTCGTCTTCCTGGCAGAACTTTCGCAGGCTTACATATCTATAGGTCAACCGCATGTTCAGATTGCCTGTAATGCCCAGAGGCTGCACTGCGGTCTGTGCACAGATGTATATCTGGCCACCACACACCTTGCAAGAATGAAATACCTTTGTTTTTCTAGTGCAAAACATTGAAGCTAAACCAAGAATTTCCCAGACATGACTTAATGACACAATCAGTGCTTAATATACCCTAGAAAATATAGCAAATAGAAAAAAGATAGGACATGTACTGTACATAAAATGTATATGTAACCAAATAAAAATACAATGAAATGGAACATTACATTATTTGTAAATCATTCAGTTTGGGTTTCCAGATCAATATCAAAATCCTTGGGATGGTGTAGGTCTTAGTGGTTTCTGAAATGGATGTTCTCAAAACTGGCGTACTGCACCTCCTGTGAAAAAGATTCCACCAGGTCTCCGTTTATTACAGTTTTTTTTTTTATCATTGCTTACACATTAAAATAAATGGTTTATCACAGGCCAGTAATATTTTCTAACTATCTTCAACACTATAGATTGACATACTACCAAACTAGAAAAAGATGATGCTCACAGTAGCTTTTTTGTCTCAAAATATTTTACTGTGTTTACACTGGTTCTTTTTAGAAAATGTTCTTATTTTTTAGTTAAGTTTTAAATACAACATACAACATGCAAACACTTAAATATATTGACTGATTTTGCATTGCAAATACAAATCATGTACATATGTTCATCTGTTAAAATACACGGTGGGCCAAAAATATGGTACATATTTTAAATGTTTATATTGGATTAGAAAAATGACACAGAGTGCCAAATATATGTGTTGTAAAGCTGACATTCAGGAGGTTTGTTTTACAAAAACACTGCCAAGAACATTTCAAACTACACTATAAACCTGAATTATTAATATTATGAAGAGTTCATTAAGTTGTGTCGTTAGAAACATTGCAAAGTTAAAATTTGTGAAATATAGGAAAACTGATTTGGTCATGTTCACTTTTTTGACGTGACTGACTTGAAGGTTTTCAGAGGTGTTCAGAAGTGCTGCTGAAAAATAAAACTGTTCCCAACCTGGCACTACAGTCTGTAATAATCTGTGTAATAAAAGTGTAAAGATGCAAGTAACTATATTCTGAACAGGCAGCAGAGGTTATATTGTTAAGAGAACAAGTGTAAGTAAAGATCACACTAACCAAAAGTAAATTTCATAAAAAAAGACACATATTTTAAAAAATGTTCTTAGAAGGCCACACTCAAGTCACAAACAATGAAAATAGAATGCAATTTAAAGTGGTTCCATCTCATTTAAGGTCAAAACCGATCAAAAAGCCAAACGTTATCCTGTCATTAAGGCTTACGCAAACAGAGATTCACAGCGTTGAGCTACGCAAACCAAACAAGCCTGGTTGCCGTGGGAACGCACAAGCAAGCCTCCCGACATAAGCTTGCATGCATTCCGAAGGCCAGGGTAGGCTCTGCCCGGCTGTGCTTGTCCTCGCCATTGACTTTCAATGCTGTCGACTTTGAAGGTTGCGCATGCGTACTACAGAATTTTCTTGAAAGTTTATGGGGGAGCATAGGCACTGCTTATTGCCAAATATGGCCAAGTCATACCGAGAGAGGCTCTGCTTATAGCGGGAATGCGAGCCAATCACAGCCGCCACGATGCAGAATTGTTACAATGTCAGATATGGTGCCTTTGGTATCAGAATCACCACACACTAGAGTTATGCCCCGTGTCCACTAGCAAGCGAAGTGAATTCCATCTCTCCGCACCCCCCCCCTCCCCTTCAGACGCTTGGGGGTGTGTAGTTCTGATCAGGTCCGCGAATGTCATGGAAGGGCGGGAATATTTCTTGTATGTTATTTACACATGTGCAAAGACCAGAAATATTAATCTAATGTAAGGGTGCGGTCATACAAGCAGGGGTGAGAAAAACGACAATAATCAACCTCTCATCATTCATTTTGAAAGTGAGTTGGACCCCCCCCGTGTTGGACGCGTTCATTTCCATAAAGTTCGGCATGGCTCACCCCTCGAGTTGGCCGCGCCACCCACAATTCTTTGCAGAAGCGGAATTAACGGTCGGTCGCGTCCCATAGAAATGAATAGGGGTTCTGCGGTGCGGAGTTCGCTTCGCTTGCTAGTGGACACCTGGCGTTAGAGCATTTTAGCGAAGCGTCAAACCCTAGTAGTGATAATGTCGACCATTGTTCATCTGAAAGGTTTTAATAAACTGGATTACCAGCAGAAGTTGCTTGTCATCAAGCAAGGCAGGCCAACACCACCTCTTCGTGACCTCCATCAGCGTAAGGGGCAGAAAATCGTCCGTTCATTCCAGCCGGATTGGTACACCAGAAAAGAGTGGCTTTGCGGTTGCGATGTTAGACAAAAGTCTCTTCTGCTTTCCCTGCTTGATGTTCTCCAAAGATCAGGACAACGTGTGGGTATGTGCTGGCTACACCGACTTGAACAACCTGCCGAGTGCTTTAGCCAAACACGAGTGATCCAGTGCACACATCCAGCACCAGATTGCACTGAAAACGTTTGGAAAATGCACCCCGATCAACCTAGCTTTGGACGAGGTTAGTTGGCAGCAAGTGTCCATGCATAATGCAAAGGTTCGGGAAAAAACGTGAGATCCTGAAGGACTTGATTCGCGCCACTTGCTACCTTGCAAGGCAAGAGCTAGCCTTCAGGGCGAACGATGAAACCACCGAGTCATCTAACCGAGGGAACTATGTGGAGCTGCTGAATACCTTTGCGGAGAAGGATGAGCGCCTGAAGATGCATCTGGAAACCTCCTCGGTGTTCAGTGGTATTCGAGCTGAGGTAAACGCAGCCCCTTTTGTGTCTGTTCAAGTGGATGAGATGACTGATGTAACCAACAAAGCCCAACTTTCAGTTATATTGTGGTACATCTGCCAAAATAAGGTATAAGAGGCATTTTTGGGGTTCACCGATGTTAGCAAGGACCGCAGAGCTGCTGCTGTAGCTGACCACGTGTTGTCTGTGCTGGGCTCTTACAGTTGCACTGAAAAGCTAGTTGCTCAGACATATGACGGTGCTGCGGTGATGGCGTCTGACCTGAATGGAGTTCAGGCGAAAGTCAGAGAAGAAGTTCCTAAGGCCATTTTCATTCACTGTTATGCGCACAAATTAAACCTTGTGCTTTCACAGTCTGCCAAATCCATCAGAGAGTGCAAGGTGTTTTTTCAAACTGTTGAGGGACTGGCATCATTTTTTAGCAAGTATGTTAAACGTACCCAGTTCTTGGATGAAGTTGTGAAACGCCAAACGACAAAAGCAGGACAGAGCAGGACAGCTTCCGCATGCCCCTCCCAAGAGGAAAGAGGGGTGGCCTCTGGAAGGGAGGGGTGCCACCATTAATCTGAGAAGCTGGATGATTCTGATTGGCTGAGGGAAGGGGGGATGGCGTCTGTGAGGGAGGAAAGACGTCATAAGGTGCATTCTCTATAAAAGACGATGCACAGAGCCCCGAGTTCAGAGCTGCTCTCGGACCTACTTCACTGCGCAGTGGAAGAACACAATAAACCTACAGAACTTGATTCCTGCCTCTTCAAGTCGTGTTTCTAACTGGGTGATTTGAACTTTGCCTTTGCTGAGCAAAAAATGGACTTAGGCTTAAAAGTTTCCACGACAAGATCTACTCAGGATGTTCCATCTTCTCTGTGAGAATGACGATGACTGGGACAATGACACTCGCATGATGGCTGTGGGGTACGAAGGCTGGCTGTCGAAGGCTTCGACCTGTTTTCTTTTGATGACCTATGGAGAAGTCTTCAACGCTACAGATGCCCTTTTTTCTGTGCTGCAAAACAAGTCGGTAGATATTGCGTTCTGCTGCCAGCGCATCAGTGACACCATGGCCATTATGTGTCGTCTGAGAGAGGACTTCGACTCATTTTATATCAAGTTTGAAGAGAGTTGCCAACAGCTGGGCCTAAGTGATGCGTCCGCGCGGGGCGATCAACCAATAAGAGACCGGAGGAGGCTTCTGTTCTACAGCATCTTGGAGAACATCTGCATTCAAATGAAAACAAGGTTTGCCCATTACGGCAAGCTGTCGTTCATTGGATTGGTGGACACACGCAAATTCGAACACATGTCAAAAAGTTTTGATGAGGGATTACTGAAGAGCCTGGCCAAGGCATATCCGAGGTACTTTGATTTTGTCAGGCTTAAAGCCGATTTGACAGGACTGTACAGCTCACAAATGATTCGTCAGATGTGCGCAACACCTGCACAACTGCTTGATTTTTTGCACTGTAATGATTTGGTGGTGACTGTGCCAGAAGCGTCCAAGCTCCTCTCTCTTGACCTGACACTTCCTGCGACAACAGCCTCCGTGGAAAGATCCTTTTCAGCCCTGAAAAGAATCAAGACCTACAGCCGAAACCGGACTGGAGAAGAGCGTCTGTCATCTTTGGCCCTCATTTCCATTGAGTCTGCACATCTGATGAGTCTGAAAAAGGACCATAAGACGTTCTACAACGACGTCATCAAGAAATTCGTGGAAAAAGACAGGCGCATGGACTTCATCTTCAAATGAAAGAAAACAACTAATTTTACAAATCTATGTTTATTGCAGTGCTAAATGAATTGGTTCATTTAATGGTTCATTTATTGTTCATTTTTACAAATCTATTCAGCCTGCATTCATAGGCAAGTGATGTTCCTTGGTGTAGTAGTTTACAGTAGTGTTGCCTAACTTAAGTAGGCCTAGTTGCAAGTGATGTCCCTAGGTGCACTTTTACAGTTGTGTTGCCTAATTAAAGTAGGCCTATTTTGCAACTTTATAATGGTTTATTTATTGTTCATTTTTACAAATCTATACAGCCAGCATTTATAGGCAAGTGATGTTCCTTGGTGCATGTTTACAGTAGTGTTGCCTAACTTAAGTAGGGCTATTTTGCAAGTTTAAAATGGTTTATTTATTGTTCTTTTTTACAAATCTATACAGTCTGCATTAATAGGCAAGTGATGTTCCTTGGTGCATGTTTACAGTAGCGTTGCCTTACTTAAGTAGGCCTATTTTGCAAGTTTATAATGGTTCATTTATTGTTCATTTTTACAAATCTATTCAGCCTGCATTCATAGGCAAGTTATGTTCCTTGGTGCAATAGTTTACAGTAGTGTTGCCTAACTTAAGTAGGCCTAGTTGCAAGTGATGTCCCTAGGTGCACTTTTACAGTTGTGTTGCCTAATTAAAGTAGGCCTATTTTGCAAGTTTATAATGGTTTATTTATTGTTCATTTTTACAAATCTATACAGTCTGCATAGTGGGCGGTATAAAAGGTATAAACGGTATGCGGTATAAATTTGGCCAACGGTAGAGATTTTAGGTTATACCTTCCTACCGCGATAGATAATTGCGTCACCACAAGGAAAAATAGCTGCGAGCAGTGAACACATGGAATAGAAGGAGCTCGTAAAAAAGAGCGACTCAACTTCTGTAATCTGGTCATGGCTTGGCTACAAGGTGTCGGATACTGAACAGGAAAACATAATCTGCAGAAATCACGTTATTCTGACACGCCTATTTTCAAAATTGCTCATCTCCCGCGGTTGTAACTTACCGTCGGTTTGCTACAGCAAGTCAGCTACGTTGGAAAACCTTGTAAACAAAGTTCCAGTGCACAGAAGCTGTGAGAGAAGGGCAAAGGGGAGGGGGCGCGGAGACAGCACCACTGAGTCTCTCAAATGTAATGCACAAGTGGGCAATACTTTGCAATTAGTGAGCGAAGTCAGTCACACATAAGCTTCCTTCCCAATAACGCACATTTTATTCCCAACATTATATTTACAAGTTTATAATTCCTGCACATTTTTAATTGTTTTAAGTAATAAAACGGCAATACAAAACGAGTAGCCTATAGGCGGTCACCAAGGTGAATTAGTCTTAACTCCTGGTCGGCAGTGACAGTGCGGGGATGGGAAAAACAGTATGTTGACTGTCGAGTTACAAACAGAAGGAGGTGACAGAAAAAGGTCAAAGCCATTAGAAGTGTAGAAACGAGCAAAAGATGAAGGTATGCAACTGTTCTCTCTGCATGGTCACGTTATCCATGCCATGAAGGGCTAATGTTAATCATGGTATAACTCTTACGTTTGTTAGCCTTCTAGCTATGATGCTACGATTGCTATACTCAACAATAATTCGGTCTTAGCTCAACAAACACAAGATCTAATTTCACCATAAGATTTAGCTTTGCAACAAAACGGTTACAAGTTTAGGAGGGGGTCTCGCCCGGGGAGTAATTCAATGTAGAACCGCCACTGCTTTAGGTAATGCTTGCCTGTCGTGCTGTTTCATAGACAGCTACATCTGCACTTGACTGACCCATCTGCGCCGACAGCAAGTCACTGACGACCCAGCTCTGTCCATTTGGCAAAGCGCACGGATTGACTGCCAACATCATAATTTCCTGTGCTATCATTCTCACGTGTTCATCTAGTTGTTTCGTGTGCGGATCCTGTGGAATACGACGTTATTCTGCTCTGAACGTGTTTTATATTTAGCTCAGTCCCGGTTTGCCTAACCTGGCTGAGCCAAGTTCCCACACGAAAATGTAACAATGTTTTATATCGTATTTGGTGACGTTCAGAAATATTGACATTCAGCATTAAGAAGCTGTTAACAGTTAATACTGTTACATACCAAAGTATACCGTGATATATACCGTCTCCCGTGATATAAATTTTAGGCTATACCGCCCACCCCTAAGTCTTAGTCTGCATTTATAAGCAAGTGTTGTTCCTTAGTGCAGTAGTTTACAGTAGTGTTGCCTAACTTAAGTAGGCCTTTTTTGCAAGTTTATGATGGTTTATTTATTGTTCATTTTTACAAATCTATAGCCTACAGCCAGCATTCATAGGCAAGTGATGTTCCTTGGTGCAGTAGTTACAGTAGTGTTGCCTAACTTAAGTAGGCCTAGTTGCAAGTGATGTCCCTAGGTGCACTTTTACAGTTGTGTTGCCTAATTAAAGTAGGCCTATTTTGCAGGTTCATAATGTTTTGTTGTCATTATTTTTCAAATGTATTTAAACTTTAGAGTATCTAATATTTTTTAAAATGGTCTATTATTCATTGTCAAACATATAAAGAGGGAGCATTGTGTTGTCTTTATTTTACAAGTTTGTGAAAGTTTTGCACTTACAGCCTATTTATTCATTTTTACAAATCTACACAAAGCCAGGATTTATATTAATTTTGTTAAATTGAGAGTGTGTGTATCAATTTATATTTGAATTCAATTGTAATTTGCTAAATTGTTTATCTGTGTGCTTGTATTGCACACTTTGCAGCCTGTGACATGTATATGATACATTGATTGATGATGGTGTGTATATAAGCGAAAATGTCACATTAAATTGCATAAAAAATTTTCTTGTATTGTTCACATTCCCCTTTTAAAGATGCAGCTGAATTTTTCAATTTATCAATATTATCAAAATGATTTCTGTAGGATATGCATAGTGGCATTCATGTTGGCATTCATGTTTTAAATGTGAAGTTCTGCTAGAATGGCTGTGTACCTCAGAATGAGAACAACTATATTGTGTAATTATTAAGTAGGAATATTACAATGAACATATAATATATGGAAGAGATTTACATGTGTGAATGGCCCCTGCCTACCCTGTCACAGACCTCACCGCACGCCACTGACACTAACCATTGGCGTGTGTGTGTGTGATACATCTTGCTAATATGCGTGTTTGTGAGAGTCCTACATTTCTTTATAGATGTGCTTGTGGGTATGAGCACTGCTGCCTTTTAATATCTTACTCACTGTGACTGAAGATCTTTTAGCAGTGTATTGTCCATGTTTGCCTGGAAAAGGTAAACAGTGTTGTGAAGAAAAATTACATGAAATGCACAACACTTTAACAGATGTGGCCTTGACAGTTTGAACCCGCTTAAGGATTTCAGGTATTACTTATTCATGATTGGAAATTGTTACTGTTGTGCGGACTTCTGTGGTCATTTTTTTCTGAACTTCCTTTTTTTTAACCAAAATTACATTTTTGTACACCTTAGGCATGGCATGCTATTTTTAAAATGCCCCACATACAAGAAGTTTTGGATAATAGTATTCAAGCCTCCATGGAAATTTGGATTTTTCACACATTTATTGGGCTAGCACTGCTAACTGCACTGTTGGTCACTCATGCTTACCTTTGTGTGTGTGTAGAACTAAGACTGTGGTGACAACTACGATCAAAAACAAGGCTGATAAAGAGATTCCAAACAGCAAAACCCGGCACATATGGCTCCCAGAGTCTGCAGGCAAAAAGATAGCAATGAGAGTAGGATGTTGTGGGTGAAAAGACATGTTTGACAAATATTCATTATTATGCCCAATTTCATTAATTTCAATTCAAGATTTTGCAAGATATTGATGCATGTGAAATGCATGTACAGTGAAATGTTTGTGGGTTTGCAAAAGTTTATTTATTTTATTACGCTAAAATTCATATGGCCTATTATTCTTCTATACATACAAAGTTAAATATGTCAAGCCTTTGGCTTAATGTTGATTACATTAATGATGGTTACAGCTAAAGCTAATGGAAACCCAAATTATCCAGTGTCAGAAAATTAGAGTATTACATCAATTAAAACTAATACAGAAATGTCAGCCTTCTAAAAAGCATGTTTATGTTTATGCCCTCAGTTAGTACTTGTACTTGGTACACTGAAATAAATAAACGTTTCCACGATAATCTAGGCTACTTCAAGATGCGCCTATAGTGCAATGTTTATATAGCATTGTAAGGTGTTTATGTCAGGGAAGGGTATGTGTTTTTTAAAGAATGTCTCATCGCATTGTAGAAGGCTACTAACCAGGCTTTCTCTGAACGCTTTTGGAGATGTTTCTCCCGTTAGCTTCCACCACACACGTACACTCTACCCGAGCTTCCCACTCTGATTTAGGAAGCCAAAATTGGCTTTGAGTGACCTCCGTGGATGGGTAATTCTGTTCTGGCCACACTGATTCGGTCAACCCAATGTGCTCCTCTCCATTTACAACCCAGAATACCCGAAGCTGGGAAGAAGCGGCACCCACAGCGCGACAGATGAGCGGAATGTTTGCGTCCATGAACTCCGATGGTGAGAATAACTCGACAAAGGGAGCGACGTTGACATTGCCTGCGAAGTATCAGTTTAGTTGCAATCAAAGACAGACGATTAACTTAGGCTATATATATATTTGCATGTTATACATTTGCATAATACTGTAATGAAACTTGCCTACTACTGTAATTCTTGAGCCATGCCCTATAAATGGCATGTAATCTGGGTGAGAACAGTAATATATCCCGCTATCTTCCCGGATCGCATTAATGATAGTTAAATCGCATGACGATGTAGTTGTATTGCCTTGCAGCAAGTATTTGCGCTTATCATTGATGGCCATTATGTTCAGTACTTTTTCCCTAGGGTTTACTTTCATAAAAAATATGTAATGGCAATTTAGCGTGGTCGGCCGGTCTTTGAAGAGACACTTCAGCGTTGTTGCATGACCAACCGTAACGTCTGCGGAACGGGGCCACTGGTCCAAAGATGAGACATATGCTGCAGAGAGAAAACGGAATTTATGAAACGCTATGTACAAACAAATCACATGCCCCTTTTCACAATAAACATTAGATTTGAATATAGTCTTCTTTACTCAAAACGATTAACGTGATGTTATGAGATGTAAAATTGACATGATTCGACTGAGTTGTAACGTTGATCTGAATGGTCATTTTGCCATATTTTCAAACAATAATGGTTTAGTCTATAGTATTACAAATTTGCTGTAAACGTGCATGCACCTATACTTACCAAAATGACTGTTAAAGGAAAAACAAAGAATGACCAAGCATATGTTGCCCTTCTTAAGGTATCTAGTGCTGCTCATTCTTCCTGCCTGTTTGCTCAAAGACCTCCAAATGTACAGAGCCCTTTCAAGGTCTATGGTGTGTGTGCGCGTGTGTGTGACTTTTACTGCAGTAGGCCTAATCTTTATTCTCAATATGCAGTAATATAGTTGTCAATGTTAATTTAAACTATTGTCGATACTGATCAGTATTACAGTGAAGGAGACATTTGAATTTAAATCATACAGGCCCAATTTAGACCTAGCTTATTTTTCATCAGATATTATTTAACACTGACATGTTTTAAGTTTAAAGTACATATTTGCATTGAAATTATTATTATTATTGTTGTTGTTGTTGTTGTTGTTATTATATATATGGGATGTTTTTGTTTGTAGACCTATATGCACGCTCTATTTAAACAATCTTTACCAGTCTCCCTGCCTGCAACTCACTGTAAGTGTAGGGTGTCTGTGCTCTGTCAGTGAGGAGGAGACAATAACTGAGACCTACGCCATTATGCTTTACTAAGTTCCTGACTCATCTGAACAGGAAAAATAAAAGAAGGCAGAGGTTGAGTATGAAGATGAAGTTTAATGAATATTATTGGCATCAGAGGGCAGACAAAATACTTCAACACATTTAATCCCCTTATGAACCTGCCATATGACCTTATATATATCAATTATAATAATAAAGGTAAAAAAAACATTGAGGGCTGAGTTGAAGACTGAAGAGGAGCCAGTCATGATGGTTGCCAGTCTAAAATGTGTAGTAGTTGGATAATATGCTTGGCCTGAAAATGTGTCAGTTTGTAAACAGGAGAGGGCGCTCATTACCTACGGACCCAATGACAGAACCTCTTGCTTATAATATACATGAATGCTTGCTTATTCCATTAGCATATATGGGAGACCAGGGACAGCAGTAAACGTTTCAGCATTTGTTTCAATAAAACAGTAACCCTATTACACTCGATTAGCCATTTTGGTATATTAAGAAACTTTAATGTGTTTACTACAGAAACAGTGAAAGTTGTTTGCAGGCTGTGTGGGTCTTGTGTGGGGAGGTGTAAGGGCTGTGTGTGAGGAAAGGATGGTGAGGGGCCATGGAGGTCATTAGAGCTGTTTCCTGTGTGTGGGGAGGGGGGGCTTCAGGTGGGGAGGAAGGCTATATGGTGTGTGATGCATGTGTGGGGGGAGTGGGGGGAAGTGTGAGGGCTGTGTGTGAGGGGAGGCGGTGAGGGGGCATGAGGCAAGGAGCGTAGGTGTGTGTGTGGGGGGGGGGGGTTGCTTGAACCACGAAGGCTCTGTGCTGTGGGTGTGTGGAGTTGCATAAAACGAGGACCAAGGCTATATGCTGTGTGTGTGTGTATGTGTGTGGGGGGTGGGGTGTGGTTGAGGGCCGTGTGTGAGGGGAGCAGGGTGAGGGGGCATGGGGGGAGAGCTGTTTCCTGTGTGCTGTGTGTGGGTATATAGTTGAATATAGTTGAAATATAGTATATAGTTAAAACATCTGATAGGTACGAGGGGATATCAAAAAGTTTTGAGCCTCACACAGAAAGACCAAGATAATCAGAGTTGTATTGCTTTATTTTTCAACATAGTCACCTTCCAACTCCAAACACTTGTTCCATCTAGTTTCCCAGTCATTGATACCCCATCAGTAGACCTCAACATCTTGGTCCCCTGACCAGCCCTCCACAGCAGCAGTCAGCTCATCATCCTCCTCAAATCGCCGGCCCCAAAGGTGTTTTTTCAGTCTGGGAAAGAGGTGGCGGTCGCTGGGGGCTAGGTCTGGAGAATAGAGTGGGTGAGGGAAGATTTTGTAACCACAATCGCGTACAACTTCCATCACAACACAGCTGGTGTGGACTGGCGCATTGTCCCGGTGAAACAGGATCCCACGACGAATTTTCCCGCGACATTTCTCTTTGATGGACTGGTGCACCTGCTTCAGTAGGTTAGTGTAATAGTCCCCATTCATTGTGGTTCCAAGGGGCAGGTAGTCAATGTGAACCTCTCCTTTGCTGTCCCAAAAAATTGTCGCCATAACCTCCTTGGGGGACCTGGTGGCCTTGAACTTCTTTGTTTTTGGAGATGAGGCGTGTTTCCATTCCATCGATTCCTGTTTACTGTCCGGCTCATAATAATAAAGCCAGGTTTCATCACAGATTACAACCCTGAAATGAAAATCATCTGGGTTGACATTGTACCGAGTTAGCGAAGCTCCACTGATGGTGACCCTTAATTGGTTTATGTCATCTGAAAGCATTCTGGGGACCCATCTTGCGCACACCTTGGATATGTGGAATATGTCATGAAGTATGCCATGAATTGATTCATATGAAAGCCCTGTGGCTTACTCTAACTCATGGAGAGTGATACAGCAGTTTTCGATCACTGGTCCTGGTTAATTGCCGTCCTGACCGGGGGTCATCTTCTAAACTCTCTCTGCCACACTGGAATTCCTTTACCCACCATTTGATACTTGCAGAAGAAGGGGAAGACACTTGGTAAATGGCAGTCAATTGCTCTTCAGTCTGTTTGGCAGATTGACCCTCCAGTACCAGAAACTTTATCACTGCTCTATACTCAGCTTTGTTCATTTTTGCCAACTGCCCCTTCAGCATGGTGTTCTGACTGAACAATAGCAGCCAGAGCAATGATCCCACATGAAATCAGTAGCTAATACAATTGTGTACATCAGATGTGGGTGCATTGTACTATCCGACTTGGAAAAATGTGGGAGGCTCAAAACTTTTTGATATCCCCTCGTAGGTCCAGTCCCATTTAATGTTTTAAACTAAAGAAGCAATGCCTTAAAGTCAATTCTATAACTTACTGGGAGCTAGTGCAGGGACCTTAAAATTGGACTAATGTGGGCAGTTATTTTTGTTTCTCTAAGAACCCTTGCTGAAAGGCCTGTGAAAAGGCCTAATCAACCCTACTGGAAGCAGAGACATGGGAAATGTTTTCTAGATCTTGTTTTGACATAAGACCTCTAAATTTAGCAATGTTTTCCAGGTGATAAAATGCGGACTTAGTGATTGCTTTCACATAACTGTTGAAGGTTAAGACACCAAGGTTTTTTACACAGTATCTTTTGCTTTAAGCCCATTTTGTCTGTGTTCAGCTAAAGAAAATTATGTGACATCCAGCTGTTTTGGTCAGTACAACCATAGAGAGGCATAATCATTAGGTGACAGAGCTAGGTAAGAGCTGATCTCAGACAAAGATAAGAACAACTATGGTAAGGAGTATCAGATGCTGTGAGAGTGGTGTTCAGCCAACAACCTACTACTGTACTCAACACGCGACAGACTCCGGTCCCTCTCCTGTAGGACAGACAGGCTGCGGAGGTCATTTGTCCCCAGGGCCATACAACTGTATAACAGCACACAGAGGGAACTGAGCATCATGGACTGGAGTGCTTGAGCACACACAATCACACACACACACACACACACACACACACACACGCACGCACATGCTGTCCCTGGTGCTGACTGCTATGCGGCTATGGACAGCAATATACTGCACTACCCTGATGGCTACTGCACTAAAGGACCCTTCTATAACTACTGCACTAAAGGACCCTTCTATAACACTGGACAATTTTACTGGGACACTGTAATCTATCTACCACAAAGCACCTCATCACGACACTTGTTTACCTCGTGGAATTCTTATCACTGGCAATTTTACTGGGACACTGTAATCTATCTTCCACAAAGCACCTTATCACGTCACTTGTTTACCTCGTGGAATTCTTATTACCTTACTTATTATCATTACAATGTTTTTTCTTCCCTCAGTTCAGTGAATGTTGTATTATGCAGACGTGTGCAATAGGCTTGATCTGTTTTTTTTGCAATGTGTATTATGTGTATGCTACTGTGTGCAATAGGCTTGATTAGGCTAATTTCCTTCGGGATCAATAAAGTTACTCTACTCTACTCTACTCTACTAACATCTCTACAACTAAATAAACTTCATAGACTTTAGGAAAACCAAAGCAGACCACACCCCTTCTACACAAATGGCGCCCAAGTAGAGACTGTACACACCTTCAGGTTCCTCAGCACCTACATCTCTGCCAACCTTTCCTGGACTGAGAACATCAAGACAACCACCAAGAACGCCCAGCACTGACTGCATTTCCTGAGGGTGCTTCGGAGAAACAACCTTGGCAGTATGCTGCTGGAGACCTTCTATAGAACCTGCATCGTGAGGGAGAAACTGCAGAGGGTGGAGAGGTCAGCTGAGAGACTCGTCGGCCACCTCTTCCCTGCACTGGTTGACCTCCAAAACCCCTGCTGCCTCAACAGAGCGAAAGCCAGTTCACATTGATCTCATCACTTCTTCAACCTGCTGCCCTCCGGTAGGTGCTACAAGAATACAATCAATACTACATTCAATCCAAGAACAGACTAAAAAAACTCTCACATGCACTAACCACCCTCCCTATATCTTATATTTACTTTATTTTATCATTAGTATTAATATTTTAATTTTTTTCTTTGCACCAAACAAACAGTGTACAATGACAGTACATTTTCATTCTGATTCTGATAAAAAACAAATCAGTCAAATTGCAAAGCAATGCATTTCAGTAGTCAGGTTTTAAATTATTACATTTATGATTACATGCAATTTAGCATCATGCTGAAGTCAACTTAAATTTATTTACATAAAATAGTAACACTAACATTTTTCTAAATAAGTAAATTTTCAACAGAAACAAAGCCACTGGATAGCAGTCACCACCACAAAATCAGCTGGTGTGAAGATGTAGTGTAAAGTCTTAAGGTTGGCAAAAGAGGCAGTGGAGGAACAAAAATGGCATAGGCTATACCTTGCAATTTATTTCTTTGTGACTGTGGGCCAATCCAAAAATCACACAAAAAATAGCAATGTATAGAAAAGTAGGCTACTACACATACAATATTTACAAAAAATCCAAAAAGCCAAAACAAAATAGATAAGACAGTGGCACAAGAATGGGAAGCCCATATGGATTGTGTGGGTTCATTACGTTCCCATTTCAGGTAGGTCAGTGTAGCATGAAAAGCTGTTTGGCTTAGCAGCAGACTGATTGGCTTGTCTGCATAATTTCGGTCTGCGAGGCTCAGGATGTCCTGCCCATGGTAATGCAGCAGCAGGCCATCAAGGGCATCTTTCAGGGGTGGCATGAAGACAGAGTGAGGACAGCTGCCTTCTTGATCACTGAGCATACCTGTGGGCTGGACACACACTGCTGGACCTGGGGCCGAGCCGGATCCACGGCTGGAGCAGGAAGAGGTTGCTCGGCAATGGAGAGGGAGAAAGCCGAGGGGACTTAGATGGAGTATGTGGGATGTCCTAATGACAATAAAGAACCACAGTAGTGTATTATTCATGTAAGTGCCATAGTAAAACAACATTCATATGTAGCGTATGTATTCTCATCTCAGAATCAGAATAGATTTTATTGGCCAAGCATACTTACACATACAAAGAATTTGACTCCCGGTAGATGTTAGCACTCTACTCCATTCAACATACAGACATGTAGTAGTACACAGTCATTAGACACATTTTGTACGATAGAGACAACAATATACATAAGACAACTAATATAGGCAATAATATACATATACACACATAATATACAAGTGGGACAATATACAAGTAGGACATAATATACACATAAGACATAATATACACAAGACAATCTTAAGGTATACTTACTCCATGGCAGCAGCAAGCGGGTCAGTATCGGATTGACCGAGCAGGGTCCAATGATGCTGCACTGGCTGGCACACAAAACATGTGCTGATGATACATTTTTGAAAGTCTATATAGGCCTACAGCTCTCATAGTTGAACGTAAATACGTATTATTACCTGCTCTGGCTTGGGCATCTCCTTCTCAACGACTCAGACCAGTATGTACACCTGCAGCTTTAACCCTGCTGCTGCCCCCTGCCACCTGCTTCCTCAGCCACTACATGTATCTACAGAGATAAGAGATATTGACATGTCCAGGGACACTTTAGACATTTGGTAGTAGCACTAATAAACATGAAACAGCTAAACTCAAATGTGGATTTACTCAGAGTCAAATACAATGGTAACATCCAGAACTACATTTGAATGCCTCACTCACACATTCATGCACGCACCGCCATGCCAAGACTTACGAACAACTCTCAGGGTGCTGTGCCTCATTTAGGTACTCAAAGAACTCATTGGCCTGTCCTGAACTCCAGCAGTGTGCTGCCAAGGCCCAATGCACACTGGGAGTCCACATATCCTACACCTAGTGATAACTGCCACCATCAGACAGAATAGCGAGTAGGGGAGAGAGGGCATCCTTGCATGTCCAAGTAAGCAGGGTGAGATTGAAGGACAAGGCCTGAAAAAAACATGTTCATGTTCAACATCAACACAAGGGGCAGTATCTAAAAACACAGCATGTATTGCATGGCTAATGTCTGACAATCCATGCTCATTGATGTAAAAAAAAACCACTTAAACCACAGAATGCAGGAGTTTCATTTTACCTGCTTTGTGAATGATTTGAGGACATTAGTTTTGAGCACAGGTAAAAAGTGTTTTAAGGTGACTGTTCAGTTTTGTAAGATTCAAGGGTTTCGAGACTGTAGTTCTAAAAATTGGTTTTGTGTTCACAGGTTTGAGGAAAAAGTGTTTTTAGCGGTTGTGAAAAACTGTAAGAAATTGTATTTACACTATGCTCAACAGCGCCACAATCCACAACGTAGTGGCCAAACATACATTACATCTGTAGTTAAAGACTACCATTGAAAATGAATGGGGGTGGCAACATTACTGGTTCATGTCAGTCTTTGGTTCATATCCTATGATATGCTGTCCAATATCTGCGGCGCTGCTTGGACCGCGTTAATTGTTGCTTGCAGCTATATTTTTTATTTACATTATTTTCCCACCTTGTGCGTCAGCATTCAAAGAAGCTGCTAGCCTTTCCCTGTTAGTGCAACGCGCTGTTTCCAGGTCGCTGGTAAGCTGAAAATCTTCTTTTCTGTCATTAGGGATATTACCTGACCCTCTACAACAGCATTTATGGCATAGCTACCCCAGAAGCTACCGTGAGTTCCCAATGCATGATCGAAAAAAGGACTCGGAGCGCGTGCACTGTACTTCTTGTCAAGCGCGTGTAGGCCGCGAGGGAATTGGATATCTCGGGAAAATTCACCATCACTAGTTGCAGATCACCGAACTCATGAAAAAAATAATGATCTTTGTGCAAATGTGGTTATCATGTTAGGCTAGCCACTTGGGCTAGCCACAAACTGCAACAAGTGTCAGACGCGTCATTGGAAAGGTAGCAAAGAATCTTGGACACAACTAACCTTACCATCTCTCGGAAGAATATGGCACTAAGTAAGACTTCGAGGCAAACGACTGGAGTGGTACGCTCCTGTGGATTTTGAAGACATGCCTACATTTGTCTGAATTTTTGGCAGAGAGATGAAATTATTGGAGCAGCGTTGCTTGTAACTACAGTAACTTAACTGTATGCCTATGAGGACAACCACAGCCCACAGCCAATCAGGTTACCTTTACAGAAGGTAGGTAAAAACGCATTTGTTGTTGGCATCCGTAGTGGACAGGGGCGTTAGGATGCATTTAATCAAAACAGGGACAACATTCTGTTGGCTAATAAGCCAGAAAACTAAAAAACACCACTTTAGAAATGGCGATGGTCTAATCATGGCCACTGTCTGACCCAGAGTTACTTGGATTCAAAGCATCTGTTCACGAGATCAGTTAAGCATTTCCCAGTCAATTTTAAAATAAACATAGGCCTATTTAAGTCACATTAAGTCACATAAGTCATGACTGGTCAGCATTTTGCCAGCACTTCATCGAATCAGACTGGTGCTTTTTTATATAAGAAATAAGTAATGGAAATACGAGCAAAGTACTTGGTCTCGTGAAATTTGTTAAACTGGACTGTGAAATGTGTTAATCATTTTACTATGGCACGTCTAACAAAACGGAGCGGTGCATTTTCATCGGAGGCGCTGATGACAACATGGTTCGATTCTGTCGCGGCCACTAGATGGCGACATCTTCAATCTTTTGTGTCCAGTGTGTTGTCGTGTAATAAAGACTGTGTGGCTAGTCGAGGATGTTGAGCCAGAGTGTAGGGTGGTTTATCGGTGCAACGCGGGGGCGAAAGGAGTGTGCCTTGAGAGAAAAAGAATAACTGAGTCGCACATGTGACAGGAAAACTACTATATTCTACTGAAGACTTGTTTCAACTTTGACGTTATGAGATGTATTCATTTTGATTGTAATTCATTTTTAAAAAGCTTATCGAGCGGAGACTAACCAACATACCTGTGGTGAAGGCGCGAGAGCACGGTGTTGGATGTTTTTCCTCAACAGTTAGGATATTGCAAGTTAAGTTACGAGTTTAGGTAAGCCCGGTTTTTATGTATTTACATGCATATACAATGCCTTTCTACAGAATCTTACTTTTTCATCTTGAAAGTTCGTGTAAAACTGCAACACTGTGCTAGCTTAATGTAAACAATATGTGGCGGATACAGACACAGTTAGACTCGTTCTTATGTATGCATGATGTGTTAGCCTGTTCCCACAATAATACGCGGGTTAGATATTTACCTATCTTTCAAAACATTCACACAACAAAAACATTTTCTTTTGCCGTGGCAGACTAGCTTGCAAGAGTAGCCCGTATGAGGAAAACCTTGTAAAAACACGTGTCTTGTTGCCCGATAGTTCCCCTGGAGTGTTTTGGAAGTGGAATGTTCACTTTGTTTTTCTTTCCGAATTGGTCGGATGGGCCAGTACTTTAAATGTTATGTAATTCGTTCATAGAGCAGTGTTCGTGGTAACATCAATGTTAGCGGTTGTGCATTCACAATATCTGTGCAAGATAATGTTTTCAAGCAAAACTTCGCATGTACAGCATTCAGCTGCTTAAAACTGTACTACATTCAGAACGCTACCGATTCGGCTACAAGCTAAATGTTCCGCGCAAGCAGTAAAAAGTGAGAATAACAATGTCTCACACACTTCGATTCTCGATAGTAGCCTATTTGCCTTTTGTGTTGGTGGTCTTGGATCGGTTGCTCTATGCTCACCCAGAAAACTTTTCCGACATTCATGGACCCAAACATGATGAAAGGACTGAGTGGTAAATCGTAAAGCTATGCTAGAAACAAAAAATAATCATAATAAAAATAACGATACACCAGAACTCAAAACTGACCAGACTGTGTCGGGCTGTATCTGGGCCTAATCAAAATATGTCTTTAGTTAATTGGTAATTGGTAGAAAACAAACACTCCTGTCTGGTAATGTGATGTGTTTTGCTGTCATCACACACATGAATGAATCTCTGCCCGACACTTGGTAGAGGTACAAGCATATCTAATTTTTACACTTCAGTCAGTGGGTGGAGGAAGAAGTAGTGCAGATTTGTTTGAATATTTGTTTTTTTTGTAACTGCATGTTATAAAGGCTTCCTATAATCTGGTCCCACGTAATTGTGATCATTCAAGTGTCCAGGTTCTTGGATGAATGGGTGTGTGCTAGGCCGCAGGAATGTTCTTGGGGACTAGGGAGTGCAGTGCACACTGTCATCACCCGCTCTCATGCTCGCAAACACATCACTTCTGAATCTGACCATGCAGTATACTTTCTTTGACATGCACGCACACACACCTAAAGCCAGATCTGCTGTAGCAATGGCAACCCTGCATGGCCCTAGAGTGAGATCAGGCCTTTGGCTCTCACCGTTCACTTTGGCCCAAATGTTGTCCTCACTGTCCCTACTGTCCCCCCGTTCTCTACTCCCCATGTCACATCAGCTCACAAGGCAGAAGAAAGACACACATGAACAGAGGCCCCTGAGGGCCCCCCCCCTCCCCCTCTCTTCCTCTATTTTTCTCTCTTTGTGTTTCTCTGTCTCATAGCCTCTCAGGTTCTCTGTCTCTCTCTCTCTTTCTGTCATTGTTCATTCTGGTAAAGATATGTAAATAGGCGCATTTACATTCCGGAGCCAGGCCTGGCTGGGCCTTTAGGGGGCACCCTCTGTGCTTGTAGCCCCAGGGCAGTAGCCCCATGCCCAGAGAGCTGTTGTGTCCACACTGGCCAACTACTAGCCCCTCTGGGTTACGCCCTCGTTTGCAAAAACGTCACTGATACAGCCCATTTTCAAGCAGGGTAGGCGGGCAATTCAGTAGCAGTAGTAGAAGAAAGTAGAAGACGATTATATGACCAAGAATCAGACCAGCAACTACTGCCGATACTTCTGACTGCAAATACTTCTTTGGAGGATAATAGACACCATGGAACCTCTGCTGGCGCAGATCGTCCTCCATGTTGTTCATGTTCCAATATATTTCTATATACTGTATTACTATAGGCTATAAAGCAAAAATACAACGTCCTTATGTTTTAATGGAACAAGACCGACGGCCACTGAGCGCCAAATGCCGTGGTTTCACACTGTAGCGTCAACGCCACACTTCACAACGTTCTACCACTCATTTTCAACGCATCTTGGGGTCGGGGGGGGGGGGGGGGGGGGTTGGTTTGTTATACCATGTCTTTTCAGCCGTAGTTTTTTATTTTTCTCACGAATTTGCTGGGTTGTTGTTCACTGAATATACAACTTGCTGTGGCACTTCATGACTTCCTCGTTTCTGCAAACCTCGTCGTTTTGATTTTTTATTTTTTTTTGATTCACGTCATCTTGTGCCCAGACCACGGGGAGAGCACGGATATCTTCAGCTGACCAGAACTGGCGATTCATCTTTTTCATATTCTTCAGTAACGGTAATACAGGTGCAGATAATACTCTGCCATCTTCGCTTTATTTTGCTTCCAAATGTTGACGCCGCCCCGACCTTGACACCGCCTCTAGACCCGCTGTAGCCCCTGTGGGACCAGGTTGGGCCAGATATTGCGGACTAGAAGCCCCAGGACAGCCCCTTTAGGCCCATGTTAGGACCTGGCCCTGAACGTGTGAAGCCACTTAGCACTGGTACGCCCGTGTCGGCTCGGCTTTGGCCCGGCAATGTAAATCCCGCTAATGACAGGTACCTGATCAGGAGCCCCAAACCAGTGCCGGGTGGGTGTGGCAGTTCTAAGTCAGAGTTAAAGCAGAACAGGAGGAAGAACTGGCATAGCAACACTGCCAACAGAATTACTGTGGGCTTTCTTAATAAGTGATTTAATAATGTTAAATGGTGCTACGGAACTTACAAAAAATGTCTTTCTCAGACCATTTTTAGTGCAGTGGACTCTACAGATGAGGTGTAGTTGAGTGATAGTGTGGAATAAAAAAGTATTTGGCAAGATGACTACCTGACCAAGGTACTCCATCTTAGGGATGCAAACAATTACTAATCGACTATCGATTAATTGTCCATAAGAATTTGGTCGAATAATTAAATTAACTGTCAGTTAATTGTCCTTTTCACTAGTGGTGTCTCTAATAGAGGGCGCTGCTGAGGGCATCGTGAAATGCTAATGCGAGAGACCCCGCTCAAAAAACATCTGCGGCGTGCTACGTTTAAATACAACAGTTGAACTACTTCACTGACTTACCACCTCAACAACGTTCATGCAGCTGTGCTTCATGGAACGAGTGCATCGAACAACCTACAATCACAGCACTGTTGGGAAGGCAAGCATGTGATGATAGGAGAGCAGGATATGCACCATGATTGTTATGGCCATGACGTAGTCGTTAGTTCCATGCCTTTGGTAGTCAAGCTAGCTATTTCAAAGTTCTGTTAAGCCTTGCTTAGCAAAATCACATTCGTAGAGAGTCCAAATGCAGTGTGACAACACTAAAAGACGATCTCCGAGGCATATAACGTTGCAACTCTGTGTTCTTCCATTTGCTCGTCATTTGCTAAAGCTGTCACATCTTTACTGTTTGTTTACAGTTCACCACAAACTTAGGTAGTTAATGCATTCATAAATAAGTACTTTTTACACATAAATTTAAGTATATTTTACAAAAAAATCTTACTGTGTTTGCTTAAAAATATATGTTTCCACAACTACTAAAATTAAGCAGTTTCATTTAGATGTTCTTAAAAATTTAGGTTATGTGTAAGTATTTTTTTTAGGTTATGTATACGCTTTTATTTAGGTTATGTATGCTTATAGCTATAGGCACACTAGAATGAAAACCCAACAAATGCTACAGTCATCAATTTAATCAGTTTATTAACATTATCAGTATTAACACAAAATATAGCATAAGAACAACAAAAAATATAAAAACTGAGTGCTTTGCTTTTTTGATCTGACATTGTAATCTACACACAAACTATATTCAAAGTTGATAATGTAACCCTTTACATATGCCTCCTGTCAGATATAACTAGTCGGGTGTCGGTAAACATTTCCCAGACAAAAAAAAACAAAAAACCCCTCACACTTTATCAAATATGTACTGTCAGAAACATGGTGACTGCGTATCAGAGATAGACAAGATAGATCAGAGATAAATTTAAGACAGAATGCAACAACATCGGAAGAACAACAGAACAACAGAGAGACACTCTCCCAAGGACCTCCACCATCACCACTGTGTGTGTGAGTGAGTGAGTGTGTGTGTGTTTGGACAATTTTGACAGCAAAAAGTACAGAGGCCAGTGCTTGCTGTTACATCAAGGGAATGATATCTTGCTAAATGTTGCTGCAGATTGGTGTAAGTTTTAAATGTGCAGGAGCATTCAGAATATAGACAAGGCTGTGACCGGTGGCGGCCTAAACAGTCATGGTCAATTCTATAATGTCTGAGAAGGTCTCCTCTCCTCCACACCTCTTTCTGACAAAATTTACAAATCCATTTCATGACACTGCCCAACAAATGAGATAATGATAAAAAAAAAAAAAAAAAAAAATCATCATCATCATCATCATCATATTAATAATAAATAGCAAATATTAATAATAGTAAATAAAAAGAATAGTAAACTCACCGTTCCTCTTGTAACATAGTCCACTGTTTTAGAGAATACAGCTTACCTGAATCAGAAAATAGAAATTAAAAATTAGAAATTAAAAAATATATTAAAAGATGTATATTGTAAACTAGACTTCTTACACAAACTGCTTTACTGAGACTCATTCTTAACCTTGCTCTTAGGGTTGGGCAATAATATGGTAATAAAGTATCCTGTCACTGCAAAATCTGCTGCCCATAATTATGCATAACCGAATAAAACAGCCTGTTGTGTACAATTAGTTAATATTAGCTATTAAAGCTGAACCTATGTACTCAGATTTTGGGAATAATTCCAATAAACGCCTATTTGCAACTAAAAAGGTAACTTGTACTGGCGTTTGTGTCCCCTGTTAACATTTTGTTTCTGAATGACAGAATGGCTTCAGGAGATGTCGGCCTGAGAATGATAGCCTAGGAGAAGTCTTTGGCTGCTACGGTACAAACGACTAGCAGTATAAAAAAAAGCCTGTAGTTCAATGGCAGTCGGTAGAAACAATTGCATTACACCCTACGTTATAGGCGAATTATACCCCAAACCATCCCACAACAACCCGTGTATAAAAGCTTGAAGTTGTTGTTGTGAGATTTGCAGGAGAGGGCGGAGAGGTCATTGTTTTTAAAAAGCATAGGTCTATGTAATGCTTGCTATTCTGTTCCTGGTCGGTAGAGCCGCGAGCTGACATATTGGTTACTCCCTGATTTTTAATCAGCCCATTTGGGTCGAGTCTGTGCTTTTATGGCGGAGTTACATATCACTGGCATTGGCAAATTTAATAAGGGTGTCTAAATGAACAAGGTGTTTAATAAGGGCGTATATTCAAAATTATGAGGGAATGTGTTCAAACTACAGGTTCAAACTACAATTGAGGTATGTCCAGTGAAAGGCGTGGCTCCATGTGACTCAAAATATTGAGTTCGATGATACGCTCCCTGCAGCTTCCTTTGCAGCTTCCTTTGCAGCTGTTGAGGTGGTAACTCAGTGAAGTAGTTGAACTGTTGTATTTAAACGTAGCACAGCACAGAGTACATTTGACTTCTTTTCGTCTTGACCGCTTCATGTTTTTTGAGCTAGATCTCTCGTGTTAGCATTTCACATTGCGCTCAGTGGCGCTCTCTATTAGCGATACCACTAGTGAGTATTCTTTTGGACAATTAACTGACAGTTAATTGTCCAAAATTGTCCAAATTCTTATCGACAATGAATCGATAGTCGATTAATTGTTTGCATCTGTAGTCTGCATTGTGTTCCTAATGGTACAATAAATCCTTCATTAAGGAATATACATTTTTTTGAATTCAGTATTTTAACCACGTTTAGCTTATATTCTTATAGACTCTATTGAAACACTGAAATTCAGGGAGAAATTGCCGCTTATCAATTAATCGTTAATCGATTGAGGCCAGTCAACTGACGATTAATGAATTAATCGATAATTTGCATCCCTACTCCATCTACTTTATCCTTGCAACCATCAGGTAACTAAATGAGGACATAAGGTCAGGAGTAGGTGCAGACCACACCAGGGTTGCTGAGTGTTCCAGGTGCAGGGCTGTGGAAGTTTTGTTTCCGTCTGTCCATCCATCCGTCCATCTGTCCGTCTATCTATCTATCGTTTGAGACTGGAAACTGTCAAACTGAATTGCCTATTTTGGGTTAAATAAAGTTTTCTGAACTGCACTGAACAAGGCTCTCATCAAAGCTATTCCGAGCCATCAAGTGGTAGTGTGGAATGAAGAAGTATTTGGCAGCCTGGAGATTGTTTAGACCAGTCGATTGCGAGGGCAGTGCTGGTAGATCGCATGTTGTCTAAAACATTTTGTTAGGTTACCATAACAACTAGAATGGCTACTGGGAAACTGCAGCAAAGAAGGAGTCCTAGCTAGTTCACTAACTTGTAACTAGCACATACTGTTCATAAAAACTCTGACAGCGACAGCGACCTGAGAAATGTGACGGAAATAAAAATGCAGCAATCACTTCATTATGCGGAAAATGCATGAAAGAGATTGTTGATGTCACAACCAAAATAGCCTGCTGTATTCGAGCGAGGTCTCTTCAAAGACGTCTGTTCCGAGCACAGTTAGAAGAGGCTTACTAAGTATTCTGACCTCTTGCTACACAACGACGTGAGATGGCTTAGTAGGGGGAAATTCTTGCAGAGATTTCGACAGCTCTGTCGAATAGTTGAGACGAGATTAAGGAGTCTCTTCTTGTCACTAAACATGCGGAACACAAGCAACTTAGTGACAGTCAGTGGCTGCTACATTTGGCGTTTGTAACTGATCTTACTAACATGTTGAACGAACTTAATTTGGAGCTGCAAGGAAAAGACAAAAGCGTGGTCGACATGAGACATGATCAGCTCAGTTAATGCATTCAAACGAAAAATAAAATTGCTGTCCTCAAAGTTGCAGCGCTATGATTTGGGAAACTTCTGAAACCTCGCATCCGAGCTGGAGAAACAAGGGAGGGCGTGTGCGCAAATTGACAGTGTGCCACACACAGCAGCTCCGGACTATGCAACCCTGTCTGACTCCCTCCAGTGCAGGTCATCATCAGATTAATTAAGTCCTGGCAATAGATAATTACAGATGTATTATAGTTGTGCTCTAAAGGTTCATTCGAAAGTAATACAAATGTATTATAATTGTGCTGTAAATGTTCATTATATCATAATACAATTGTATTGAAGTTGTGCTCTGAAGGTTTATGCATGGATGCATAATCCATGCACGGATGTATTTAACTATGCTGCATGTGTAATGCAACATGTATATCAATAAACAAACTGCATAAAGGTACATATCAAACGCATACTGAATGATTTATCATCATCATCTTCATCATCACCATCGTCATCATCATCATCCTCAGTAGATCGCGGTGACATGGTCATTTTAAAAGTAGCTCAAGAGCCAAAAAATAGTGGGCACCCCTGGTTTAGACACTACCTTGTTAACTACCTCCCTCCTAGGCCACAACCACCTCTGAGACCCCCCACTCCCACCCCACCTCATTCAGACCCAGACCCATTGTCTGGGAATCTGGCAGCATTGACCTTAGCTTAGCTTAGCATAGTCATTATTTTTTTTACATTACATTACACTTAGCAGACACTTTTATCCAAAGCGACTTACAAAAGGAGGACATAATAGCTAACAGATGTGTAGAGAACATCGAAGGTACCTATGTAAAGAGATGGCTAGTAGAAATTAGTTTTGTTAGGAAGGAAAGCAGTCTCGGAAGGGAGAGAAGAGAAGGGTCTTCACAAGCTTTTTGAAGGTCGAGAGGGATATTGCTGCTCTTGTAGCGACTGGTAGGTTGTTCCACCACTGAGGAACAACAACCGAGAAAAGTTTGGAGTGACCTCGTCTTTGTCTTAGGAGAGGGTACGGCCAGGCGAGTCATATTAGAAGATCGCAGCGCTCTGGACGGGATGTAAGCATTTAGTATGGCGTTGAGATAGGTAGGGGCAGATCCGGAAGTGACTTTGTAGGCTAGAGTCAAAGCTTTGTGTTGAATTCTTGCAGCCACCGGGAGCCAGTGCAGGTTGATGAAAAGCGGAGTGACATGCACCCTTTTGGGTTGATTAAAAACCAGTCGTACTGCTCCATTCTGGACCATTTGCAATGGTTTGATTGCACAAGCAGGAAGGCCAACCAGGAGTGCGTTGCAATAGTTGAGGCGAGAGATGATAGCCATAGCCTGTACCAAGCCATAGCCTGTACCAAGAGCTGAGCAGCATATTGGGTCAGGTACGGTCTGATTTTTCTAGTGTTGTACACCGGGCAGCTGTGGCCTAGTGGTTAGGGAGATGGTATTGTGATCGGAAGGCTGCTGGTTCGAATCCTGCCCTACCCATGGTTGAGATGCCCTTGAGCAAGGCATCTAATCCCACACTGCTCCAGGGACTGTAACTGAAACCCTGCTCTGGATAAGAGCATCAGCTAAGTGTAATGTAATGTACAGCGCATAACGGCACAACCATGCTGCAGAGGCAATGTGATCAGAAAAAGATAGCCGGTCATCAATCATGATGCCCAGGTTTTTAGCAACCTTGTTTGGAGCAACCATGACAGTGCCCATATTCAGGCTGATATCATGGTGGATTGACTCATGTGCTGGGATCACCAGGAGTTCAGTCTTAGACAGATTGAGTTGGAGCTGGTGTTCCTTCATCCATGCAGAGAGTTCGGAGAGACAGGCAGAGATGTGTGCAGAGACCGTGGTGTCATCTGGTCGGAATGACAGCATAGCAATGATGGGAGAAGCTGTGTGAGCGGATGACACGCCCCAGCGAGGTGGTGTAGGTGGCAAAGAGAAGGGGGCCCAGCACCGACCCTTGTGGCACCCCTGTGAAGAGGGTGTAAGTTGATGACAGTTGTCCTTGCCATGACACTTTGAAGGAGCGTCCAGTGAGGTAGGATTTAAACCAGGAGTGCTATGGCTGTGATGCCCATGTTTGAGAGTGTAGTTTGCAGTATGCTGTGGTTGACTGTATCGAAGGCTGCCGATAAGTCGAGTAGGATAAGTACTGATGATTGTCCTTCAGTTCTGGCTACTCTTAGGGCTCATTTCCACCGCCTCGTTCAGCGCGTAGCCGTGTTCAGCGCGTGGGTGTATACAATAGGTTTGTATGGGGACAGAATACGCTCAGAACACGCTTGCGGTGGGAATGGTCTCATCTGCTAACGTGCATTCTAAATGAATACGGACAGAATACGGCCACGCGCTGAACACGCAGAGAGTGCGGTGGAAATGGGCCCTTAGGGCTTCTGTGACGGATAGCAGTGCTGTTTCAGTGGAGTGGCCACTTCTAAAGCCAGACTGCTTCGGGTCAAGTAGGTCGTTCTGGGTGAGGAAGTTAACAACCTGTTTAGAGGCCGCCCTCTCGATAGCTTTCAAAAAGGAAGGGAAGCAGTGAGACCAGCCGATAGTTTTCCACCTGGGCGGGGTTGAATGTGGTCTTTTTGAGCAGCGGTGTAACCCTAGCCTGTTTGAAGGCGGCTGGAACTATACCTGATGATAGCGAAGCATTCACGGACGTGATCGATGGGACTACTGTTGGGGCGATGGCTTGCAGCAGATTCGAGCACAGTATCATAGTCGGTGTAATCTAGTGTTGCCAGCTGGCACACTGTGGCAATTCAATTGATTTTTTTGTAATTACTTCTCGTGACCTGTGCATTCAGATCGAGTACAAATGACAATACAAATTATTTAGTAAGCATTTAGATGGGGGACTAGATTCCATGGAAGCACAGGCGAACAGTCTCACTGCCTACCAGTAACAACTCCACGCTTGTGTGTTGACAGAAGTCGGGAGATGGGGGTTACCAGGTGCTGTGTGGTGTCTTTGCACCCTTCAGCGGTGCTTCGCCTGTGCTTCTGCAGAATATAGTGTCCCATCTAAATGCCGCTTGGTCAATCCCTTTTTGTTCATTTGCATTGTCATTTGTACTTGAAAACAACTATATTTACACGTGATATAGGGCTGGGCGATATGGCTGAAATCTGTATCACGATATAAGTGTTATATATCGGTCGATATCGATAATTATTGAAACATTGTGTGACCTATGTAAAATAAGTAACAGGAGGGAAAAAATCTAAATTTAAGCATTTTTATTTTTAACTTAACCTTCCTCTGACAGGCAATAAGCATTCAGGCAAAATGACTGTCAACACACGTTCAATGTTACGATTACAATGAAAACTGAACAATTATCAATAAGCTAATAAAGTGCTTAACAAAGTGTTATAAAGACGTGCTAAATGTAAACATAGCGAAACCTGATAGCTGAGAAGAACTATCATATATGTATGTAGTTTTGTTTTGTAATTTGTCTGACTACGATGAGATTTGTAAACTCCAAAAAAGCTCCCATACTGGTGAGCAGACCTTTCTGTTCTTAGGGCTTATTCACACCAAACACTTTGCGTATTCAGCGCGTGGCTGTTTTCTGTCCGTATTCGTTTAGAATGCATGTTAACAAATTAGACTTTTCACACCGCACGCGTGATCTGAGCGTATTCTGTCCCTATACAAACATATTGTATACTGATACGCGCTGTACACGCTCAAGTTGGTGTGAATGAGCCCTTATCCACATTTTCCTCGCTCGTCGCAGTGGCACTCATCTTCCTTTCTTGACCATGCTGTTTCTGGAAAAAAACACAACTACGAGACAAGAGATGGCGCAACCAAACACAATACTGTGACATGATTGGCTATTAGCGTGTCACTCCCCATACGTTGCTAGGCTACAGAGGACGAGTGCCTTTGCTCATGCAACCAAGCTTGCTTCGCAACAAAGATTTAAAGCGGCGGTAAATCAGAGAGGGCTCTGACTAAACTTACGCCGTTTTCTTAAAAAAAAAAAAAACATTCTATCGAAACATTCTATTGAACGCATTTTCTATTGTTAGCGAGTAGGTGTCTATCGAGATACATATCGTTATCGTTTTATCGCCCAGCCCTAACGTGATAATGATGGCACAAGAAATGTTGCAATGCGAGAAGGGTGCACCGAGTTGTGAGTGGCTTGCTGTAAACACAGACGGGTCAGTCTAGTGTACGTGTATGTGTGTATGAAATCAGGCTCTTTTGTTGTTTAGCATCTCAATCAGCATTGCCCAAGGTGAAATTATTGTATTGATGGCTTGCAGAAGCTAAACGGAAGAAGTTGCTGGAAAAGCTGTAGCATAAGCATAGCTAGGGAAGTTACAAATACAATGGCCATTTCCATAAATCCCCTTCTGTTTCTTTCTTTTTTTTTTTTTTTTGACAAATCACCCCCTGCCTCAGCCCACCGCTACATCATTCTGCCACTCAGTGGAGTATATTAACCTCGGGTGACGAAGTACAATCTCTCCATCTGACCTTAAAATCTTGTTTTTTTGTCTTTGTAAGTTAGCTTATCCATCTAAATTCACAGGTTTGTCCAACGTAGCTGACCTGCTGTAGCAAGCTGGCCGGAAGTTATAAACCAATGCAATCTGTTTTTGAAGGTCATGCTTTTGTCTGTAATTCCAGCTGCCTTCAGAGACATGATTTGGCCACACTTGACTTTGATTTACCAGTTTTGCCAGGTCTCAGGTGGCTGACAATCTCAAAAGACAGATCCTTGTAGCGTAATTGGTCAGAAGATCAAAGCGGGATTTACAGACTTGAATGTGTTTTGCCTGTGGTGACTGGTCGCTACGGTTTGTATTTGCGCAACTTTCTCTTTGTTTGAGTTGCAGTGCCATTTTTGTGGTAACCTCATGTTTGTCATAGTTTGTGATGAAGATTTTTTTTGTATCAGTTATCTTTTAAGTTTTATAAATCAGTTGAACCTCTTGCTCCAAAAACTCTTACTCTCAATCTCAAACTCTTAATGTCACATGGAATGTGGCTGTGTAAATTATTCATAATAATACCTGTCCCTGTGATAATGTCCAGAAGCATTGTCTGTCAGTAAAAACACCCACCAACATCCAACCTATCCCAAAAAGATGGGATGACTGAGGAGATAAGAATCTGTTTTTTTTTTAAATGAAAAGGTGCATTTTTTTCTGCAGCTAAACGTCCACAAAACTAGTCTTTGAGATGCCAATTTGGCCAAACTAGAAAGGCACGCTGCGGCACTCCTGCAGGCTAATAATAGCAAGCCCCAAGTCCAGCCTGAGGCCTTCTGTCCAGCTCCGCTAATTTTGCAAGTGGCTTGTTTGTCCGAGGGGCTGTTTTCAAGTCCAGAGTGTAGAGGCACGTGTGTGGAGGGGGAGGGGGAGGGGGGTGCGTTGTTGTGCAGGGAGGACTTTCTGTCACAGAGTAGATATCTCACACCAGTGTTGGGTAATGCCACTGTGGCAGGGCAGCAACATGAATGGGCTCAGCACACTTGTGCAGACATACACACGCACACATACGTGCACACACGCACAAAGATATGAAAAACTATTCATTTGCCAAAGCTGTCAAGATAAACACACATGGCTGTACAAAGAGGCCATACAAACTGTATACTTGATAGTGCATTATGAGTAGTGGGAGGAGAGAGATCTGACATATTATATGACTTTGCTTTGTGGGCTGGCTGGCCAGCTCACATGCATGCAAATGTCATTCCATGGACCTTTCGTAAAATTGGGAATCGCAGAGCATGTGAAAGCTTGTGGTTGACCAAAAGATCCCTGTTTACCACCGTAATTAAGCTAATTGCAAATAAAATGATTAGTGTGGCATAGCTGAGGAAGATTGCAGATCAAATACTTGAACACAGACAGCTGTTTGTGTGAAGCTCTCAGAAAAAAAATTCCCAACCTTCAGTTGCATATGACTAGATCACCATCTTATTATTTAATGTTTATTTCATCTAAGTTTGCATTTATAAAGACATTTCTAAAGGTCACTGTTTTCCTCAGTGGTTCACAAAGTTTGCGCAAAGATATGGCATATGGTTTTGAGACTCCAGGTGTGTTTGTATGCAGGCTGTGATGTAAAGTGTATATAGTGTCTCATGGCTGAACCTCTCTAAAAGAGCACAGACAGGGTGTCATCATGTTTCTCTTTGTCTCTCTCTCTCTGTCTCTCTCTCTCTCTCTCTCTCTCTCTCACACACACACACACACACACACACACACACACACACACACACACACACACACACACACACTGTTATAGTGGCCTATCACAGCTAAAAAAATGTTTGAATTGTAAATGTGGTGTCCCTTTCAGCTCAGCAGACATTTTGGACTTTGTGACACTCACTTGATCCAGGTACTTGCTGTGTAGTTGCTCCACATCATCCCATATCCTTTCCCCTTAATCCCAATATGTTCTGTTCTCCTTTGATGTTCTGGTTCTTTGGATGGTCCCCATGAGACTTCTGTTTGGGTGCTTAATCTTATGGATCTTATGGGGAGAGTTTTGTTTTAATATTATCAAATAAATATCACACCATTCACAAATATATTCCTTTACATTTTTTTTTTGAATTTGCATTTGTGAATTTATTTTTAAGTCATGAATTATATTTGTGAATCGTGTTACATTTGTTTCTGAATCAAGGAATATATATCTGTGAATGGTGTTAAATTTATTTGATTTGAGACAAAACTCTCTCCATACATTTTGCTCATGTTTTGAAAATCAGAATGTTCAATCATACTTCTAAATTTAACGGATGTCACTAAATCTACACAGTCCAATTGGTTACCACTAAACCACATCATAGCTCCTTACCATAAAGTTAACTAGATTCTAACGTCTCGGCGCTAAAACATTGAATAACGATGGTGTTAACCCTTATGAAAGCAGCTTGCGTAATGCTTACGAGTTTCTGGAGTAGGCTAGTAGGTTGTGTTGCAGACAGATCAGCCGCCTTGATCGTGTCTGATGATCCCTGTTCACCCAGAGGCATCTGATAAGGGGTTCTTCACGCACGCACTGACTTTCATGAGGCTCTTGCAAGAAAAGAATGTGGCCTTGCGTGCCTATATCTAAACCTCACCCCAGCTACAGCGTCTCCATCACAGGATCTGGAGACTAACACAGACCAGACAGGAGAGGGAGGGAGAGAGAGTTCTGAAGGCTGTTTCCACACACAAACAGGGCTGCCTGGCGTACAGTAATGTGGAGAGAAAATGATGAACAGAGATGGGGTTTTGAGGCGGAAGAAAAGGAGTTCTGTGGAAAGATAATGGCGTAGTTAGAGGGAGCAAGGAAGACATGGAAGAGAAGTGAAATGAGAGGATGACCAAGGGTGATTTGTGGTGATTTGATATTGTAACAACACTGTTGAGTTTTGTGTGTTTGTTTGAGTGTGTGTGTTGCCTGTGTGCACAAGCCTGTTTTAGTGACTGTGTGAAAGAGAGTTCTTGTTTTTGTAACTTAGAGTTTGTGCATGCGCATGTGGACTGGCACATGGGTGATCCCCATGGCCAGAGGATTTGGGTGTGGTTTGCTTTTATCACACTGACAGAAATCTTGTGTGTTAGCAAGAATCCCAAAAGCCCAGAGGGGTTTCAGTTGTGTGTGTGTGTGTGTGCACTCAGCCACAGTTTGGCAGTTGCCAGAAATATTTACACTTGGTGCAGAGGGTCTGGACCGGAATCTCTTGAGGGTCATGTAGTCGGCCCCAGCACGACCGATCCAATCAGCGAACAAAGGGTGTGTTCGTTGGCCATGACGTTGACCTTGTGTGAATTAAACATTTGAATTGTAGTGCGTAGGTAGGCTAATTGCATACATGATGACCAGGCGTTAGCGATTGGGTAAAGGCAGAGGCACTTGTTTTAAACTTCAACAGAGTCCACACCTCCAGGAAGAAGTCGTTTCTGACGATGTCTGGTCCAGACCCTCTGTACAAAATGAAATGAAGTACAAAGGGCTGGTTTACCAGGCTATCCAGAACCATGGTCAACTACTCAGCCCCTCTTATGCCCTGATAACCGCAAAATTCTTCAACTCTTACAAAAGAAAAATAAATTCAAACTCATAATGTCGGAGGGGGGGATGTTTTTTATAGACTACCCATTGATAGTGTTACATTACCAAGAAGCTACAGCTGGTTGAAGCCTCGCTATTGTAATTTCAGTTCTCACCCATTTAAGGCTTTGTGTTTTCTTTCACTAGATGATGAGATATCTGATCACTTATCACTTACCAATCTCTGTACTTAATTGCAAGCACATTTAATTGAGAAAACATAGTCAACATCAATTAAACAGTGCTTCTGAACATATATCTGGGCAGCTCTGTGCACAGTGTTTCATGTGAGTAATGTAGCCCTGACTCACTCAGCAGTGTTTGGTGACCTGCTGCCTGCCTTGCTACTTGCACCAGCACATATAAAAAGTCAAATTCTGTGACTCCAACAAACGAAAAATAAAACAGAACTCAAAACGTCAAGGGTGATGGGTTTGTAATGTTACAACTACAGTTGGTTGAAGGCTTAATATTAGAATTTATGTTCCCCTCCATTTTATGCCTCGTCTTTTCTTTTACTATACTTTTACATTGAAAACACCCATTCGTGCCTACTTCCAACAAAAAAAAAAAAATCCCACAAATTTTATAACAACAAAAGTGAAAGTACAAACTCGTCATAGGGAGTTCATCCAAATCCCAAGTTATCAAATGATATATCTTGACATAAGCTGTTTGAAAGTTTCACCACAATCAAAATTGAACATATAGCTTAAAATAGCTTGACAGTCAATATCTTGGCTTCTAATAGCCTACATTTTATAAAACTTAGCACATTAACATAACACATTAAATCTACACAGCGTTCTTAGTATGCACGCCAAATTTTGGTGAAATTTCATCATAGGGGCCAGTGTTTCCCCTCAAAGCGCTGTTAGGCTTTAAATATTTTCTAATTAAAATAGCATATTATGTAGGGTAGACAAAAATCAATTCTATGCAGCCGTCATACCATTTTCCGCTATGCAACATATCTACTTTGAACAGGGGGCTCCACCTTGATGGGCCAGTTAAAATAGACTCTGATATCTCTTCTCAGTGGAAGCAGTGATGTTTTTTTTTTTTTTGTCATTGAGGATCTCCATAAGCACGCACAGTCCCAGATTTCTCCACTTGACTGCGAGAACATTGTGATAGAACAATGTAGAAATCTGGTGGGGAATGTTGCGTTGAGGAGATTGACTGGAAAATGAAGAATGGGTCATATGTTCTGGTGGTAGTAGAGAATGATCATGGCCATGTCAGGAGGCCTAAGTCACAAGACACGAGAGTCATTTCTGATGTGTAACTAACGGTACTGTACTTGCAAAATCCATTGATGTGGTAATTCTGAAAATTTCAACAGCCTAAGAGGGATTCCAAGAAGCTCTGAAAGACATTGTCAGAAATGCAGAACTGTGTTCTAGAGTCAAGATGAGCTGTATATTCTTAATTGATATTCATCACCACATGGAAAGTTTGACGTTTCACTACAAAAATATTTCTTTCAACAAGTGGCTGTGCAAGCCATATTACTGTACAAGGAATGTTATTTAGTTTAAAATTAAAGATATGTCATAGTACAGAGAACACATGGCCATATATCCTGTCATGTATCCTATTAGGATGAGGTAGAAGAGTCAAATGGCTAAAGATAAATTACAGGCTCTGTTACCTAGCAGTTGGGCATAAATGAAACAAAACAAACCACTGTCACAGTTTTAGAAGGAAAATACATCAGGCCTATATGGTGTTTTTCAAAAGTGGTACAATGTCACAAAAAAAAATGATCACAATACTCAAGTGGCAGTATTTTCTCCAACCCTTGTTTAAGTTGCTTTGTAGGTTTTTTAGCTTTAGAAATGGTCATAGCTTTCATGAAATCCCCAAACCACTGAAGACATCTGTCATTATACTCTCCAACTCACTGCTAGGTGTTCGTGTCACATATTTTAATCACATAGTTGGTTGTACTTGATTGTGGTTGGCTTTTGTCAAGCTTGCTTTACCACCAGCGGCAATCTCTCAAATCATTATGACTCCCGCTAGCATACCGTTAGCCCAGTGATATAGGTTTAGGGTATAAGTTATTTATTTATTTATTTATTTATTTATTTATTTATTTTTGCTATTTTTTTACCAATTCTGCAAAGTATTCCCAGAACACTGAAAGGCCAGGGGAACATGAAACTTGGTGAGGATGTAGCCCCATCCGCATGATACAGAATGGAGGGTTTAAGTGCTAGTGGGGCACCCCCCTTTTGCGCTGGACTCTGAAAAAGCCAGGAAGACCAAAATCATTTCTTCAACCGTTGCAACTAAGAAGACCACAATTTCTTTTTATACTTTGGGCTCGACAAGGCATATAAACTCAGTCATTTGGCCATTGGCCATTTGGTCATTTGACATGTAGTGCCACCTACAGAATATTGCAGATGTAAAAATTGAGGTTTTGAATCTCCAGTATCTTGACCAGAGAAAGTCATTATCACATAACATTTGCCATGTAGGATCACTACTCCAACCTCTTGAAGCACATTATGTTTCGTACATTTTGTTTAGGGAGGCGCCATCATTATATATTATATACTTAAATATAAATATTAATGACTGGATCTGTCTGTGGTAGTTATTAACCCTTTCATCCCCAGGCCCCCTGAGGCACTGGAATGGTTGCTTCCTGTTGGCTGGTGGCAGCTTGGTAATGGCTGACATATCTGTGCTAATCTTGATGTCTCCAGTAGCGCACTGTAATCCTGGTATGTGAATGCCAGTTTGGCAGCGGTAACTTTGAAGGAGTCCCAGGTCAGCTTCAGGTCTGTTTCAAATGAAGGGTCCTTGAATTTGAGCCTTGATTTGGATCATTGCTTTTGCAATGACTACCTCTGTATCACCTAGAGGTAGAAGAAGCATAACCAATACTGTATGGCAATGCAGTATTATATGGCACTATGTATGTTGGTGATGGTAGGACGATAGGATAAGGCAAAAATAAGTTAGCATAATAAACGAATTGCAGGCCGGCACCTGTGTTGGTTTGTGGATAAAACTGAACAAAATACTCAAATGTTGGGTTTTTGTATTTCTTGTGAGTTTCCAGCAATAATAGCCTATTTGCTGCAGTGGAAAAGACATGTTTGCATGCCTGTATGCGTGAGTGTGTGTGCGCTTTCCCTTCCTCCTCATTAGTTTCGGACCACTCAAAACCAAACCAATCAGCAGTGTGACCATGTGCAGCAATAGCAGAGTGGCCATGGAAGACAGAAGTAATGTGGGACTGACTTGCGGGCAACGCATGACTTCTCTCTTGTTTGCTGTCAGCCATGCAACTAAAAGAGGAAGGGGCCCTCAATGCCCTGCCCTGTCCAGAACAGCACAAATGAATCACACAGTACACGCCCATCACATATTTTTTTGTCACTCACTATTGCACATATTCTTGGTCTAATTTCAGTGACTTGGGGACCCCCTCGAAAACGAGATGTCTCATCTCAAGGGGTTATCCTCCAATAAAAGAATTTGAATTTGAATTTGACTTTCAAGCAGATTTACTACTATCAAAAAGGCAGAGGGTTTGATAAACTGTAAAAAAATAAACAAATCTCTCCCTTTATTAATCAGTCTCTTTCTTCTCTGACTGTCTCTGTCTCTCTCTCTCTCTCTCTGTCCCTCTCTCTCTCTCTCTCTCTCTCTCTCTCTCTCTCTCTCTCTCTCTCTCTCTACTCTTTCAAAGCTGAAGAGGGAGGGGTGATTGTCTGACACATCCTCAGCACCCTCTCATGTTTTGACAGATGCGATGACTGCAGCTTCCAGTGAAGACAGTACGGGCCATCGCCGGGGGCGTATGATCTCCGCTGCTACTGAGCCTTCCGCCGCTCACAAGAACCAGCACTCCACGTGTCTACGCTAGGCTGCCTGTTGGTCTGCACATTTGCCCAAATCACTCACTCTGCCACCGTCCACCCATCACCCTGCCTCCTCCTCTGGCCAGGATGGCCCACTTGTCCTCTCTTTGGGTTGCCCTCATCCTGCTGGATGGGATCAGGTGGTGCCAGGCCAGTGTCATTCCCAGGGTCTCCTTTCCTCTCGGTGAGTCCACACTAACCCTCTGGGTAATGATTTTATGTTATACCTTGGGCAGAGCTCATTGGTTGATGCCAATGATGTAATTGAATGACATGTAAAAATCTTTTTAAAATGAAAGATGAAATGAAAGTCTTAGACTACGAGATTAGGCCCAAGTCTAAGAGGGCAGAGGACAAGGCTTTACATTTTGTAATTGCTTCAATTGAAGTCACTGTGTTTGAGATGAATTTTATGTTAATGTCTTGTATTGCTCAAGGTGGGTGTACAGTCAATCAGAGCTGTGACTGGACTTCTCCTTCCCTGAAGTGTGCTGCCGTTCTCTGTATTCTGTCAATCGTTATCATGAAATGGTCCCTTTGTTTATACATTTATGAAACCTTTGGCATGTTTGCCCATTAATGATTGAAGATAGACCTGGTACTAAATGTTCTGTTGCTGAGTTAAATACACGATACAGTGGTTCAGCCAGGGAAGGTTGTGGGGAAAGAAAGTAAAAACAGGCAAATGCATTAAATTGGCTCTGTCTGGACTTTGTTGGGAAACTCTGTCCTAACTTGTTCCACTTTTCTAGCAATCAGATGATGGTAGCCAAATTGACTGAGTTGACTGAGACTCTCTCTGTATAAGTTGTACTGTGCCAAATGTCTGGAAATGTTGTTTTTTTTTTTTTTCAAAACAGTATAACACAACAAAAATACTTTCTTTCTGAAGAAAGCCTGCTAGGCAAAATGACGTTAACCCTTCCCAACAAGGCTAACCCTAAAAATATTGCCCTAAACTAGATTCACCGCATAGCGGTACATGGTATGGCCGCTGCAGTGTGCTGTGACGTTTAATTACAGTGCCCCTATTGAAAGACTGTCCATTCTGTAGTTATATGCCAAAAGGCAATTTTTAAAAAATTATTGTGTTTACAAATTTTACAAAACATAATGTGCTTAAAGAGGTTGGAGTAGTGATCCCACACAGGAAGTTTGATCATTTATAAACTCGGTGGGTACACCATCTGTCATTTTTTGGATGCAACAATTGGCACATTACCACGCAAAAGTTGGTTTTAGCTTAACATTTCATTAGATAACAGCGCTCCCTACACACAAAATTTTACTAAATTTGGTGTGGTGTTAAAGAATTATAGAGAATTATAGTGCTCCCTATGGAACAAAGTTTATGAAACATAATGTACTTCAAGACGTTGGAGTAGTGATGCTACATGGCAAATTTGCTGCAATAATATTACTTTCTTCAAGATACTGATGACGGAAAACCTCAAGTTTTAAAGTTTTACATGTACAATTTTCCCTAGGTGGTGCTACACTGCAAATGACTATTTATGGACTGAGTATATTACACCTTGTCAAGCCCAAGCTACAAATACATTTTGGTGTAATTTGTGACGTTGGGTGAGTTATTCCATGAAAACAGATTTTTGGGGGTCCAGTGCAGAGGGCGATGGCCCCCAGACATTAAAATCTTTTATTCTTTATCATTTGGGTCCAGCTACATGCCCATCAAGTTTCATGTTCCCCAGTCTTTCAGTGTCCCAGGAATTCTGGGTGCGAGGGAGCCAGGCTGCCATCGGCTGACCGAGCGGTCTGCCAGGGAGCGAGCATAGACAGTAGAAGAGAATGGACCGTGGGAGGGCATAGTTTTCAATTGGAGCCGTTGAAGCAAGATTCTGAAATTTTTAATTGGTCACCAGGGAACTGTGCAAGCGTGTGGTGACGTACGGTCACGCATGCCAACGAACCCAAATACGATAAATTGAGTGGTAGATGCTCAATGACAAATCAGACAGCGTATGATCATTTTCTTAATAAGTATTTTCTACCCGTTATAGCTGCAATCACTTACTGGAGTGGGAGGCTAATATTGTACGTGGGGACTTTATTCTTTGTCAACTAACTCTGATTCCAGGCAGTCTTGCAAGCCAGCATGTCAAGGGAGCTAGCTAGTTAGCATGTACATACCAAGCTATAGCGTCTAGCTTAGCTTAGCTATCTTTCTCAATTCACTTGCATTGAATAGTAAAATCCATAAAGATAGCGATTCCGCTTA
Organism: Coilia nasus; assembly: GCA_027475355.1. Classification (NCBI taxonomy): domain Eukaryota; kingdom Metazoa; phylum Chordata; class Actinopteri; order Clupeiformes; family Engraulidae; genus Coilia; species Coilia nasus. The sequence goes on along the minus strand of CM050201.1, from coordinate 3,399,827 downwards.
CAAACAAATACCAATTTCTAAGCTTATTTTTCGAGAAATGCTGATGTAAATGTTTCCCCAACATGAATAGAAAAGTAAACGGGCATGACTATGGCTACGGCTTGTTATCCAGTACGGTAAATTTTCTCCTGTGCGACAGAAACTCACTAGCCGTCGCAAGGTACAGAGTGCTACTCATGTAAAGTTATTTAATTTCAAAATGACGTTAAAATGAATGGAAGTCAACGGAATGCTCAAGGCTATTGGGCCCTTTCTGGGTTGAGATTTCCCCATGGGTGCTTCAAGTTCCGCCTATGTTCCTACCCCCTTGGGGGCAATTGAGCCAGCGAGCCAGAGAGAGAGAGAGAGCAGACCGGAAGGCCTCCTTTTAAAAGGCCACGCCAATCAGCCCCCAATTGCCCCGCACAGCCATGTTACAGCTCCACCTGCAGGACCAGAACAAACAGACCGGGAGCAACGTTTATGTCATTTTCAATGATGTGTGCTTTTTGAAAACACATGGCCAGTGCTGTGCCATCTGATTGGCTGAAATACATATTGTTGGAAGTACAAGGGGTGTGCCTGTGATGTTTTTTTAAATGCAGCTAATAAAATGTTTTGTGATTGGTTAAAAAAAAACATACACACGTAGTACATGTTGGTTTCGTTTTTGCGGTGACTGTATGATCAATCATGACCGATTCTAGCGAAGGAAGTGATATTAACGCCGGGTGTCCACTAGCAAGCGAAGCGAACTCCGCACCGCAGAACCCCTATTCATTTCTATGGGATGCGAAGGACCGTTAATTCCGCTTCTGCAAAGAATTGTGGGTAGGCGGCGCGGCCAACTCGAGGGGTCTGGCGCGACCAAAAGTTCAGCCATGCCGAACTTTATGCAAATGAACGCGTCCAACACGGGGCGATGAATGACGTCAAAATGAATGACGAGAGGTTGATAGTTCTGTCGTTTTTCTCATCCCTGCTTGTATGACCATACTCTTACATTAGATTAATATTTCTGGTCTTTGCACATGTGTAAATAACATACAAGAAATATTTCCGGCCCTTTCATGACATTCACGGACCTGATCAGAACTACACACACCAAGCGTCCGAAGGGGAGGGGGGGATGCGGAGAGACGGAATTCGTTTCGCTTGCTAGTGGACACGGGGCGTGAGGGAACTGACTCAGATTTAATTGAAAATGATGATGATGAAGGGGTAGCCCCATCTGATGATCCCATAGAAACGGCTCAGTTTTTCGAAGCTATATTTGGGAATGAGCAGGAAGATTTACACGACTTTCACAGCTTCCAACATGAATGGGCGAGAGATAACTTTCGCCCTTGTGAGAAGATGCCATATAATCGTGTACCAGGCATCAAAATAGAGCTGCCAAATCATTTTACACCAGCACAAGTGTTCTCCCATATCTTCACTGAAGAGATGTGGACGATAATTGCAACGGAGACAAACTTGTATGCCGAATAATCACGTAGTGCAACTTCATCAAGCAACAAGTGGGTAGCCGTGACGGTCACAGAAATTAAGACCTTCGTTGGACTTTGTTTGGCTATGGGAGTATTGGATCTCCCAGCACAGAGAGATTACTCGCGTCAAAAGAAGTGGCCCTTTCAGACAAATATCCCCCAAGCGATGTCAAGAGATTTGTCATCGTTTGGAGGTGAGCTAATAATAATAATAATAATAATAATAATAATAATAATAATAATAATTAGCACGGACTCTGAGAGTGTCTATGATTAGTGATATGATTCAGACGATGATAATAACTATTTGGTGCAGTTATTAACTTACTTATAATATATAAATAGCTGATAATGATTGAAAGGTCTAAATGAAAAACTGACAAGAAATGAATGGGCTACAAATACAAATGGCAATGGCAGCTCATGATTAATGATAAGTATAGCTGATGATGGTTGATAAATGTATACAAATAGCAACAATAGCTCATGATGACAATTATCTAATTTCAATATCATATATATATATAAATGTTAATAAAAGCATACATGTAAATACAAAACACAACATATACATATGACAAGTTCATGACACTAACATTTACTGACCAGCAGTCAAAATTACATTTTAATACATTTATACTATTTACATTTTAAGATATCACTACTTGCAAGGCAACGAAGGCACTGAAGTGGACCACTCTGACAAGCTCTGGAAAATCAGATGGTATGTCAGCTACCAGACCACTCAATTTCAGAAGCTCTATGAAGTCAACGGCTTTGTGACCATAGATGAAAGCATGATAAAATTCAAAGGAAGACTCGCCTTTCGGCAATATCTCCCTCTCAAACCAACAAAATGGGGCATCAAGGTGTGGGTCCTAGCTGAGAGCTCTACTGGTTACGTGTCAAACTTCCATGTCTACACTGGGTGTGCGGGGAGGACAGAGAGGGGCCTTGCAGACCGTGTTGTGATGGAGCTAGTCAAGCCGTTCTATGAGTCCCATCTCTCCATTGTTAAGGATAACTTCTATTCTGTACATAGGCAAAAAAGACCCCTTTTACCAAGCATCCTTAGGTCTAAATGGGTTAATTAACCTATGCATGAAAAAAACCCTAATGTTACCTCTACAAACATAAGCATGTGTTGCACATCTCTTGGAGCTAACACCGGCTGACAACGTGCTGGTATCAAATCTTATGACGCTGTTCCACAAGTGCATTGGTCTTTTGATCAGGCCAGTCATACATGTTTTTTGAGATGCCACAATACATGTTTTAATCTTGTCTCGCTGAATGACACCATTATGGACACCATGTTGTCATGTGTTCAGGCGTTATGAAGAAATAAAGCCCAAATTGGTCTGCCTAAGTCAAAATTATACCTAAACTGTGTAACACTAACGTGTAACACTATTTCAGCTGTCTTAGGGAAATTTATTCATTGAGAGGAGTTTGACACTGGTGACTGGGGGAAAAGTAGTGACGGCAACATTGGGTCTATGCTGGCAATACTGGAAATCATTGGTTACTGTTAGTTTTCATCTGGAATTTTGAAAGCATGTAAAAATGTGTTGACCACACTGTAGTTGGAGTTTCAGTTTGTAAGCCTGGGAGAGTTCCAGTAAATTTATGCAGTAACTGAGTAGAATGTTCTCTCACTGTGGTGCCACAGAGGATGACAGAAATGGTCAAGATCGGAACTTCTTGGCAGCTAGTGTCAGCAAAATGCATGCCACATGCAACTTTCGGTTCCAGCTTAAAACTCTTGTTTTATGTACCCTTCCCTCACTGCTCCATTTCAGCTGTGTCTGTGTGTATAACATGATTTGGAAATGGTTGTGGCTCCACTGTCATTGCTGGTTGGTTGGAAGCACAAGTTACTAAGGTCATCTGGGTCAGTGGTTGTGTGTCTTGGGGTGAAAGGTGTCGGAGGGTTTCAGAAACATGTCTCTAATTTTGATGTGTGGCACTGTGCATAAATTACTATAAGCTGTTTCACACTGCACATATGAGGATATTTAGGAAATCAAATGGGGTCCTACTGCCCTTGATATCCACCCTATAGGCTGCACACTGGCTATGGCCTAGCACTGAAGATTAAGCGGAAAGATGTCAAAACTATACTTACAACTACACTTTGTTCATTTATCTCAAAACATATTGTCATCGCAACATTTACTAGTGTTACCGCATATCGCACATTTTTTAAGTATCCGGCAGCCCTACTGCACATCATGATTGTGACCTAACTTTACAAGGGCACGAGATGTCTCTCCCTATGCATGGTATAGTGTGTGAGCCAAGGAAAGTGCTATGGAAAAAGTAATCTACGTTGTTCTGTCCCATTACAGTAGATCCTGCAAGCCTCTTTTTGAAGGCTGTGCGGTAATTCCTGAAACCCCCGAAGTCGGCAACGCTCTAACAAGCTGTAGGCCATGTAGGAAATAAAGAGACCAAAAGTTTAAAACAGGACAGCAGTTTGAAAGAACTAAGTTCTAGCCATAAAATATCAGCCATTGCCATTGTTAAATGCCTGACATTCAGTGCACTGAAATATAATTGGGTATGTTTATGAAATGCTACGGTTTACTTTCTGGAGACTCGTACTCACTCTACATCTCTACATGCTCTTGAGAGAGAATAATGAGGTAAACTACAGAGTAGTCAATTCCCCGAAGCCTACTTTGTTATAAATTAAAACAATTTTATGTTGTCTTTGTCCACTGAAATGGCATGTCAAAGATTGTCACATAAAATGCCAACTCAAAAAACAGTGGATGTGAGTATCTTTTCAAAGATGTGAAACAACTAATACCTCTTGTGTCTGTCTGATCTACATCAGTATTCGCTGTGAAGTTCCTCCTTCACCTCCTGTTGTATCAATGTGTATCTTTGTGAAGGCTTCCTGTCATTCTGTCCTTGTGACACTTTAGTTTTACTAAGAAGATATGTTCTTTGAATGAGACATTAACTGCTCCCATGGGCTTAGAGAAATCACCCTGTGGAATTGATTTCATCAGCGTTCAGTAATGTTTGGTTTTGAGAACTTAGCACTTACTGCCAGATGCTTTACATTTCTGTAATTTCAGTGTTGTCATTCACAAGTCACTTTGGATGAAACCATCTGCTAAATGACTGTAATGCAGTTCAGAGGTTGATCTTCAGTTTTTCGGTAATCACCCTTTATTGCGTATTTGTGGGGGGTTATTTATTTCATTGTTTACAGTTGCATTTTTACATTACAGTTCATTACACTTTACAGACCCTTTTGTCTAACTTATATCATTAGCTCATGAGTTAGAAGCGGAAAGAGAAGTACAATTTAGGTCAGCAATACCAAGAAGTGCACAGAAAGAAGCAGGTCAAAGAAAGAGAAGTGAGTGGAGGAAGTGGGTAAGTGGCGGGGGGAGACTGAGGCCCTGTACACATGGCAATGTTTTTTTTTCTTTTGTGGGTTGAAATATATTTGTACCCATACATATATCGGATCATGTCATTGTTCTCTAAAAACATTGGTTTGCTTGTCCACATGATAACGCAAAGGTGCCATTGTGAGATTTTTCCACTCTGGAACCCGTTCTCAACCATTCTCTTACACACACACACACACACACACACACACACACACACACACACACACACACACACACACACACACACACAGTGTATGGCTGATGTCATGGGTGTGGAGCTGTATTCATCTGAAAGTTGGATCATCTACTTGATCGGAGAAACTTTCCTCACTCAACACTAGTGCTGGGCGATATGACGATATGGCGATATATATCCTGGGGACGATAGAAAAGTGTCTATCGTGTCATTTCTCTTCTATCGTTTTTATCGTGATAAACTAATTTTACCAATTATTACAGCTAATATATGAACAGTTTAGTTATTTTTGTATTGTCACTATGCAAACACTAAGTTAATATAACTTTAATATTACAGCTTTACGTTCATTGATTCTCACACGTTGGTTTGCAGCACGAATTCTAAAGCAGAGCCTGTTTGAAATTTCTCTGTGACTGATCGGATGGACGATGGAAGCAGAACACTTTTTACAGAAAGCTACACCGGCACAGGTACCAGAACAACTTGTGCCAAAAAAAGGGGGCACCTCTGTGATTTGGCTGCAGTTTGGGTTCAAGACGCCCAACACGGAGCAATAGGAGGCAATATGTAAACTTTGCCACAAAATAATCCCTGCGCCAGATGCAAACACAACCAACCTCATCTATCACTTAAAGAAGGTCCACGAACAAGAGTACACAATAATCCAACAAATCCGATCTAAAGAAAGTGGTGGAGCAGTGGTGGCAAGTTCCGAAAAATAAATACAGCCAGCCAAAGATAAAACAGTCACTATGGGCACATGGTATGATCGGATTGGGTGTTGCTACCCAATGGGTGGTCTGTCCCAAATCCCTGTGCACATGACGGTTTGTGTAAGCGGATAATGGTCAGAGATCTGGCCGTTTCCGCTACGCTAGATGGCGCTGTATTCCTTTCAACAACTGGTGTTACAACTACTTCAGGCTGACGGCTGCTAAAAAGAAAATAAACAAACTATCTGGCGGCATACAAACAAAAATGACGTTCGGTGAGGTTGACAGAGAAGCATTTGCATACATATTGTGCATTGTCCTTTGTTTGGAAGTCCGTATGAACGAACAAACAGCGTTTTTGGTTTCCTTGATACGACACGAACTGTGCCGTCGGCGTTTGATATTACAAGCAATTGAGGACAACGAGAATTACTTGAGAGCAGGTGCTCTGCTACAACAAAGGCCTCGACGTTCAGTATGGATGAAAATCAGGGACAGCATCCAAACCAATCGCGTGCACAAGGCGGCACCAAGCGGATTAACATCGGCTTAAGCCAGGGGTTGCAATCGGATTCGCGAAACCAATCCCTATACGATCTTTAGCCTGTGCACATTCGATACGATCCCAAACCATTTCCAATCGGATTCAACTCGTCCATGTGCACACAGTCAATCTTTCGCACAATGCACGCCATATGAGAAGATGTCTCAGCGCCACAAAAAAATCACATGTGCCATCTCGCTTTACATTTGTAAAGGCATGGCTCCTGTGTATGTAGTTGAGAAGGACAGCTTTCGATATCATTTTTTTATTTCACAGGTGCTTAAACAAAGGAAACACAATGTATGTATTTATTTATAAAATTCCTGTAAGTGTTCTCCACAGACGTAACGTCTGTTAAGCTTACACGTCTATGGGTTACTCCCAACAACAACCCATGTTGTCCCGTCATGTGATAAGTCATGCCTGCAGCGGGTCCATAGCTTTATCTCCTTAGTAAAACAATTAGCATACTGCTGTTTTATTATGCCTTAAGTTCTGCCAGAGTTATTATGCCAGAGTTCTGTTCAACCCTTTGCACTACAAGGTTACATATTCTATTTTTTTATAGCTGGCCTTTTGTACGCTTTTTTGTCTCAGAAACTTGAAACTTTTGCACTTTTAAGAAAGGGAGAGTTTATTTTGACAGCTTAGTTTAAATAACTGATTTTGGAAAAATGTGAAGGCTACTGTAGCTCACTCTACAGTCTACCTGTTTTCAATTGATCCATTTATGTGCAGCAATATAAATACATGTTTCTCATTTGTGACAGTTTAAAATAAAGAGAATAACTGAAAACATACTTAATTGTGGTATATCGTGATGTATATCGTTATCGTGATGTAAAATAATCCATATCGTGATATGTGCTTTTTCCCATATCGCCCAGCTCCAATTCTGTATAATTTCCTAAGCTCTGTTTATGTAACAGCATGTTAATGTTTTCCAAGAAAATGGCAGTGATCATTAGCCAAATGCACAATATCATGCCACCTTCAGTGGATATTTGCACACTCCCTGGTAATATGCTTTGTGAGCTTGATCTCAGATCAGGAAGTGGACATTATGTGTTGTTTTTATTTAGCATTTTCAATCAGTTATTCTAGCACACTGCTAATTTCGTTTTGGCCATCAAATGTGCATCCGCACTGAAGAGGGAAGTGTGCAGAACTGTATCCATATTTGCCCCTCAGAGATCTTTGGTAAACACTTCTTTTTTTGTTGTTGTTGTTTGAGACACCATTTAGTAGTTTTTAAGAAATGCATGCATAGTGCATATTTCGCTTCCTACATCCCCAGTCCCGTGGGGCCTTGCTGAAACCACAGGACCAGAGGCTAGCTGGCTGGCGCCTCTGTGGTGAGGGAAGTGGCCATCTACTGTGGCCAGTTCTTAACACAACAACTTTATAAAACAAACAGCCATACATCCACTTGCTAACTGTCTCATGCATAAAAAACCTTTATGAACAAAAAAATAATCAACACACTGTAATTTGTGGAGGCAAGTCTTGAACAAAGGTTTGCCATCACAAAGGTGGAGCCACTGAAGTCAGTGTTGGACTGATCTTGCGTATAAGGAGCTCGGAACCACTTTACAGCCACCTAGTAGTTATGCAAACGTTGACATTAAGTATATGAGTCAGCATAAACACAATAAGTGGTGCTGTGAAGGGACAGCTGGTAGTGCGACAGCTGTTAATGCGAGGTAACCTACAGAGGCCCGGCAGATAGGCGGCTTGTCGGGGTGAGTCATGGTGCTAGATTATGCCTCATGGGGGCCCACGGCTGCTAAGGCCGAGGCCTGAGACTGGGGAATCTGGAGCTGTACTAACAGGTAAAGGGGATGATTACTTCTAATACCCCTGAGCGAGAGTCGCTTGGGGAAGGGAGGTGGCCAATCCCCTCTGACCTCTGCAAAACTACACCTGGTGCGCTGCTTATTTCATAAGACTGCTTTCTGTCTTTCTCTCTCACCCTCTTACTTATTCTCTGTCTTTCTCTCACTCTTCCTCCAGGACACTTTGAGCAATCTTTGCATTGCCGCTGGCCTGGGACCAAGTTGTTGAACAACACAAAATCAATAATGTGGGTTTGGGTATAGAATCAGTTCATATCTCTAATATTGCTCAGGCCCAACCTAAGAAGGGATCTCCCCTGCTCTCTCGGGCTAATAGACCATTTTACTATAGCTTTGCTTTGGGTGAAAGGTTTCTGCACTGTCTGAAATAAGTGAGAGAATCAGGGCTGTGTATTTGTGTTTCTTTAAAGTTTTTATTTAATACAAACTGATGAGGTGGACATATTGATTTTAGCTTTTGTAATGTGATAATTCTTTTACATAGCACAAGATATTTTTAATATCTTTAAAATATACATAACTAACACAAATACATAACTAACTAACTAACTAACTAACTAACTAACCATAACTGTCAGGATCTAGTTGGTCCACAAAGTCAATGATTTTTCCATTGTAGGTTCATCATTTTACTAGCCTCTACAGTTTTGAAATCGGTTGTGAATCCACCGAAGAAATAGTAGGTCTTCATGCCCTCCAGAAACTCTTTGTAGGGCTTCAGGGCATCACTCAGAAATAATGCATTTTCAGTGCAGAGTTCGACCTCTTTTGCTGGTTGAGGTTGTGTAGGATATCAAAAAAAGCCTTTGCGCACCCCCATCACGCTGTGTGACTGGGTGAATCTCAGCCCAGTAAAGATCTCCTCACGGGTCTCCCCTTTGACTCCAAGGGTCACAGCACAATTATTGGAGAGAAAAATACTTTTTTCACTCTGATACTCGGGCAGGGACACAGCATGCCTGTACAAATGGAAGGCAAACATGCCTTTTGCCTCAGACCGTGTTATCAAACTGTTGCTTGGTGCGTGTTTGCCATGTTTCCGTCCACACTCAAACCCGTGTCCATGTGCCTGTATTTGTCCTGGAGGGGATGCCCATTAAAGAGAGCCTGTTTCAGTACCACCATTGCTGTGAAGTGCCAGAGTCGTGATCAGCAAACACAAGACTCCTCTTCCCATCCTTCTCTGTAAAACATATATGAGGATTATAATGATACTACTAATAATAGCGAGGTTAATTTATACTTCTAATTCTGAAGGGTGCTACAAAGAAAACAAACAAGCCAAGCAAAAAAAAGCAGGACAAATACAAAAAGCAATTAGGAAGAAGTTTGTGTAATGATGGGTTGATATAAGTATATTAACATTTAGACTAGTATATTTACATTTAAACTTCACTTGACATTAAATATTTAGCCCAGTCTTGCAGTTTAAACATTGATTTTCCTCCACAGCGAAGCGTAGGGGAGGGGTAAAAGTAAGGCAGCAGGTATACTTCAATTCAGACTGTCTCTGCTAGCTAATGCATTTAAGAACTTGACCTTAACTTGATCAGTCATCAATCTTTAAATTGTTTTCACAGTCTGTGGTCAAAGCTTTCATTAACTGTTATTTACTAAATCATTAACTTTTCTATTTCAAAAAAGACAAAGCTGGAAAAAAATATTATGGGATTCCGCTGATCTTGCTTAGTATCACTGTTTATTTTATTACACCTACTAGCCGCTTGAGCTTTACTCGTGATGTATAACCAAATGTCGAATGTTAATGTCAGTGTTTTAAATAAGGATTTACGTACATTTCAGAAAGGAGGACATTTGTTCAAGTAATAATATGCCTTCGATTCCACCTCTACTCATGCATGACTTTTCCTTGATCTCTCTCTGCCCATACACACTTATACACACACACTCTCTCTCTCACACACACACACACACTCACACAGAGTGAGTACCTCAGATGCGAGTCAGCCTAACGCTATCAGACTGACGTGTTCAGAAGGGCCTGTAAGGACTCTGCTCAGCACTCAAGCTGCACTCAGGAGCTCTGATCAGTGTCATTAACCCAGCAACCATGGCCTCGCCAGCAGATTACCAGACACAGGCAGAGTAACTGATGAGCTAGCAAGCACACAGACACCTACACACCCATAATTGGCCTCAACGGAAGGTCGATTTTTTACTCGTCAGTGGTGTGAGTTTGTCTTAATTATCAGTACATTTGTAGTACATCATGTATGCCACCGCCCTTTTTTGTAATATTTCTCCATTGAGCCATTCTGTTGAGCTGCTGTAAACACTTTCAGGGTTATCATGCGTTTCATTGTCTGCAATAGCAGCTTTTGACTGATGGAGAAATAAATTGTGTGTGTGTGTGTGTGTATGCACGTGCATGTGTGGGTGTATTTGCGCATAGACGTGTGCATCTGTGTACATTCTTGCAGAGGTGGGAGGAAGCCAGGCTGGCTTGCGTGTGGACACTGAACTGCTGATTTTGGCCCACGTTGCAAACTAGTCAGCAGATCCCTGAGGAGTAGGAGTTAGCCACGATCGTCTGTCCTCCGCACCACACTCAAGCACACAAACTCCTCACTCGCTCTCTCCCTCCCTGTAGTAGCGAACTAATGTTCCTCTTAGAGAGACAGCGTAGTACATCAGGTACTTTGGTTTTGTGTACTGAGTACACAGGATGTTTGGATATGCAAGTCAGCTTGGTCTGAGTGGGTGATGACATTAGACAAGCTACCCCTGTCTTTTGCCTGGTTTGTAAGCTGGGCCTGAGCCATGGGAGGAGATTATGTTGGTGACCTGCAACAACCCCCCAAATAATGCTCACACACACACACACACACACACCTACACACACACACACACACTGAATCACTAACCCACTTACTCATGCACACTTCCTGTAAGTTGGTATCTGTGACTCAAGCACATCAGAGAACAGAGAGCATATTTGAGTGTATGTGTTTTTAGCATTTGACAGCAAACCACTTACAGGAGCATACCACATCATGCTACCCACTTCCAGTGCGTTATGTTAAGTCAGATAACAGTGGGGGCAGGGCTGATAGTATTCAGGCACCGTGCCTGATTTCAGGCTTGGCTGTGTTTGTCTGTGAGAAAAAAAGTATAGGTCTACACCAAGAATATCCAATAGCAAAAGTTTGTCAATGCTGAGATGTTTTCACCCAGAGAGGTCTAATAAGGGGAACCCAGCTTTTACTGTCAACCAAAGTTAGTTAGATTTATCTTATTCCAAAAAGTACTTAGTTAGACCGAGTGTAGTAAAAGTTCAGGCTCAGGACTACTGAGCCCTGAGTGGGGGTCTCAGAATAGGTTTTTGCACACACAGACAAGTGTATGTCTAGTGTATGTATATCTGGGTTTGCTCCACTACCTCTTTCTATGCAACAGCCACAACATAATGTGCAATAGGTACACAGGCCTACAGGTGCAATGTTCACTATTCCCTTCTGTACCTTTTTCACCAAATATTTGTATTAGCTATTATGCCCCTGTATATACCCCTCCTCTTTGTTTTCTTTGCTCTTTTTTGCACTTGACACTTTGTACTTTTTGTACTTGACAATTTGTTACTTTCATCTTGCACCTTAGTGGACTTGCTGCTTACTGTTCAATGACAAAGTCTTGAAGTATACTTTTGGCTAACTCGGAAGTAGATGACGAGCTAATTTTCCAAAAGATGGCATGAAAGGTGACACTTCCTTGAAGTGCCTAGATGTAATTAGAGCGAATTACTATTAATATACAGTATATATTTCTATTACTATTGCCAATTTGGTACTATGTTAACCAGCAGAGGAAATACAAAGACTGTGGATCTGACACAAACACCCAGCCTTCCTATACTTTCCCTTCTGACCTTACATCATTTGGTATGCTAATGAGTTGGCACCTGTCTGGTTTGGAAAGGAACACACTTTCAGTCTTAGACACACGCACACACAGTCTTATGTATTCCAACTCTCTCTACAGAGCTCTGCTGTTATTGTGGTCTGTGTTCAGGTAGCTGGCATCACAGGTGGAATCTCTAATATTAATGAGATGGGCTTCTGTGTCTGAGTGCAGCTACAGTGACACATGTCAGTAGTGATTTCGAGTCTTGCTTAACCAGATACCCTCCGGTCGCAACCAGGAAGGCTGCTCTTGAGATATGATCACGTCAGAGAATAATGTATAGAGATTCATAGCTGTTACAGAGTGTCTGGCAGTGCTTTCATTGACTTTGCTGTATTCAGAACAATTTTGTCCTAGCCAGTTCGCGAACAGAGGGAGCGGTTGTGAGCGATGATGTTGACTTTGTGTGCTACATTTGAATTGTAGTGTGTAGAAAGGCTAATTGCATATGTGACGACCAGATTGGGTAAAGGCAGAGCCACCTGTTTTAAACTTCAGCAGAGTCTACACCTCCAGGAAGAAATTGTTTCTCAATACAGCACTCCCAGACCCTCTACAAAATGAAATGAGGTATGAGGGGCTGGTTTACCAGGCTAATATTGATTCACCTTGTGTGTTAGCTTGGAGTTAAGCCAGTCCAATGGACCGTAATGAAATATATTCTTACTGCAGGGTCTTAAGTCTAACATAGAAGGACATTGATGGTCCATTCATTGTCAAGCACATTTATTTAGAAAGTTTCATAACATGTACAGATTAAACAACTTAAGTGGAATAAGGACAGAAGTGGATTTAGTGTTCTGGACTTTGCGTTTCATGGAGTTTCTGAGGCTCTGACCACTGCCTCATGTGAAAAAAACAGAACTGAAGAAAATAGTCTGCGTCATCAGTAGATATCTGTAGCATGCTTTATTTTTTGTGATGTGATATGCTTTATCACACACAATGCATTATTTTTTTCTTCTTTAATAGAGAGAACGATGAGAGAGAGAGAGCGAAAATGCTCACGCCTAGGAGCACAGTATTATTAAAAAAAACGGAGTATGCATGGTGTTGGTCAAGTCCCATGTCAGTATGCACCCAGGGGATACCCTTGTTATCCAATCAGCAGATTTATTTTAAAATATTGCTTTCACAATGTATACATTTTAACTTTAACGCTAAATCAAATGATTTGACGTTGAAGTCCATATCTCTGACTTCCTGACATCCCTCTGATTCCTCTGTTGCTGTACTCTTTTACAAAGCATGAACATTATAAGCACATGTCAGGTCTTCCCTCTCAACAGAGACAAAGGTAGACAGAGGTAAATTTCTCACTCGTCCTCATTCGTATCATTGCTGCCTTACTCTCCTGCCTGCCTCAGATGGATAGTACTATTAGTACCACAGTTAGGCCTGTTGCAATAAGCTATAAATAAATTAATCGCATGATAACTTTAAATGACAGCTAAAACTTTGCCAGCCTTGATCATTTCGATCATGCTTGTTTGATTTCCACGTCTCTCTCTCTCTCTACCAAAGACACTCGAACCTAATGGTTCATGTTTTTTAAAGTGTAATTTTGTTTACAGAGATTTGTTTACAGAGATAATCCATTTTATTTGTTGTTTTGGCTGTTTTCTTTTTATTCAAGTGTATTTTTTGTTGACAGACACTGTTAACAGAGACTGGGAGCCCATTTTACTTATTGTTTTTGGTTGTTTTGTTTATTTATTTTGGATATTTAAAATATATGTTCCAGTTTCAGTGTTAAATATTCTTTGGGAATGAAAGTTTGATCTTTGGAAAAAGTGTACTTGCATTATTATGCCATTATCATTATATTAATTGAAATGCCCTCAAAATGAAGATATTATCGCAATAATTTCTGGAACAATTTATTGTCCAGCAAAATTTGTTATTGTGACAGGCCTGGCCACAGTGAGCCATGCCAAGGGGCTCAGGAAGGTCCGATCCCATTCAGCCCTTTACTCCTGCCCCACAGGGCCTACGGTGGTCGCCCACTCACAGCATCACTAGCACAATGAATATTACATTGACTTTAAATACATTAAGCTGCATTAACTGCTGGTCCCTTTGAATTGTTTCACCAGAACACTAGTGGCCTTAAGAGAGTTGGTGGGAATAAATTGCAAACGACAGCAATCATCCAAGCATTCTCTAATGTCAGATTTATGTAGGTCATACTTCCATACTATAAAAGCTCCAGTCAACGCATGTCGGTATATTTATTTGGGTTATATATGAATAGTGGCTAGAATGTGGATTGCAGGTTAACCATGCCTCGGCTTTGATGCAAGTGGACAACATAAACTGCATTGTTTCTTTTATTTAATTTTTCACCATTTTCCAACATTTCTTCAACAATTCTTCCAACAGGTAACCTTGGTAGGTCGTTAACCCACTTCACCAGTCCCGATGTAGGCAACACCACTACTCTGTTGCTGAGTGGCGATGAAGACACACTGTTTGTGGGTGCTCGCGATGCCATCATCTCATTGGACGTCAGCCAACCCAGGACTATGGACCTGAAGAACAAGGTCAGTCTGTGAGGCCCTTTGGCCTGCAAACCTACACCAAAATCCACACTTCAGAAGTTGTTGTGAAATACTTATGAATTCGGAGAATCTGGAATCTTATTATAAATCTTATGATTTCTGAGAATAGGTGTGTCTGCGTGTGCTGAGTACAGATAATCTAAGAATATGGTATAAAGGAAGGGAAATCTGCACACTTAGAGCTGTAAGCCTTAGCACAACTGGGATTTGAAACTGTTGGTATTTACAGATATATGGACACACTTTTTTTTTGTTAGTTGTAGTTTGCACCATAAGAGTGAGGTCTAGTTTTAAAAGGGTAGACTGTGAGCTAGAATGTGCTATAAATCATTGCATAACGAAGTCTCTGACACAGATTTTCTCTCCTGTCTCCTTAGCTGGATTGGTCACCAACAGAAAAAGACTTAAATGACTGTGCCATGAAAGGCAAGAAAAAGGCAAGTTCAAGCTTACATTAAACTGTGTGCACACACAACCTCCAAAACAAGCATGCACTCACTTCCTCACTCACTCCCTCACTGACTCACTCCCTCACTGACTCACTCACTCACTGACTCACTCACTCACTGACTCACTCATTCATACATACACACCCCCTTATCCATCTGTTTCCTCCACCCATGCGTTCAGGGCAGCTCTTGGTTCTTAGCTCTCCTCATGTGCTGTCCCCACCCTCCTCCTCGTGTAGTGGTCTAATGGATCTCCCTTCCCGCTCCCCAAGCCCAGTTCCCACATGCATGACGATGCTATCAGCATCCCGCCCTGCAGGCCCACTGACGGTCTCTCGGGTACGGCACCGCTGGCTCCTAAGCCCTGGTGATGGGGCCAGGCCAGAAGAGTGAATGAGCCCTCCAGGCCTGCACTGATGTCAGGCGTCTTGGCTAATTGATTTTAGAAACTTTTCAGTCTGTTGTCATATTAATTGGGCTCTGAGAACTTTTAAGTATTAAGTACACAATAGCTACATGACACTCAACAACAACTAGAACTCTCCTGTCAGAGTATTGGTAATGATTGTGCCTTACTCTTTTGGCACATTATTGATCTACAGTGACCTTAATCGCTTCCCGTTTTGGCATTTGTTTTTGTGCCTGTTTTTTTCCAGTCATATTACTCCATGCACATAGCTGGTCAGGGCGGTGTGTACAAGAGTTTAAAAAGGGAGAATGAGAGAGCCTGCGTGATAGCTTGTGTGTGAGAGAGGGCCTGCGTGTGTATGTTGTGTATGTGTGTGAAAGAGATGGGAAGAGTTAGAGTCACAGGCTTCCTGCTCCGCCAAACACGTGCCGTCTCTCGCAGGCAGTTAATAGGATCACGGTTGTGGTGTGTCCTTGGTAACCATGCTCTTCTTCCTCTGCCTTGCCCCCTGTAGGCCGACTGCTCCAACTTCGTCCGTGTCCTCCAGGTCCTAAACTCCACCCACATGTACGCCTGCGGGACCTTTGCCTTCAGCCCCCGCTGCACCTACATCGTAAGGCACCATCCTGATCTCACCACTCCCTCAGTTTCTTTCCTGTCATTTACTTCTAGGTCTTTCTGTCCAATGCTTTCTCACAAATTTCCCCTCATGTCCTACTGCCACTGTCTTTTTTAGACACACTTGTTTCTCCTCTCTCTTCCCCCTTTTCTTTCATTTCCACTCCCATCACTTGCTGTAAGTATCCTCCAGTCCCTCACTTCTCTATCTCTCTCTGTCTCTCTCTTTACTCTCTTTCTTTCTCTACTCTCTTTCTTTCTCTCTCTCTCTCTCTCTCTCTCTCTCTCTCTCTCTCTCTCTCTCTCTCTCTCTCTCTCTCTCAGAACCACCCCCCCCCCCCCGGTTGTCATTGCTTTGCTAAGTTTAAGCCAACCACCTGTATTATTACTCATGCTATCTTTGTTGATTATGTCCCCATTCCTGTCAAATCTACACATGGCTTCTAATGCAGTCTAGGATCTGTTAAAGTTAATTCCATATTCATGCTCAGGTATACCTGATATAGCGTATATGTTGATTTTGTCAGTGTATACCTAACAGCTCTCAGTGCAAATATCTGTACAGTTTACATGCGTCCCTGGTCTTTGTGTATTTGTAGATGCGGGAATCCCAGTGCCCTTTGTTATTTTTGACAAAGTGCTTTTGAAGTCTGTGTATCTTTTAGATGCATCATAAGAGATTTATTAGATGTTTCTTTCAACCGCCCATCCACTTCCTCTACGCTTAGCTTACATTTATGGCTTCCATTAACAGTAATGTTAATTTATGTATACATTTTGGTAATTTCCGGAATGCTGTTATTCACAACAGCTGATGGTCTTTCAGCCAAACTATTAACAACACCACAGCACTAATAGTGGACCTGCTGGACAACTTGCATCTCATGAGTGTCAGGAATCATTTCCTGTCATGGTTGCGGCTTCCACCCTGCCCACCATCAGCAGCAATGGCAAAAATCTCTTTTGCCTTTTTTAAGTGGTTCGCAACCACAGACTAGTCCAGAAGCCCACATTCCACACATACTTGTCAGCCTCTGACCCCGGACCCCATGGATGGCAGTGGCTCAGCAAGCGTCGAGCAGAGGAAGGATTCAGGATTTGGAGAGTTCCTTTCATTTTAATATTACTGTACCACAAGCTACACCCTAAATTTACCATAACAATGTGATTGTCCCTGATAGTGTTGGCCTTCGTGGGATTTAGACTGTATGTTGGAAACACTACAACAAAAACGTCAGACAGGAAAAACAGCTGCAGACATCCTGGCTTCATCTCCTGAAGCTCTTCGACACTTTTACTATTGCCACTGCATAGACATGGCTGGCCTTGGTTTCGTGCAGTTCGTCACAGTTTATTTACCTAATTGCACTGTCATGCAAACTGTGGTCCCCCTGGAAACTTTGTGCTAAACCTTCACATACTAGTGACCACACGCTCTCTAATCCTCTCATGTGAGCCGGTCATGCCCTATTGCCTGAGTCCACCTTTTTCTGTGTGTAAAAGCAGTGGTGTGTGTTGGTGTTCATGCTTACGCGTGCAAGCGGGTTTTAAATGCTTTAATTGTTTGTCAGGAAAAATTTGCATGACAAGCCCTCTAGCCTTTTAGAGCTAGTTGGTTCAGAATTGTTTATCACGTCACAAACTAACAGCTTTGTGGTCAGGAGCTTACTGACAAGCATATCTCTTCCTTTCTTTTATTGATTTTTCTGCTTGTCATTTCATTCCTTGTCTACTTGTCTCTCTCTCTTTTGCACTCTGTCTCTGTAATAGGCCATTTTTTATAAGGTCCCACCTTTAAAGGTTTTGATCTTTTTATCATGTATTCATGTAAAAAAGCTTATTTAATGTATTTGTTTATGTGATTGTTGTATATTTAAAAAATGTATAATCATTTTACCTGCTTTGGCCATGAAATAGCCATAGTTGCTCAAAAGGGCAATAAACGAAATAATCAATCAATCAATCAATCAATCAATCAATCAATCTCTTTCTCTCTCTCTCTCTCTCTCTCTCTCTCTCTCTCTCTCTCTCTCTCTCTCTCTCTCTCAGAGCTCTGAGACATTCTCCCTGGTGTTGGGGACCAGTGGCAAACCTGAGGAGGGTCGAGGTCGTTGCCCCTACGACCCCTACCAGAAGAACACGGCCATCACTGTGGGTAAGACACCACACAAGACAAATGCAGACACGGAATAATTCTTGCCATGAGAAGGCCCTGTTGTTTTATTGTTGTGCTGCAAGAGAAACAGCAAGGGAGAACAGACACCTTTAATCCTCTTGCTCTTAAGCCACTGTCCTTAGCTGCTTATCTGAGGGGGTGAAATGTGACTGCAGCTCCAGCACACCCAGTAGCCACGGGAACACTTTATTTGAAGGTGTGTACATAAGGGTGACACAGGCCCTTTATAAACATGACATGACACATATCATGAACATTAGTGACACTTTGTTCATGTTTATGACTCTTGTCATAAGATGTTATTCAGTTTGCAATGTCTGCATTCCTAAAAAATATCTACCGAAAATGCAAAATCTGAATGACACTTAATGGCAGCAGTAAATTATTTATGAATGTGTGTCATTAAGGTTCATGATATTTGTCATGTCATGTTTATAACCCACTCATGTCACTCTTATGTAGACACCTTCAAGTAAAGTGTGACCATGGCCACATACTGTATGCAGTCTTAGTGATACAATATCTTGACAGAAAAGTGTGTGTCCTTGTGCGTGACATTGTTCATGATCTATAGTAGATAGATGCACATTTGTGGATCAGTTAGAAAAATCTGCAAGGCCTTGCCAAGGAAATATTTACTGTGTACTGTATGTAGTTTTTTTTTAGAAGAATTGGGTCTACGTGAGAATGTTGGTGTTTAGTGTTTGTGTTTAACCATCCACATGTTGAAATGCTGTCTTTGTTTTATTATATAGTATTATACCTTTTAAAAGTTACAACAGAAATTACTTTGAAGGAATGTATTCATATATTTTGTATATAAATGCAACTGTGTGTGTGTGTGTGTGTGTGTGTGTGTGTGTGTGTGTGTGTGTGTGTGTGTGTGTATAGACGGAGAGCTGTACACAGGCACAGTAGCAGACTACCGGGGCAATCGGCCGGTCATCTCTCGACACCTGAGCGAGGGCAGCCATGTTGACCTGAAACTGGACGACACTCTTGGTTGGCTGGAGGGTGAGTTGCCCGGACGCCTCTGTTTTCTCTTGTGTCTAAATGCTAATTCTGTCTAGTGTGTTTGGCAGGGGAGTTTGTGTCTGTCTCACAATAGTGAGTGGCCAGAGCAGTGCAGGTTATTATTGAGGTGATAAGAGCAATATTCATCAGTGTTGTTTGATTGATTGATTGATTGATTGATTGATTGATTGATTAAGCAATTGAGTCACATTTGGTTTATTTATTATATACATATTATCTATTGAAAAAATTTTAGATTCTAAGGATGACGGTGCTGATGAAATCAGTACTAAGGATTGGGCTAGGACAAAAAATAGGCTCTGCCCCATTTGACTAAGGCTGCCTGCCACAACCGGTCAGACACCCACCAGTACACAATCCTTGCCCTTACATACATGTTTCTAGATCAGTTCCCCATGCAACCGCATAGATGAGGAGTAAGGACTGTAGACAAGTGTGCTAGTACAAGTGGACCAGTGTGCTCGCATGCTTTTGACCGGCCCTAGCAAGCTCTCCTCCAGGTTTCACCTGTAGCACTGACTGCGCAGTGTAGGACTCTAGTATAAATGTTGAGACTAGCCCCGGCGGCAAATGTCTGTGTTCTGTAATTTCATTTTCATCACCGCCACCACTATAAGTTTTTTTTTTTTTTTTTTTTTTTTTCTGTTTTGATGCCCCTTAAGTTACTGCATTTTGTGGTGTCAGCTGTGGAGGCATCATCCACAGGAACACTGGTCATGACTTAAAACTGAAACACTGGAAATAATTAGTTTAAAAATGATTATATTCCTATCATTTTTTCCATCTTAACAGTCATTCTTATTTTTCTCCTGCAGACCCCACATTTATCAGCTCCAGCTACATCCCAAGTGAGGACAAAGTGTATTTCTTCTTCAGCGAGGTGGGCCGAGAGTATGACTTCATCGACAAGCTTACTGTGTCCCGGGTCGCACAGGTCTGCACGGTAAGACTGCATTAGTATACTGCTGAATGTAGTATTTCACACAAATGTGTGACTGTGTGTGAGCGAGAGAGAGAGAGTTTGTTTTAAAGAAAGAGAGAAAATAAGCTGTGTTTGTTCTGAACATTCCTTCCAGTGTGGCTGTTTGTGGTCAGTTGTACTTGCGTTATTGATAAGCTGGGCTGTGTGGATTTGATAATGGAGAATAAATTCCCTGCGCATGCTTGTGGTTCAGTTTGAAAATCTCTGTAATATTCCGTTGTTTTCTGGGTGAGTGCCTGTGTATGTTGAAATCACAAGCTCAGGAAAGGGTGAAAGTATTTGTTTAACACCAATTTTCTCACACCCTAAGCACACAGATGTGTGCAGCACTGTTTTATTGTGATTGTGCACCTTTGTTTAAGTCCAAGTAAGTGTGATTAATTCTTTGGATCACAAAGCACCAACCATGATGTGTACAGTGGCTCAGCCTGAGACTGCAAATAGCCATGTTGGCATACTTTGCCACTTCACACATGCCATAGGGCCATAGGTTAGCATACTAACACCTAGCTATTTATTAAAGTCAAGATGGTGTGAACTACACAAGGGTCACACAAGAGGTCTTATTTATTTCTTGTGTGTACATCACTCAGGAACAAACATTTGTTATGTATTTCTGTACTGTAATGTATTTTGGATAAAAGTGTGACTTTGAATAGAAGACTAAAATTCAACATTTTTCTCTTTCCATGGTCTAGAGTGATGTGGGTGGTCAGCGGACTCTACAGAGACGCTGGACCACCTTTGCCAAAGCCCAGCTGCTGTGCCAGTCGCAGGGAGAGCTGCCCTACAATGTGCTGGAGGATATGTTCACCCTCCAGCCACCAGAGGGAGCACCTGAGGAGGGCACGCTCTTCTACGGCATCTTTAGCTCTCAATGGTGAGAAAATGGTTGCCATGGAGAGTTACAGATGCAAACTTCAGTTGTATTTGATTTACAAAAATCTGTATGATTCCTATGATTGTAAAAAAACAAGTATATGCTTACCGTATTAACCTGTACTTTGAAGTTAGATTTCTGTAACAACTAAGACATATCATAGGCTATTGACAACAACCTTTGCAACCAGTCATTATAGTCCGTCATCGTAACTCCAAACTCATCTCAAAGGAGCTATGTGTATGATTTTTAGGTTAAAATGTACCCAGCTTGTGGCAGTAGCGAACAACACAGGGGCTAGTCAAATCTGGGGCACTTGGTTTCAAAGTGGTATTATGACACTGAATGGACTGAAGCTAGTTGTTTAGCTTAATAAATAAATATCTCAGCAGCTCAATACATGGCCATAATTTTTGTGACATGACTACACTTACTTCTACTCATTCTTTTGATGTTGTCATTAAAGGATATTTTAACCTAAAAATTGTACTCATATCACCTTTAAGCATGAAACTTATTTGAATAACAACCCTTTCAGTGGTTGCTGTATCCATCTCTGATTCATATCTACCTGGTATCGTTTTCTATCTTTCTCTCTCCCCTCCTCCTAAAGGGCCGTCAACTCTGGCCGCTCAGCAGTGTGTGTGTTCAGTCTCGATGACATCAAAGCTGTGTTTGCTGGGAACTACAAGGTCTTGAACCGTGATACACTGAGGTGGAGCACACGGGTGCAGGAAAAAGTGGCCAACCCTGGATCGGTAAACCTCTTATTTTTTTCTTAAATGCTGCAAAGAAGCCAAAGTTGCTGCTCAAATAAGTGTGTAGCCTTTTGATGTAGTTTTTTTTTTCAGGTGGGTGGTATTGGCCATCTAAGACTCCATAAACCCACTTAATGTATTAAAGCAACACTAAGTAGTTTTTTCCTCTTCGGTAACCCTACAGGTTGGAAGCGAAATTGTCTATTACCGAATGTTGTGAATATTTTAGCCTACTGCAGCCTTACCATCACATGCATGCTTATCCAGTTTGTTTGGTATCGTTTATCTACCACTGGCTTTGGAAAAAAACAATGTGACAATGTGAAGTCAGATAAACTTGTGACATTGTTTGCTATTTCAGTCAGGCAATAGCAAGATGGGCTATTATACAAGGATGAAAAACAAAAACTTAGTAGCCATTTGCATTGTCTCGAGTGAAAATCTTGAGCATTTTATTGGGTGAAAAATTGCATAAACAGGTGACAGTGTTTTAGTGACTGCATTGCTACATTATTACTGGAATAGTGGGCAAAATCTCCTTACTACCCCATTAGCTTCTATGTTGTCTCCTTTCTCAGAGCAGCTAAAGTTCTAAATTACGATTCATGCCTGGAAGTGTTTCACCAGTCCAGCAGCAACAAAGCAATGACCATACTCTTGCACCTTGTAGCCTCCTTCAGCTCTCACCAATGAGTGCAAGCTGGTCTGATGTTCACTCTACTTCGACCACGGTTTTCTTTTCCTCACCTCCTCCGACATAGCCTACCCTTCCTTTTCTTCGCAGTCTCCATCATGGTGACTGGCTGGTGAAAAGCTGGCTGTAGGTATCTTCCATTTATATGTACCTGCTGCTCCGCTCTGCTTGCTCCACCTATTGGCTATTGTAGCGTCTCCCGTAAAGCAAGTCAGTTGAAGTTTCTTATGTCTCTCACTGGAACTACAGAGGGAGACACACTGCTCTTCCAAACTTGTGTAGTGCGGTTATAGCCCAAGGAAGGCAGCAAAGCGAATTCAGAACTGCCTTTCAGCCTGTTACAAGCTGCTGAACCACTGTATCGATTTTGGAAACATTATTTTAAGGTTAAAAAAAGTACTTAGTGTTGCTTTAAATGCACTTGAAGCCGCTGGAAGAAAACGTGTTTAAGTTTTGTTCAGTTTGTTCAGTTTATTGTGTGTCAGCTTATGTAAGTTTGTGAGCCCTGTGAGCCTTTATAATGGCATTATAATCCAGATCATTCACATGATTTTTCTTATTGCTCTATCTGCTTTGTCAGGTGTTGACCTTCTTTCACGTTTCATGTACTTTAAAACAAGTACCATCAACTCACTTGTTTACGCTGGATCTTGTTAGAATGGATAAGTGCACTTAGACCCTGTCTTTCTCTCACTTCTCTCTCTCTCTCTCTCTCTTTCTCTGTCTCTCTCTCTCTCTCGCTTCCTGACTCTCTCCATCTATCTTTTCATCCAGTGTGGGCTACACAACGCTTCAGACAACACATTGCGCTTCGTCAAGGAAAACTTTTTGACTGATGAGAGCGTGGGGCCGAGTGGCCAGAGGATCAGCATGGTGTCTCCTGCCCATCGCTACAGCAACATCGCTGTGCAGAGGGTGCGCGGTGCCAAGGGCAGGAACTACACTGTGCTGTACCTGCTCACAGGTGCGACCGCAGAGCAGCAGCAGCGGCATCACTACAATGCCTTCACATCTGTTTACATCCACATTTTGCCTTTATTCTTGCAGAAATGACATAACCTTTCATTCCTTTTGACCAGTAATTTTAAAGGTGTCATTGTATCTTTTTTTTCATTCATTTTGTGTTGTCCTGTAGTATTTATGAATGCTCTGTTACCCAGTTTTTGTGAAAAAAATGCTTTAGTGATCCTGTTACAGGCTGTTCTAGTTTGGTGGAGGAGATGTAGCGGGGAGAATGACAGGTTCTCGGCTATGCTAGTCACAGGCTACAATCATTCAAAGCCCATTTGGTCATAGCACACCAAATAGAAGATTTAAACTTTCTAAACAAACACACATACTTGCCTGTATTTCACTAAGTTAATGTGCACTGCAACGAGACTCCGCCGGTAATCACAACTGTGGCATGGCTTTTTCTAATTAATACACTTGTCACTTTGTTTGTCTTTTTCTTATTCACTCATTTCTCCACTTATTTTGTTTTATTGACTAATGGAGGCAATCGGTGTAGAACATTTTCACATGCAGCATGCATAAGCAACTCGGAGTGACCTATCATATTTCAAAAAGAGCCAGTGCTAAACAGTTTCTCGTGGAATGAGACCTTTAAAGAAAGTAATCTGAATATTGTAATCTGTAATCCAAACATTTTGTAGAACATAATTGAATGGGAAATGTTTCTTTTTGTTGTTGCAGACTTGGGCTACCTGCACAAGACGGTTCTGTTGGAGTCGGGAGCTCACATCGTCGAGGAGGTGCAGGTGTTCCAGCAGCCCCAGCCTGTGAAGAACCTCCTGCTGGCCGTATCTAAGGTGAGCCCCCTCACACTTCACGCTCCTCCTGCTCACTCTCTGGACAGTGGCCCTCTGACAACATACGGTGCTCCTACACTTTTTTTGTGTTATTCAGCAGTTACTTTTATCCAATGTAAATACATTTAAAATTGTAACAAAAATTGTACATTGCAGATAAAATGAAACTGCTGGTTGGGTCAAGTGGGACAAGTATATGGCTGTGGAATGCAAAAGTGGATTTGTCTATTGTAAAGGTCAAATAAAAAATATAGCACGGGTGACTTTAGCAAGATGAAAATTGGTGGTCATCATGGATTTAAATGTCAAACAAAGGTCAGATCATCAAATTAACATCAGATATGAACTCTCTACTGTCAAAACCGCCAGAAACCTTATGCTGCACCATACTATAGTCCAAATTATTTTAACAGTATGGTCCTCTGTAGTGAGTGATGGCCACTTTTGATTTTTTGCCGTCATGCATTTTCTCCGTACTTTTGCAAGCATCATTCTGGCAAAAACTTATTTAACCTTCAAAGAACACAAATCTAGTGAGAAACAAACCCGTGCTCTCCATGGTCACAGGATGGTTTCAGATGACCCAACTATGCAGTTCGGTTGTTTTGAGTAAGTATAAGTAAATCAAAAACAGCTAAATTTTTGCCATTACATTACATCACATCACATGCCACTGTTTATGTGTATTTACCCACTCCTCTTTTGAATTGCATTAAAAGCAGCAGTCAGTGTGGGGTGATCTGTGCTTGGCTGTGAGCATTAGGGCTAATTCACCATCTGTCCATATGTGCATGTGGTGTTAGAAGATGTTGGAGACATACTGGTAACCATCTGTGCTTGCAAGTGGTTAGCTGTGTTTATTGCCGGGGTAATTAGCTATGTGAGTTGTTGTTTAATAAAAGTGCCTGCAGGCAGCTTTTGTGCAGTACTGGTGATGTGGGGTTGGATATATTTGTCATTGGCCATGTTACCATCCCAATCCCTAGCTTCATTTGTTAAAGGTGTCATTGCATTGTTTTTCATCAATTTTGCGGTGGTCTCTAGTATTAATGAATGCCCTCTGACCCAGTTTTGGTGAAAAAATGCTTTAGTGCTCCTGTTACAGGCTGTTCTAGTTTGGTGGAGGAGATGTAGTGGGGAGAATGACAGGTTCTCGGCTATGCTAGTCACAGGCTACAGTCATTTAAAGCCTATTTGCTCATAGCATACCAAATAGACGATTTAAACATTCTAAACAAACACACATACTTACCCACATTTTGTTAAGTGAATGTGTGCTGCAACGAGACTCCTCCGGTAATCACAACTGTGGCGTGGCTTTTTGTAATTAACAAACTTGCATCACTTTGTTTGCCTTTTTCTTATACGCTCGCTTTTCCGCCTATTTTCTTTCGTTGAGTAATGGAGGTAATTGGGGTAGAAGAACATTTTTACATGCAGCGTGCATATGCAACTCGGAGTGACCTATCGTATTTCAAAAAGAGCAAGTACTAAATGGTACTACATTGCATGAGAATAAGACCTTTTACAGAGTTTTGACATGTAAGAACCAGGGCAGTAAAGGATTGGACTTGACCACAGCACAGCAGTGACTTATTCTTAACACACACATACACACACACATACACACGCATGCACACACATGCCTAACCTAACCACACAAACCTAAGCTTAGCATATATGCACCATCTGCTATGACTTGCAGGGCGATGGACATTTATGACATGAATGTTAACCTCTGTGTGTAAATATCCTAATAGCCTCCATAAAGGTACCAGATTGAGATTCAAAAAGGAGCTATAAATTGTGGCCCAGAGGGCTGGATGTTCCCTCTAAAAGCATGTCAAGTGCTTCTATGCTTAAGTGCTTCCTGACGCACCTGGAATTCATTCAAGTAGATTAGACTGCATGATTTGGTGAACATTTTTGCAGGCATTGTATTAAATGGGAATTCTATTAAAAGAGGAATGTGAAGTGCTAGACAGTTCATAGACCAGGGCAAGGCTTCGACATTCACTGGAAGTGTTGTTCTCTCAGCGAGTGTCTTTTCGGGATTGTAAATAGCGGGTTGCAGGTTTTGCCACCAATAAAACAACTATGACTCAGTACGTTCCTCTGAAGCAGATGTATGATGGGGCTGCAGCACACTTTGCATAGTCAGGGGAGTGCGGAGTACTTTGCTACGGCTGATGTTTCTTTTAGCTGTTTTTGTGGTCATGCTCTGCAATGTAATTTTACTTTCACTGTCCTGTACCATGTAAATTATAAATTAGTTTTTAATAGTGAAATTTTGAGCTGATGACTGTTAAATACGCAGACTGGTGTTAACTTGGAATGGGCCATACACTATTTCAGCCCATAAATGTATTGCTTCATAAACCCAAAAGACAGAATTGTAATTAACGTTTCAGCTCAAACATCGTCAACGCCTCACTACATTAGTAGACTGTACCTTTAAGTTATCTGTGTTTTGCTCTGCTTAGGGCGCTGTGTATGTTGGCTCCTCTGAGGGAGTGGTCGAGGTTCCTTTGGCAAACTGTTCGTTCTACTGGAGCTGTGAGCAGTGCGTGCTCGCACGAGACCCCTTCTGTGGGTGGGACCCCTCCCTCCGAATCTGCACGGACATCACAAACATCCAGTCGAACCCGTGAGTAGACTAGAGCGTACCTTGCTGACATCATCCACACTCCAGGCAAATATCTGGGAGGGCAGAAAGCTTCTGTATGTGTATATCTCAAAAGTCTCAGCTTGTCACTTGCCACTACAGCAAAGATAACATTCTTAAATGCCTTGTTTGCCCACACATTAAATATGTCCAGGCTGCTATCATGAAGGACTAAAGAAATCAGAACATATTCAAATTAAGGAAACGTTGACCTTTTCTTAAAAACATGCCCAAAAATACTTTCTTACTGACTAATTATTTAAAAAGTACATGATTACTCATTAGTCAATGAATCAATCAGTTGTAAAAGCTGTAGTTAGTCGCCTTACCTAGCTTCGGGTTGAGCCGAATTAATGTGAATGTTGTGACGGTTTCCCTTCCAGAGCACAGGATGTGGAGAAAGGCAATGTGCGGGACGAGTGCAGACTTCTGCCTCTGTCGCCACGTTCCAGCTTCATGCCTCTCAGGCCCCCCACAGGTGTGTATGACCCTCGTGACCTTTATGACCTCAAGCAGGTTCCCAGGACCTTCCTGTGAGAGTGTAGCCTGGTAAACCAGCCCCTCGTACTTCATTTCATTTTGTACAGAGGGTCTGGTTGTGCTGCCATTGACATTGCTGTATTGGGTACCAGCCAATCCTGACCAATCAACGAACAGAGGTAGTGTCCGAGGAAGTGTTCATCAGCACTGCCAGACCCTCTGTACAAAATGAAATGAAGTACAAGGGGCTGGTTTGCCGGGCTAGTGAGCGTGGCCCATACACACACGTTTCGTTGTGAGGCATTGGTAGACGCATGAGCTATCGGTGCCCCTCAGTGGTGTTCAGTGTGCATTACCTGTCCAAAGTCTCAAAGTCTGTGTCTAGCACTGCTGTTTAGTCTGTCAACCCTGTCACGATTTTTGCCTTTTCTCAAAACATGCACTGAGAATCTGTTCAAACGTAACAGCATCTTGCTTTCTGGGATGACACTGACACTGGGATGACAGTGGCAGCCCACCATAGTCAAAATACGGAACGAGAAAAATATTTCCGCCATACCGACACATACTGATTTTTCAGCCAGTCTCTTTTTGTTTTGCATTACTTTTAATTATCTTAGTTAATTAACAATTTAGTATAAATTAATACAGGCCTGTTCCAGTGTAGAAAAAATTAAACCTGCAGTATTGCTCTGCACGGCCTCGGAGGCCCCTCCACTCGCACACACGTGCACACACACACACACGCACGCACACGGTTAAAGATGTTGTATCTGTGTGCTGCATCCGAAGCAGCTATAAATTAGTTACAAAATGACAAAAATGTCACCCATGACTGACTGTCACAGTGAGTTGAAGACTAAAAGAAAAACATTGATTGTTGTTCTCAATCTGATTTCATATAAAATCATTGAATAGAATAGAATTTGAATAATTTATGCCAACGTTTATATATGAAGTTTTCCTTCAATCTTTGACATTAACTAGCATGTTCGATATTTAGCTTGTTAATTGGCTGGAGGACTAAAGTGGTCACTTGGAAAACTTCCCTCTTGAAAAAAATACGATCGATTTTAATGAGTTAGAGTCAGACAAATCTTCATACTCATCTCTCATGCAGGGGAGTTCATGTTGGCTGTGTGAGAGCATTATAACCAGAAAAAAAACGAAATACCCCAAAGTAGCCTAAACAGGATACATATAGGCCTAAATATTACCGTATGACAACTCCACAAGCAACCCCCACCCCACACCCACTATAGTTCCAGAAAATGGTGTGGGAAACACTATCATACCTTTGAGACAATATGGTGACGCAGTTTTGAGAAATAGCCTTTGTGTGTGCACTGTGCCTGTACTGTGTCCGTGTCTGTGTGTGTGACGCGTAGATCTCTGATGTCCTGTAGCGACTTGTCGTCCAGGTGAGCAGGTGTCCGTGTCTCTGAACGAGGTGGTGCGCCTGCAGTGCCCCGAGGCCTCGCGTCTGGCCCGCCGCCACTGGGAACGTCCCAACAGCCGCTTGTCACCCGACCTGTACCTGCAGCAGGATGATGGCAGCCTGCGCTTTCTGGCCACGCCCATCTCGCTGGGCCACTACCTGTGCGTGTCGGTGGAGAATGGCTTCCAGCAGGTGCTCGCCGTCTACCAGGTCAAGCAGAAGAGCAGCGGTGGCATGGGTGGACTGACCACCAGCCAGCCTGGCGGTGTCGCAGGTGGCAGTAGCAGCGCGCCCTCACACACCACACAGGCCCGCCGGCCAACAGCAGAGCCCGGGAGGGCCCGGGGCAGAGGGCCTTTGCCCACCTCTGCCTGGGGGCCCTGGAGGACCGATGGGAAGGGCAGAGGTCGCGAGGTGACACCAAGGGCTCTCGCGCCACAGGAGACACCAGGGGCGACGCTGCACAAGACCAGCAGGAACTTCACCTTCTGGCTGAGCCCAGCACTGTCGGAGGAGACCTCGACAAAAGCGAGGGCCCCCGTGGGTGTGACCCCCACCAAGGAGACATCAGGAAGAGGGGGAGACGTAGGGGTGCGCACAGGTGGCGATGGAGAGCAGCAGCTACAGGCCAACACGCCGTGCTACCTGCAGGAACTGGTGGTGGTGTCTGTGCTGTTGGTGCTGAGCGCCAGC
Organism: Coilia nasus; assembly: GCA_027475355.1. Taxonomy (NCBI): domain Eukaryota; kingdom Metazoa; phylum Chordata; class Actinopteri; order Clupeiformes; family Engraulidae; genus Coilia; species Coilia nasus. The sequence continues at coordinate 3,370,063 of CM050201.1, read as the reverse complement.
TTGCTGCTCACCCTCGGCCTGTACGGCATGAGACAGCGCTGCCGCAGCCGCACCGCCCCCCAGGCCTGTGCACGCCGAGACGCCGAGAGGGGGGGCAGCGCCTCCGGGGGGGGCGCTTCCACCCCGCAGGAGCGGGAGGCTCTCAGGGGGTCACCGCGGCAAGCCAAACGCAACGGACAAGCGCACAATAACGGGAAGGGCCCAGTGACCCTGTGCAACGGCCTGGCCAATGGCTCCAATGGGCATTTGCCCAACACACCCATATAAAGGCAGCCCCACAACTGCCTACTGCCATCAACTTTGTTATTCCCTATCCCCACACATCCACATGTGCATATTAACTTTCCACAATGGAGCCTCATGTATACAATGTTGCACTGAGCCACAAGCCCCCGTCACCCCCCCCCCAACACACACACACACACACACACCTCACCCCCATTTACTACACATACACCACCACCCCACCCCCCTCTAAACAACCACAGTGATGTGGTGTAAAGGAAAACCTGTCAAAACGCTTTGCATTTCACAGAATAAAATTTTAGACAAAGTGACTGTGGACACTACTATCTCCCCAGTGCTGATTTCTAAGATTAAGATGTCTCCTTGCTTTTGTATGGTCTTGTCTGACTACAACCATTGAAGGGGAAAAAGACAGGAGGAAAAAGTGGAGAAAGCTTTTTTTTTCTTTACCTGTGTAAATTCTGTGCACGTACATATTTAAATGTAACTTAAATGTTTGATGATAAAAGGAGTTCAGAGATGAATGTATATATGAAGGGCACTAGCTGGACAGACACAGTCTTCCCCCCAGTGTCCTCGTGAGTCAGATACAGAGGTGACTGTTACCCGTTAAAACAAAGTCCAATTATACATGGGTACTGAGTGCATAATGAACACACATACTGATATTATATCACTGTATCATCCCCAATCACAATACAGTCCACTGTTTGGAACAGTAATGAAGGAGAGCTGTAGGAAAATTTTATGGTGTGTTCATGAAACCACTTGCCATTCATCTAACTAATCCGCACTGTGAGTCAGAGCACATCAACGGTACAATCATTTTCTTTTATTTACTGTATGTCAACAGGGAGACCTCTCCTTTTTAAAACCATGTCGTCAGTATTTCAGTTAAAGAGACAGTCACAGTCTAACCACTTTTCAAATTGTATTTATTTTCAGTTATTTAAAATCATCATCTCTGGCATTGTTAATCCTCTGCAATGTATTCACCTTCACTCTTTCGGTCATTGTTTTACCTATCCATTGTTCTCTGTGGTTTAACCTTGAAGGTCATGGTGAAGGAGGCTTCATGAGAATCCCTGTCGTACTTGCCTCTTTACTCAGAGAGGTGTCACCACTATAGAGACTATGCTCTAAACTTTATTCTCTTATCAAGCTGCTCAGAAATTGGTACGAAATTTCAAGGATGTGGTTACAATGTCCAATCAAAGCATTTGATGGTGCATTTGGTCTGGTGTAGTTTACTTTGACAATGTATTTAAATGTTCCATCAAGGTACTGACTGGAATAAAATCCATGAATATGAAACTTCACCTGTAAGATGTGAGATTGCCAAAGAGGGATATTTCCTAAATGTACAGGTAGACAGGCTTAGACTATTGCAAACAAACAATAGCGCTGCATAGTGTTTACTTTTCTTTTGTTCAATGAGAAACGTTTGGATGCCACTTATATCTGAACACAGGGGTACAGATCAAATTCCAGACCACTGATATGTCAAAAGAGTCATTTTGTCTTTATTTTTATACAGTGTTTATCTGTTTAAATAAAAAAAAGGCTGTCCTTTACATTGACAAGTGTCATTCTTTTTTTAGCCACATGATGGCAGACTTCATCAAGGAGTTGTACACTCACAAAACATAGAAATGCCCGAATTAACTTATGTTTATTGTGCGTTCTCACCACAATTATTTTTCTGGCGCTCATGTTGTAGCGAGTAGCCGTACTTTTGTATTCTTTAGTGGGTCAACAACTTTAATGTAACTTGGATGCAGTTTTGGTATTGGTTCAGTTTTATTTTTTCTGGTGAAACTATAATTTAATCCTACAGATAACCGACACACATTTAGTGTTGCTGTTGCAGTCGACAGAACCATCAACTGGTTTGTTGTGAGTATCTGATTTAATGGATTGTTGTGGACTATAGCTTTAAGGCTGCGCGCAACCTGCTGATGCTTAAAGTCAGTACATGGACCAGTGTCCTTGAGCTTCGGCATCAGCAGAGTCATTCTGTAGCTCTTTATGCATACCATACCTCTCTGTGAAGACATAGTCTGTATCTGTTACCCAAAAATGTATCATGTATCCAATGCACCTTTTAAGAGTTTGGTGTTGTGATCGTCGGATTGCTCAACTGATTTTATGTTCGGCCCGTAGAAATATAACCCAGAAAATGTATATTATCCCATAAGTGTTTGGCTCCTCTACCACAAGGCTTGCATAACTGCTCAGTCACATACGATGAAAGATTGATTTATTATTGATGCACCTGCAAGTTCTGTCCGCCGCCGTGTCTTAAAATATCCTGAGTCATGGAAGTTGCTAGGGCAGCCACAGTGGGCTGCAGCGCTGGCTCACATGCGCTAGTAGCGCAACCTCCGTCCTCTATGCAGCAGAAAACGGCCCGTCTTCCGTCATCCGCTCACACCCATTGTTGTAAGTTTTGAGCGTCCAGAAGGTATAGGAGTGAGGAGGAATCGCCTATAGAAGAAGAAAAAAGCAACTCGTCCGATACAGAATACGCCAAGGTAAGAAGAAGAATCATTTTGCAGCAAATATAGATAATTTGCGGCATCCTTGGATCATCCATGGCTATTTGAAATTCGTCCTCTAAATGAACTGTACGACTGGGCCGATGTTGCACTCATTTCAGTTTAGTTTACACTGCCTGTTAATTCCGCCTATCTTAAGATACCATTTATATTACCTCGGTATCACTGTGGATGGGTGCAGTGCTGTTGAATTTATGTTTATGGTATGGGCCCTTCCACAAGAAAGCTTTGCAGGAACAGTTATCTGAGGAGTAAGATCTGTGTATTAAAATGAAAAAGCATCTCTCTGCATTTCATGAATTTTCCATATGCATTTCTATATGGTGGTCTGCCATAATAACGCTGCATTCTTGTATGCCTCTAACGGCATATTTAACTGGATAAGAGGAATGCAGCCCTCCTCATTTTTTATTACATAAGTCCAAGATACAGCCAAACATGTCTTCTTCTCCTCAACATTCCTTCACCAGTGCTGCTGCCCCCCTGTTCAGTCTCCTTCATTCAGACCCAGAATGGGAATAGAGAGCCAAGATTCCTCTCCTCCTCCTGGAAACCTCACCAGGAGACAGGTGAAAGGCTTCATGCGGGTGGAACCCATAACACTCGGGGTGAGTTACACTTTCACAGTCACACTACCGTTGTTTCTGATTGGGGTGCACAATTGATTATGTCATGTGAGGCCAAGAACTTTTCCAATGTCCACCACACACACACACACACACATACACACAATAACAAGTAATCATTTTGGTCCTTGCTCCTGTTATACGATTGGAATCACCCTGACTTAACCCCATGTTGTAGGAGCCCTGTATGAAGCAACTTTCACTTACTTGCACATGATGTTGGGAGCATTTGGCACAATTGATTGTATTTGTGGGGATTGGTGGTGATGTCCAGTGTCATCACATGTAACTAGTTATACTTATTGTCTCATTGCCACAACTCCATGGCCTGCTCACAGCTGGTTTCTAAATAGAGGAGCTGAAATGCTGGCAGTATAGAGGGTGATTTATGTTTGCTTAGTATATCCTGGTAACATGAGATAACTACACCATTTTAATGCCTGTTATTTCCCTTAACAATGGAATTCTCTTTTCTGATTGGCTGATGAGGTGGGAATTAATTTTGTATAAATTACCTCTGAAATTGATCTCAGTTGAGATCTACCTCTGAAGTAGATCTCAAAAATTTGAATCACTGTTCCATATTAATGCGCTTACATTATAAATGACAGCCATGACAACTCTCCTAGCCAAATTAACTGTTAAATGACTTTTCCATTTCCATTTCCATTTATTTCGGTAGTTTATGCATATAAAATCAGATCATGAATAACAACGGGAGATTTGAGTTCTTCGCCTCCACCTTGCCATTATTTTCACAGAACTGGTCACCTCGTCGACCGTTATCCCTTACTTATTATTCCAGAGCATCAACCTGTCTTGTCTCTTAGTCCATTCAGATCCTGGTCGGAGTGTTGTTTATGTTCCTGAGCATCTCTTTGCTGACGCCCTACGACCTCGACCCACCGCTTTTTATCTCCTACAGCACATTCGTTTTCATCATTGGAGCTGGGGTAAGGCTGTGTGTCCGTTGCCTTTGGCTGTGATTGCACCTGTCCGCTCTTACAACCAGGCCAGCTTTCTTTTTAATGGCTGTTTTACAACAGATGTCCTCTATTTATAAAATCCCATTTTGATATCTCAACTTTGGTCAACTTTGATCTCTAATCTCTAATTTGAAAGTACTCCCTTGGCTACACTGTCTTTAAATAATCTGCATTTGATCTGACCAATAGAAGTACCTGCAGACTAATAAACTCTTTTTAATTCCTCAGCCAATTATATCAGGTGCGATCCTTATTCACGCGGGGAGGCGGCCCTCGCTCTGCATGGTGAGTGTAGTTGGCATCAGTTCAGTTAAACAATGTATATGTAAATCAATGAGTTATTTCTTTATTGGTTAAACTAATGCAAAGTTGCACACCAAATAATGTTGGTTACACCATGATGATGGATAATCATGTAAGATAATTGTGACAGTTCAATCAAAATCAGGTAGTAGACCTCTGTCTTTTTTATGATATCACTGATATAAATATGTGTCATTGGACATACTTAGAGGTGCTATATGTAGGTTGGTTTGCTGTTAGCTTCACAATGTAAATAGTCTAACTGTACTATTGGCAGTGTATTAACATGCGTCATCTCCTATGTCATACGCACTGTTACATGCTCATAAGTGCTGTTCTGTATGTATACACCTGACACAAATAAAACGTCCTCTTTCCGGTTTACCATGAACTGATGTAGAGCGTGTGTGTTTATCCTCCGTATAAGTAGTATATCCTACTTCTTAGTCAGAGCAGTGAAACACAGTGAAATCAGTATTTCAATTGAAAATTTTCCTTGGTCTCTGATATATATGCGCATATCAGGACCAGTTTATGATTACTTGCTGTACATTTCTTACATGAAGCACCTTTAAGGCTACTGTCATATCTGTAAGTGACTAGTGGCCACACTTAATGGTCTTCATTCCCGAGCATCTTGTCCCTGCAGATCAAAGCAACACTGGTCTTCCACTTTGTGAGTCTGGCCTTTAGTACAGCAATCATTGCCCTGCTGTCCGACCACCTGCCCTACCGGCAGAACATGCACCACTGTGAGCACTGTATGCAGCAGGACCTAGATGTGGCGGTAGGTAGAACTAGAAGTATACCTCCATTGTCTCCATTGTCAGTATACAAATACAGAAAGATGTCATTTGGAGCAAGCCAACAGATGCACAGAGTAAAAAAAAAAAAAAAACAGTAGATTAAGCACTTAAATAGAATAGAAAGTTAATAATGTACAACAGTGTATACAACTAGCAAAAATAAATTAGATAAACTGTCAAAAAGTGCCAGTTATAAATAAAGTCTTACACAACATTAAAGAAATATTGCATGACAGAGTAGTGATGCATTAATGGCATGAGTTTTGTACAACAACAGAGTGGTATTGCAGTGGTTTGAGGACCCAGCCAAGGCACCCGACCGCCCATTATGTGTGTGGGATTTATCCAGAAAAAAGGAAAAAGTGTGTTTGCAGCTGCTTTTTTGTACATGTATTGCTGCTGTATGTTAGTTTAATTTCAGATATGCTCTTTTTTGTTTATTTTTAAAGCAACAACACTGTTTTAAGAAATGCACTTACACGGTGGAACAAAACTGTAAAGTAAGTTTGCTGTCTGCACAGACCAACTGCACTCACCTCACACAGGTTACAGCAGTACTCATATGCATATGATCTACAATATTATACCAACATTAAAATAGTCCTATTAATGAGCTCTACTCTCTCCCATGCTGTGTCTAAGTATTTGATTGATGGTGTTCTCATCACCCTGGTGGTCTTCGTCGTCCTGGAGCTTCTGATCTGCATCATTGCCATCCTGTTCGGCCTGCAGGTGCTCACCCGAGGGAGAGCCCAGGTGAGAGATTTCTTCGCAGGTCATCTGATATCATAGCATAGTAGGTTTCAGCTCATTACCTTGTAAACACACTGTTAGCTCTCTCTTCTCTTCATCTTCCTTTCTCTCTCTCTCTCTCTCTCTCTCTCTCTCTCTCTCTCTCTCTCTTTTTCTGTCTCTGTGTCTCTGTCTCTATCTGTCTTTGTGTCTGTCTGTTGATCTTTTTGGCTGACTTTCCCCCTTCGTTCAGGCCCCCCGACCCACTCAACAAGCCACTGGGGCAACTCAGAAAGAGACTATTGATGAACGCCTATCTGAGGTAGCCTACAGCACAAAGTATTTCCTCTGTGACCCCTATTTACAGTGAAATGTACAGTAGAATGGCAACAGTGAAAGGGGATCCTCACCATTTGGCTTACCTTGTCATGCCCATTCCTCTTCTTTTTTTCCCTTTATTCATCAAAACCTGTCATTGACCTGCTCCTTTCTTTCTTTCCTTTTTTCATTCTGTTTCTGTCTCTCTCTATCTTTCTATCTTTCTCCTTTGCTCTCAGGAGGTGGTAGAGGAAGGTGATGTTGCTGTGGAAGAGGAGCCTCTCCCAGCAGTGCCTTATGTAGATCCCCCTCCTCCATCCAAGTCCTGAGTGTCCACCTGTTTTCAGCCAGAGAAGCCGTTGGGAGGTTCACAAGGGTGCTTGCTGCAAAGCTAAAAAGATTGCTTTTTAGGTTGTTTTGTGTCCACTCTGTGCCTACATATTGTATGCATATGTGGTGTATCAGTCTATCAGTAGCATATAGTTCAGCTATATGACAACATATATTGTTTTTATTCACTGAATCTAGCATGGGGGCATGGGTGGTGGTGGTGGTGGTGGTGGTGTGAGGGGGTGGGTGGGGGTAGGTGGGTGGGTTGGAGGTTAGCCTGGTAAACCCGCCCCTCATACTTCCTTTTATTTTGTACAGAATGACCAGGCTAGGTGGGGGTTGCAGTCGGTGGAGTACTGATACATGTCACACTGTGATATTATGTAGAATGAAATCCTATAGTATCCTGCTTGCAAGATCAATGTAGTTGGTGTTTACCCATTCAGGAGTTAAACAGCACATTATCTGTTTTTTGTTTGCAACAAACTCTTCGGTTTGAGATAAGATTTTGTCTGACATTCAGGAATCCAAAACACATTTCAAACGTGCAATCCAGTCTTTTGAAATACTTGTTTTTTGTTTATTTTTTTATAAACTTTTAATGTCAAAAAGTAATAAAAATGTTTCTAGCTTAACTGAACTGTGTTGTAAAATGTTATTGAGCAATATTCTAGTCTTTATCATAATCTATTTACACATCTATCTTTGTCCATCTTTATCATGTAGGCTATGGTGTTTCCATATTTCTTATCTCCTCATCTCACATCTCTTGACAAAAAAACTGAACAACAGGGAAAAACGACAGCCAAACCCTTTAATCCTGAATGTTTTTACTATACTTTCATAACAAAGGCCACAACAACGTATTTCACAGTTCTAATGTGTTTAATACCGATACGTCTGTCTTAGGCTTAACGGTTTAAGTGGCATCATCTGTAGGCCTATTTTAACTTTTAACCTCTGCCTGAAGACACACGCTGCTCCACCGGTACCTATATGACTTGCTGGGACTGTAAGCTGATTTTGCTGCATTCATACACACCATGAAGCGACGACGAGGTGATGCTCTTGCAGCATAGTCCTTGATGATAGACTAACCGGTGACTGCCAAAGGAATTCAAATGGAAACGGATTTCTTATTTGTTATTTTTGCATCTACAGGCAGACCAGCTCACAAATAGTCGAAAAGCACATTTATTCCAAAGATTCTAGACTAGCGCTATAGCCTACTGAACATTAAGCGAATCGCCGAAAGAAATTACGAAATTATTCCATATAGGCTTAGAAAACTATTTTGGCAGCATGGCGTGGTTCAATTCAGGTCTTTTAAAGGCATACAGATGTCCTGTTAAAAACTGCGTGAATGGACAAACTCCTCCTTTCTACTGACGTGCAGCTACACGACACTACTTCTCACCTCAAAAAATGTGAGTCATGGAAGTTGCCAGAGCGCCGCAGTAGCGCCTCTTAAAGTTCCCCCATCCCGGTACAGCGCATCCTTCGTACTCAATGCGGTAGAAACTGGCCCGTGCACATCAAGCATCGCTCACGTCCCTGGATCGCACTAATTTTGTCTCCTCTGCGAGGTGCAAGGATAAACGGCACGCGCTTTTATTTATTCTGAAGCCATATTTAAGAAGACAAAAATAAATTTAAAGGAAGGCGAGGTAAGCGAGACGGGTTTAAAATGGCTTCCATTGACATGATTATGATCTGGGACGCACCATAGCCATTTCAGAGAGAACTGCAGATAAAATTCCGTTACATATGCGCGTGTAAGTTGGCTTTATATGTGTCTATCCGACCTTTGTCTGCGCGGTTGTGTTTTTATTTTATATGTTTTTATTTTAGTAGGATGCGCTGAGAAATGCTCATACATATTGAAGTTTCGTGATTTGCCTGCATTGTACGGCAGGCACTGAATGGTACCATATCCCTTTGCAATTGCTTTTCGAAACATTTAGCTCAGGTGTACGCCTATCATAAAACAACGAGCATACACACTGTATTACCTAATCGTAGAGATGACAAATGCCTTCTGTATTCTGTAGCCTTTCTTCCTCATTTTACCCTAGCCCTACAAAACATGTAGTTAAACGTGCAGGCTCATGGTGCACTTTGGTGCTTAAATATAGGTTTGAGGGTAAATAGTTTTAGAATATTGAGATGTATAAAAAATGTGAAATCATTGGACAATAGTCCTTCATGGCATTTTGATCCTCATATTTATTCTTGTGCTTTTACATTTTCACAGGTAGTCCCTATTCAGCATTCGTCACATTTCATTCACACCAGACATTTCCTCTTCTTTTCTACCTTCTTTTTTCATCTCATCAGGTGTCCTAATATTATCCTGTCAAGAATTCCATTAGACCTGTCTGGGGGCTTTAACTGATCCCTAACCAACGTTTTCTCACCCCCGACCATATCTCCCACCCCACGCTATCCTGCCTGGCAACAGCATGGGTCTCGACAGCCAGACCCCCAGCCCTCCCACTGGCGACCTAAAGACCCAGGAGGTGAACACCTACTTGAGACTGGAGCCCAAGCTGCTGGGGGTGAGTGAGCACACTGTTACAGTACGTACAGCCATGTGAGGGAGAGGAGTAGTCAGGGTGTTCAACGGTAATGACATATCATATGTCATTGTGGAAACATCCACACAATCTTTTGGATTAACTTGTGTGTGTTGAACTTGTAAGTTGTGAGTAAAAGCCGAGATAGAGAGGGAGGCAAGAGCAATTTTAAGACTTTTTAAAAGGGGTGGCATAGCAGCGTGTATGTGTGTGTGTTGGTCATGGCGAATGGTCAGTTGCAGGGCATCTGTGGAGGCCATTCATATTTCAGGAGCTGATGTTTCCTTGTGCCACCCCACCCACAGAATTGCCAATAGTGGGAGCTGGGTGGGCACCTGGAGGGCACTACAGGACACCCACTCTTTAAATATAAATGAGGCAATAATTTCATAAAGCTAACATCATTCTGTTGACACTGCTTATTATTAACTTACTGAATTCTCAAACACATTAAGCTATGCAAGCTGTTCTGAGCATGATACGGATCTGTAATCTGTTATTACTACTAAAAATGTGCAATATAATTGCTGAATGTTGCGATGATGATATGTTTTGAGATAAATTAACAAATATTTAAATATAGTTTTAACATATGTCAGCTTAACCTTCACCGCTAGGCTCTAGACAGTGAGCAGCCTATGGGGGTGGGTATCAAAGGCAGTAGAACTACCTATGATTTTCCAAACATGTTATGTGGAGCAAGAAACAGCTTACAGTAATGTCCCATTTATTCAAGCTAAGCCAGGTTTTGCGATGTTTATATCACAAATTGTATGTTGCAATATCGCAATTTTTTCGATATATTGTGCAGCCCTAATTACAGTGTTTTTACTGCTTTTTACTAGATTTCCTTTTCATGTCATAGCATAGCATAGTATGGCACAGCTGTTTTACAGTAAATGTAATGTTACATGCACACTAAACTCTTTGACAAGCTTGTTGAATGGCTACAGTAGAAACATCACTGTGGTGTCCCAGCTGAACCCTTGCATCATTACATGACACAGACATTGTGCTACTGTGTTCAGGCCATCCAGCTGCTCATCGGTGTGTTGACCCTGTGTCTCAGTTCCAACCTGCTCCAGATCCGTGAACTGCACTTCCGTGTGGACATTGTTATCCTGCTGCTTATTGCTCTGGAGGTGAGGCATATGAGGAATACACTGACACATAAGGAGACAGATGACCATTTTAAAAGCAAGACACTTGCAGCAGTTCATGACCTCTGTGATCCTACTCCTGGCAAGTATTAGCCTGGTAAATCAGCCCCTTGTACTTCATTTCATTTTGTACAAGGATACAAGGATACAAGGAGTTTTATTTGTCACATGCATAGACATACTGCGTAGTAGGACATGCAGTGAAACTGTTGATTGTGAGTCTAGACTGTGCATGGGGAGTAAAGTGCGTAGAATGCATTTGGGGGGGATGACTACCATAAGAAGGGCAGAGGTAGAAAAAAGGTGAAGGGGGGTGGGATAAAGTGCATAAAGTGCAGTTATGGTTGGGAGGAAGGACTGGCTGTGGTGGCAGATGACGGGCTGTGGGTTGGGGGTTGCACTGCGTGTGAAGCTGACAGCGCTGAGGTGGGGTTGGACAAACGTGTGTGGAGAGGGCTGGGGAGCAAAGATATGTGCTGTGTGCGTGTGGGAGGGGGGCTTGAGCCGTGAGGGCTGTGACTTCTGTGCTGTGTGTGGGGGGGTGGAGGGAGGTGGCAGGAGGTGGGCAGCAAGGCTATATGCTGTGTGCAGTGTGTGATGGGGGGGGCAGTAAGGGTGGCGCAAGCACCGTACAGAGGGTCTTGCAGTGCTGTACTGAGAAACGATTTCTTCCTGGAGGTGTCGACTCGAAGTTTTAAACAAGTGGCTCTGCCTTTATCCAATCACTAACGTCCTGCTGTCACATATGCAATTAGCCTGCTTACATTACATTACATTACATTACACTTAGCAGACGCTTTTATCCAAAGCGACTTACAAAAGGAGGACATAATAGCAAACAGATGTGTAGAGAACATTGAAGGTACCTATGTAAAGAGATGGTTAGTAGAATTTGGTTTTGTTAAGCAGTCTCTGAAAAGAAGGGTCTTCACAAGCTTTTTGAAGGTCGAGAGGGAAGTTGCTGCTCTTGTAGGGACTGGTAGGTTGTTCCACAACTGAGGGACAACAACCGAGAAAAGTTTAGAGTGACCTCGCTTTGTCTTGGGAGAGGGTACGGCCAGGCAGTTCGTATTGGAGGATCGCAGCATTCTGGACGGGATGTAAGCATTCAGTATGACGTTGAGATAGGTGGGGGCGGATCCAGAAGTGACTTTGTAGGCAAGAGTCAAAGCTTTGTGTTGAATTCTGGCAGCCACCGGGAGCCAATGCAGGTTGATGAAGAGAGGAGTGACATGCGACCTTTTGGGTTGATTGAAAACCAGTCGTGCTGCTGCATTCTGAACCATTTGCAATGGTTTGATTGCACAAGCAGGAAGGCCAACCAGAAGGGCGTTGCAATAGTCGAGGCGAGAGATGACCATAGCCTGAACCAGAAGCTGAGTAGCATATTGGGTCAGGTGCTTACTCACTACAATTCAAATGTAGCACACAAAGTCAACATCACTCACAAACACTCCCTCTGTTTTGCTAGGGCAAAATTCTACCTAACACAGCAATGTCAGGGAAAGCACTGCCAGACCCTCTGCACAAAATGCAATGAAGTACGAGGGGCTGGTTTACCAGGCTAGGCAAATAAAACCAGCAATGCTACTGTAAGTTATTCATCCTTTTGTGTCCTTGCAGAATATTTTTTACAGTCCTTTTTTTAAAGTCCTTTGATTTCAATGAAGCAGTCTTTCTCCTCCTGATTTTGAAAAGGGTAAATATGTTGCTTGTTGTTTATTTTCTTACAGATTATTTTCTCCGGGTCCATCCTGATAGTCACAGGGCTGCGTCCTACTCTTCTTTGGGTGGGTTTTTCAACATGTTTTTCTTTCCCCAGTTGTGTTACATATGAATATGCCCAACTCAACAGTCACTTTATAACTAGTTACTATGAAAGTTAAAGCTATTAAAGTGATTAAAGTCACTAGGCACTGCTATTTAACCATCTAGTGCATACAAGGATACAATGATACAAGGACATTTATTTGTAAATAAATAAAGCATAGACATACTGAGTAGAGTAGGTCATGCAGTAAAACTGCTGACTGCGAAATTGTGCATAGGGAGTCGTGCGAAGAATGCAGTTGGGGGAATGGCTACCAGATGAAAGGCAGAGGTAGAACAGGTGATGGGGGGTGGAATAAAGTGCAGTTGGAGTTGGGAGAGAGGACTGGCATATCTTTGTGTTTGTTGGCGATATCATGATCTTTCACTATCTGCCCATATGCCTCAGTTAAAGACGATGCTGGTGGTCCACCTAGTAAGTCTGGCCTTCACCACGGCAGCCTTGGGAATCCTGTCCAAGAACCTGCCCTTCCGGCAGCTATCCTATCACTGTGAGCACTGCCGACGCTTTGAGATCTTCTCTGTGGTGAGTGCAGATGGCACTGTGGGAATTGCAGTCGTTAGAATCAACGAGTTAGCTATATGCCAGGCTAAGAATAAACATGTTGTGTTAAATGCAGAGCTTGGCATAATATATCAGATTTCAATTTATAGTTCAATCATGTTTTTTTTAATTGTTCTTCCTTTCTTTGCGCTCTCTTTACTGCTCCTTATTTCTTTTGTATTCTTTTTTTCCTTTTTTTCATTATTATCTCTTTCTGCTCTATCTGCCTGTCTCTCAGGTGCTTATTGACGGTATCCTGGGCACTCTGGTGCTGTTCCTGATTGTGGAATTTGTCATCTGCATCGTCAGCATATTGTTTGGGCTCAGTGTCCTTGGTCAGAGAGGAATTCAGGTCAGCAAAACACAACCTGCACAACATTTCTGAAGGGAACTACTCCATGGGAAGTATTGCACCAACAGTTTATGTAATACATCAAGTCAACCATTTTACAACCTGAATCTGATTTTAATTCCATCTTTAAAAAGGGTGAAATATCATTTACTGTACTTTTTATTTTCATGAATCCCTGACTTTTTAATTACGAATACTCCTAATGGGAGAATGGGTCATGTATAACAATAACATGAACATATTAAAATATCCTTTTATTTTTCCTCCTCTTGTAATTTTTAGCTTCCTGGTGTTCCTCAGCGATTGACCACTCCCCCAGTACAGGTGCAGCCAGTGATGGTAACTCCAGCCCAGGTAGGGAGCACATTAAGGCCTTCTCTTCCATTGTTCTGTGCTGTCATCTGGGCAGGTTCATCCAGAAAATAACAGCGGTGTGAAAATGGCTCTATGAGGGACAACAGCTGCAGTGTATGATTATGCTAAAGAATTCAGCCAATCACATTACAATCACCACTTGTGTACTTCAAAAACAATGTGGGCATTGTTGATGTCTTGAGCTGGAGCCCCATTATTTGTTTCCTAGTCAGCACATTTTATAAACCCCACATGGTTTTACAGTACTACATACTGAAGCTAGAAGAAATTGAGGTGCAGTTGCCAAAATTGGTCAAGATGTGCATCAGATGTGTCTTAAACTGTACGTTTATGTTTGGGTTTGTAAATGCAAATGTAAAGTAAATGCAGCATCGAGCTGCACTGAGCCTTGTAATAGACTGCACCCTGTAAAGTACAGGTCAACATGTCCTTGGAGCAGTGTGTCTCTCGCTAACACCCCCCCATATATCTATATATAGATGTCCCAGGTTTCTGTGGTTGTGACTGAGCCTACGCCAGAAGCTGTGCCCACACCTTCACCAGAGCCAGTGCCAGAACCCAGGCCAGCTGCTATAGTACCGGAGCCCGTACAAGAGGTTCCGTCCCCAGCAGTGGAGGTCACAGAGCCACAGGTGGTCCCTATAGAGCCACATGTGGTGCCACTGGAGCCACAGGTCGCGTCTATGGAACCGCAGGTGGTACCTCTGGAGCCTGCTATGTCTATGGAACCACAGGTGGTACCCTTGGAACCCCAGGCTGTGTCTCTGGAACCACAGGTGGTGCCCTTGGAACCACAAGTCGAGCCCTTGTAACTAGCAGCCAATGATAGACATTGAACAATCAGTCATCCTCATGGTGACCACAGCAAGAGGTTGATTTTGGGAAGTGGCATAAAGTTCTTAAACAAAATATGGAATCAGTGAAGTGTGGCACTTAAAAGAGCTTAATCAGGTGGAGATTGCGCAGGATCACCTAATATGGTCTCCTCTGTCATGAGCTCTACATTTAAAACTCATTTAGTTCAAGGCACCCAGTTGTGCTTGTGTTGATCATTCAAAACAATTACATTGTGCCAAATTGCTTTTCCATGGTCCTCAGTTGGCAGAGGTGGAGATCCCCTCTTGAGGAAGTACAAACCCTGCCACATAATACATATATCCAACCATTTTCTGAATCAGCTGATTCTAATGAGCACCCAGGTCCTCAGACAGGTAGATCGACTAATTATTGAAATCACTTGCGAAGTGCACAGGCAGCAGGAATACATGACCGAGTTTTTACTTTCTGAAGCCTGGACTTCCACTTCTGCTCAGTTGTAATCATTGTAGCTGATTCTACCATGTACTGTACTCTGTAAAAAGGTGCTATCTAGTATCTATGGTTCTCTGGCTTCCTCAGCAGGGGAGACCTAGAATGGTTCTACCTACAATACCATTGAAGAAGTTGTTTTTGTTAGAACCATTTCAGACAACCTACAACCCATGACATATCTTCGTTCATCTTTTTTTTTTTTTCATCTCATAGCAGTGACTAGGTATGGTCAGTGTTTCTTGTTTGTCAGATTTATGAACAACTATGTTGATGGAAAATGTAGTTTGTTGCAGTCATGACAGAGGATAACTGCTTAGGTGTTGAAAGTGCTGCTATTCCTGAACAAAGATGACATTCCTATTTAGTAAAATTGAAAGAAAATAAAGTAATAAACATGGAAAATGCTGCATAGCTAATTGGGGCAAGTATGGGTCAATTCATTATCAAATATTATTCTATAGCACAATATGATTTGTCATCTTATCACTCACTGGATCATTCACTGGATCATTAGTATGTAAAGAGACATGTTATGGTTTTTTACACTTAAGCTTATCACACCCACAAAAAAAAAATCACCTGTTCAATCTGGGCATTAAATTAGATGTATTCATCTGCACCCACTAATTACCTGTACTTTCACACCATATTAGCTGACACTCCAAAAAGATACCAACATGTCAAAATGATGTCATCAAAATTGTTAAGGTTATATTTTTGGAAAATATGTCATCAGAAAATGGCTCAGAAACATTAAAGAATGTTTTTCCTCTCATGTGTTCATGGTTCATAGTCTGTGTCCTAAAAGCAGATGGATATAGTATTATTACTGGGCAGCTGTGGCCTAGTGATTAGGGAGTTGGTCTTGGAGTCGCAGGTTTGAATCCTGTTCCAGTAGGAAGAATGGGGGTGGGGGAGTAAACAATCAGTGCTCTCCTGCATCCTCATCCAATGGCTAAAGTGCCCTTGAGCAAGGCATCTAACCTCACCTAAATAACTGTTAGGTGCTGTGGATAAGACTGTAAGCTACGTATAATGTGATAATAAGAATAATAATTGTTAGTTTGTGGTCTAACACCAATCAGCCACTTACATCTAAGTAATTACAGCTGTACACCAGCTCAAAACCAGTGTAGATAAATCCAGTGAAGACCTGTAGGGTCAAATGTCAATGATAACGACATTACTTTACACTCACCGGACACTTTATTAAGCACACTTGTTCATTTGATTGCTAACACAAATAGCTATTCAGCCAATCACATGGCTTCAATGCACTTAGGCATGTAGAGATGGTCAAGACAAATTGTGGAAGTTCAAACTGAGATTAGAATGGGGAAGAAAAGGGATTTAAGTGACCTTGAACATGGTATGGCTGTTGGTGCCAGATGGGCTGGTCTGAGTATTTCAGAAACTGCTGATCTACTGGGATTGTAACACACAACCATCTGTAGAGTATACAGAGAATGGTACGAAGAAGAGAAAATATCGAGAATATATGAGCGGCAGTTGTGTGAATGAAATGGCTGGTTAGAGATGATAGAAAGGCAACAGTCACTCAAATAACCACTCGTTACAACAAAGGAATGCAGAATACCATCTCTGAACGCACAACACATCAAACGTTCTGAAGGCAAAAGGGGGTCAGACCTTTTACCAGCATGTGTACCTAATAAAGTTGCCAGTGAGTGTACATCATAATGAGAAGTTGTCCCTCATTGGCATATTTATTTTTACTTTTCAATGCATACCTACCAGTAGTCGGTTGTAATACATTTCATTCAGCAATACTGTTAGCAACAATTAAGACACATTTAATTAAATATACTGTATACAGTGAAACTTTAATTCCATTTATCTAGCATTTATTAACTGTTCAATTTGGTATACTATTTCAGATATTATTTCAAGTTCCCCTCACAGAGACATCTTTACAAATTCAGAGGTTGATTCTTATAGTTCAAATACTTGCTAGTTTTTTTATAGTTTTATGAATTAAACTAACTTTTTAATTAGCTATATACATTTATTCATATATATGCTCTTTTTTCCATTTTTTCTTTTTGCCTCTGATTTGTTAAAAAAAACATAATTCAGTTGCAATGGCACATCTTGGATCAATACAAGTGTGCAGGTTTTATAATTGCATATGTTTTCCAGTAGATGGAGCCAGAGTCGGCTGGCTTAATCCTGTTGCGAGGTCTGTACTGTACGAGTACACACACTATTTACAGAGCTAATATCACAAGACTCACCGTGTTTAGGGAGTGACAGCATTGGTTACACAAATAATACAGTGGCAGTACACCGCACAATATACATTTTTCATGGTCAAAAAGAATTATTTCATTCATTGGCCTTTCTCAACTATTTTAGGTTACAACCCCAATTCCGATGAAGTTGGGACGTTCTCTTAAATGTAAGTAAAAAAGAAATGCTATAATTCTCAAATCATACAAGCAATATATGTTTTGAGAATAGTCCAAGGATAACATATCAGTTATTGAAACTGGATTTTTTTTGTTGTTGTATGGGATAATTATGGTCATTTAAAATTTTAGGCCAGCAACGTGTCTCAAAAAAGTTGGGACAGTTTCAATAAAAGGCAGGAAAAGTTGAGTAAGACTAAAGAAAAAACAGCGAAGGACACTTCACAGCTAATTATGTTCACTGACCAGATGATTTTGTATAAAAACAGGCAGGAATAAAACCATACCCACTCCTGCCCTTACATTCACACTCACTCACAACCTTCTCCCCACACCTCCACACTCCCATAACAAGCCGCTATGCGCTATATAACATTAGAAAAATCAGACCGTACCTGACCCAATATGCCACTCAGCTCCTGGTACAGGCTATGGTCATCTCGCCTCGTCTATTGCAATGCCTTCCTGGTTGGCCTTCCTGCTTGTGCAATCAAACCATTGCAAATGGTCCAGAATGCAGCAGCACGACTGGTTTTCAATCAACCCAAAAGGATGCATGTCA
This sequence comes from Coilia nasus, assembly GCA_027475355.1. Classification (NCBI taxonomy): domain Eukaryota; kingdom Metazoa; phylum Chordata; class Actinopteri; order Clupeiformes; family Engraulidae; genus Coilia; species Coilia nasus. Next base: position 3,352,019 of record CM050201.1, on the reverse strand, counting down.
CTCCACTTTTCATCAACCTGCACTGGCTCCCGGTGGCTGCCAGAATTCAACACAAAGCTATGACTCTAGCCTACAAACTCACTTCCGGATCTGCCTCCACCTATCTCAACGCCATACTAAATGCTTACATCCCATCCAGAGCGCTGCAATCCCCTAATACGAACCGCCTGGCTGTACCCTCTCCTTTTCTTGGTTGTTGTCCCTCAGTGGTGGAACAACCTACCAGTCGCTACAAGAGCAGCAATATCCCTCTCGACCTTCAAAAAGCTTGTGAAGACCCTTCTCTTCTGAGACTGCTTTCCTTCCTTACAAAACTAATTTCTACTAACCATCTCTTTACATAGGTACCTTCGATGTTCTCTACACATCTGTTAGCTATTATGTCCTCCTTTTGTAAGTCGCTTTGGATAAAAGCATCTGCTAAGTGTAATGTCATGTAATATAATGTAATAACAAGCCCATTCACACTATGATAAATAAATACACCAGTAACATTCATCCTGTCATAAATATAGACTTAGGCAATCACCCTCCATTCTGGTTGTTAATGACTTTAATACATAAAGGAACAAAAGAGTGTTCGTAGTGATTGTGTCTGCACAGGGGAAGCCTGTATCTCTTCCCTGACTTGAGGAGGATATATTCACAATTCAGCACATGAGCACTGTCTGATAAAATGGCATTTGCCTGACTAATAGTTGCCTGCATAAAGAGGTCCTGTGAGTTGAGGGGGGGGATTACACCCATAATCTTGCCTGCGGTTCTAAGTAGACTTGAGATTTCGGCTCTAGATTTTACTGTTAAATTGCCAAACCAGCTGGTGATACCATACCGGAGAACTGACTCAATTGTTGCTCTAGACTCTGAGTGTATTCTGGTGTATTCTGGCACAGGCACTGGCCACCTGAGTGTGCCAGCTACGGTCACAGTCTACCTGTATTCCCAGGTACTTGAAGGTCTTCACCTAGTCTATGACCTGGCCATGTATAGTCACTGGATCTTTGCCACAGTCGGGGGTCCAGCAGCATCTCAATTGTTTTTGTAATATTTGTGATGGAGTGCCCATCACTAGGGTTGTGGGTGTGCTCTGACTGCCATCCCAACGAACCTGGCTCTTTGGCGTTGTGGTCAGAGCCCACGTTTGGTACCCCAGAGACCCAGGTTTGAAGCTGGGTGGGGTGACTTCTCCTCCCCTTCGCTACAGTATTAATATGTAGCAAATGCGAATCACACCAGTTAACAAACTTATCCACTTCCGCTTGGTGCATGATAAGATTATCCGTTTTTGGTAAGCAAGCTAAGAATAACAGTGTCATGTGAAATTTTAAGAACATACTGGTTTGGCTCAGAACTCACACAGTCGTTGGTATACAAGGTGAACTGACACACCCCTGGGGGGCGCCAGTACTACTTATTGCCAGATCAGACAGTTGAATTAAACTTGACCTGTTGTGGCCTGTTGGATAACTAAAAAAGGGTTGACATTCAGCTGAATGAGTTTCCTAATAAGAATATGTGGCTGGATAAGATTACGCAGAGCATTGAATCGCATATAAAAAATATTAATAGGAAAAGGGCAGCTTTTAAATTGGGGGACAAGGCGGCAGTCCGAGCGGCCCAAAGGGACCTGAACTTCCAGATTGTCACAGCGTGGCGGCAATACAAGGAACGTGCAGAACAACACTTGGCGGAATGCAATGCAAAGTAATTATGGGACTTGATCAGACAGATGACTAACATGAATGCTAAAAGGAACCCTTCGTCTACTAATAAACTGTTAGGGCAAACAAAATTAATAATGCAGTCTAATGACAATTATTAAAATACGTTTTTTTGTTGGGATACCGTTGAACAGTTTTCAGGGGTATGACAGTGCAAAGGTTAATGTAGTCGGTGATGGATTCCGTGGCACTGTCTATATCTGCATCCTTAAGAAACACATTGCAGTCTGTGCAAAGAAAGCATCCCTTCAACTCCTCTGATTTGTCACTCGTCCACAACTTCACAGTCTGAATTTCCGGTTTAATGGATTTATAGACTGACCGATATGTTGGGAGCAACTGAATTACACTGTGGTCCGAGTTTTTAAGTGGGGGCATTTTTAAACCCTGTCAAATTATTTAGTCATGAGTCTGCTGTTAATGTTGTCAAACATAGCTGCCCTATAAACATGTATTGCAATCCACGTGTTACTAACAGTGGACATTTATTTCAGAATATAATACTTGTTTCCAAACATCAAATTAAGCATTGTACTTGTTGACAAACAACATAGCATTGTACCTCTGTTTTTGATTTCAGGGAATAGAATGAAACTGTTTGAGCATGCTGTATAAATGTAACTTGTACTATGTAGATATATGACTAATATCATTATCACCACTGTATTACTTCTGCTTTTGTTTTAATGTTTTAATGTGTCCGTTTACAAGTGTGCATGCGTGTGCGTGCGTGCATGTGTGTGTGTGTGTGTGTGTGTGTGTGTGTGTGTATGAGTAAACAGGATTTAGTCCCATGTCATAGTAATCTCCACACCCAGTTTGTGTGGGTGTTGCTATTTCTCATCATGACTTTTTAATGGCAATCCTTCTTAATATCAATGACTAATTCACTTATTCACAACTTGTGTTGCAGAGTGACGCAAAGACCTTTCTAAGAATAGACTGAAAAGTGTTGTTGGTCCTATCACATATTCTCTAAAATAACTAGTGCCAGATCTAGAACTAGTGGCAGTACCGTAAAGGTAGTAGAAGGTCTGCTATGTCTGTTTTTTGTTTTTTTTAGTCCAGCGGATCAGTTCTCATCCATTTTGCCTGTGTCTGTCAAGTTCAATACATACTAGACACCCAATCACTCAATCACACAGAAGAAAGTATTGCTTCTTAAAGTTGTCCAGACCAGGGGTCTCCAACCTTTCTGGGACTGAGGGCTACCCGAAGGATGAGAATCTGCACTCCTTCAAAATATTTTACTAAATGAAAGTCTTAACTTCCCTTTCAAATAACACTATGTATGATTGTTTGCTTTTAATCAATGCTAGTTAAGAAATAAACTTCTATTTAAACATTAAAACATTAAAAACAGAAAAAAAATATTATGCTTCGAACACTGCAGTAGTATGCGGTAGTACTTTTAAAAATCCCTTGGCACCATGATGGGGGCCCTTGGTCTAGACTTTGTCTTTCAGAAACAAGATCTTTTAAATAGTCTTAAACTGTTTTTTTTTTTTTTTTGAAGGCCAATATATTGCTCTTTTTGTAAGCTGAGAATACTTTTGTTGAGACCTATTCTGAAATTAGGTTGATCCAGAGTGTGATGACAAAAATCCTTGATTTACAATTTCAAAAACTATTTTCAAAAATGACAGCTATAAAGACTAGCACCAGCTTTTTTGTATTTCAGTGGGTTTGGGGTTCCTATAGTATTGACTGAAGGACAGACTTATGGTGAGGGTGGGATTCTAACAGTCCATAATGGTGGAAAATGTCTACATGACTAAAGTCTAGAGGAGGAGAACTGGGTAACAGGCCGAAGTGGAGTGAAAATATGTGTCAGTGCTGCCTAGGGTGCATCGTGTACATTGTGTCCCATTTAAAAACATTTTGCTTTGGGTGATGTGGGTCCTGACCCTCCATAGATGTTTTTATATTTTATGAGTTAATAATTTGTGTTATGGGCTCAGAGCAAAGATGTTTTCACAGATATCTGTCCAGCAATTTGGGTTTGAGAGAGTTTGAGGTATTTTTTTCCATTTTAACTTTGGAAGTGTTATGAGTCTAAGGAGCCAATACATTTATAGAGTTTTGAGATCATTCTTTGGAAGATGGATACTGATTCTCATTCATTGTTCTGTGATCTGATCTACATCATTTCAAATAAATTCTGTTAGACTTGTTTGTGTGCTCAGCACTGATGTCCACAGTTGTTTTAATCCATATAAAAAAGCATACACCCTGATTGCCTCTCAAATATGTTTAGTTACACCCGCTATTGTGTCACCGCCCTCTCTTAGCCTATTGTGTTGGAGCTTTCTTCTCTCACATTTCTTCTCTCTGTTGTCAATGAGTCCCCATTAATCACCATGCAAATGGCAATTATCAAAAGCCACACATACAACATGATAATAGTACTCGGAACTGTTTGCGCTAACTGATAGCAATATGATGCCATTCAGCTGGAAACCCATAGCGCAGATTAGCTCCTACCAAGTCTTGCGCTGTTAGAGATCAAAGTGTTACACCAGTCATGGAGTGATGGTTGAAATTAAGCACATGTTACATGAAATTAGGACTACTGTTGTTATATGACATCCTAAAGCACATTAAATATAATACAGCTAATAAAAGCAATCAAATTTATAGTGTACATCTTTAGGATTCGGATACTCCAAAGACCTGTTTTTTAAATTTCAAGCAAACTATACTATTGAACTACTTTAGCAACATGCCCAATAGTGGTGCTAAACCAGGTGATTGAAAGGTTAAATGAGCATGTTTTCTTGGCAGTGTTGCAGCACACACAGTACCAACTGTGGATTATGTATGTAACATACAGTAGGCTATATGATCTCTGTGTTATGGACCTCCTCTCTCAATCCACCCCATGTTATGTTCCTTCGTGTTTGTCTGCATGCCATGGACACATACACAGTAGTGATTTAGGACCATGGATTGGTGCTTTAAAAACCACCTCTACACCTTACTAACCACCTTAATTTCAGTGAACACAAGTCGGGTTTCCAATCAACTTATTTAAATTAGAAATGCATATTATGCATATTAACAGATAATTCGTCTTAATGAAATGCACATCAGTGGCCTTTTCTATCACCTACTAATCTACTGAAGAAATGAGAGAAAATACACTTCCTCCCAAGTGAATGGAATTTGTATGGAAATTAGAAGATTAATGTGCATTCCAGGTGCTTTCAAGTAATGAAATACCACAGTAGTGAACAAAAGAAGCTTATCAGGCACTTCCTGTGAGCCAGGCTATTATTCCCTTCAGTGTGCAGATTACAGTCACCTAACTCTGAGACCTGCGTCAAAAGAGAGGCAACAGGAGAGTAATTAGCATCAGGTTTATGAATGAGGTTCAGGTTGTCTAATTCCAGAGACGATTGCCTGTACATATTATAAAGAGACATTCATTCATAATTTATTTTATTTTATTTTATTTTATTTATTATTCTAGTACATATTTCTCGCCCTCTGAGACACCCCAACTTTACCTTAGGGGCACTCGGGATTGGCATTTTAGACCTGCTCAGGGGTGATGGGGGGGCATTAACTTTATGAACTGTTCAATGACATCTATAAGAATGAACAAAGAAGCTAAGGTGTAAGCAACTGGACTTCTTTTTGGAGCTTGAAGAATTTCGCATTTCATCCAAAAGGCTTCTTCAGTAAAAGGAGCCTTCTGGATGAAAGGTGAAACGTCCTCAAGCTACAAAAAAGAAGTCATTGCTAACAACTTAGCTCCTACTATGAATGACAAATTTTCAACTTTTGTAATTTGAGATGGAACCAGAAGACATGGAAAACTGTCCTGTGTTACAAATATGTCATTCGTTTTAAAATAATGCAGTCTTGCATCTTCCAAGCTATAGAGGAGACAAATCATCCTTCTTGTTTTAGTGGTAAGTTCAAAAGACAGCATCTATGATAGTATGGGGGTGCAGTAGTGCCTTGGTTATGGTGTGCTTATTCACCTGGAGAGTTAAAATGAATGCTGAATGATATATATATAAGTTTTGAACAGCACAAGATGGCACTCACATATTATATTTTGAGGGTAGACCTTAAATATTACCAAATAATGAGGTAAAACTGCATTCTATACAAAATTCCAACAGTGTGGCTCCATCATAAGGGCAACTAGATGCTAAAATGGCCGGCATACTGTCCAGATCTGTCTTTAAGCATAATAAAAAGAAAAACATGATGAACAAGACACCTACCAGTTGGACTGCTGAAATCATGTCAAGGACAAGAAAGAAAGCCCTTTTTTATACAAAATTATCTTGTCAGTTAACATAGTTAACTGTGAAGTGTCCTCCGTTGTTTTTTTTAGTCTTACTCAACTTTTCCTCCCTTTTATTGACACCGTCCCAACTTTTTTGATATACGTTGCTGCCCTAAAATCTAAAAAGACCATAAATATCCCATACAACAACAACAAAATCCAGTTTCAATAAATGATATGTTGTCCTTGGACTATTCTCAAACACATATATTGCTTGTATGATTTGAGAATTATAGCATTTATTTTTTATTTACATTTAACACAACGTCCCAACTTCATCGAAATTGGGGTTGTAGTTGAAGATGACAACAGTGTTACAAAGATAAGAAGCATTTATTGTTAAAGTTCATCGATACCATCAAAAATTTAGAGACAAACCAAAAATAAACATTGATTCATACCTGTCCTGATTCGAGATAAACAAGAATACTCATAAATATTAGGAGTATGCCTTGACTTCAATATGCTTACAAACTTCATAACATCAGTTTTCAGGCATTATGTGAAATATAAACAACAAATATTACAATAAAACCTATTATTCAAATATCAATGTCAAAGAGGAGACTCGGAGTGCATGTTATATGTGCTGTGATTTATATGCTACAGATTACTGATGTGGTGGTCATTTAAAGCTGTTATCCAAATGACCCTTGTATTTATAAATATTCGTGTGGTTCAAGATAAATGAGGCCTTCACTAAAATGTTAATCTACTCTTGGAATAAAAGCCTTTATCAGCATGTGAAGTCTTGTTAAGCACAATGCAATGTAATATAAAGGGAGAATTAAACCAACACAGGTAAGATTACCTAAGGTGAAATGATTTGTTTAAATATGTGTAACAACTAACTTGCGTAAATATATATTTATTCACACTAACCTGAATCTGAATCATGTAAGTGGTATGGCACATAATATGGCCCTAAATTATGAACTGTAAGTAAATACAATTAGCCATGTGACACTACTAGAATAAAAGGATGAAAGGACAAGTACTTTGTGAATATATTAATTCAGATAGGAAAAAATACGTATGCAATAAATAAACAGTCTAACTATCTGTAGTAATAAACTCCTCATTTGTGTGGTACACTTCTATTGCAGAAATAACATTTGTACGTTTGGACGGCAGTCCCTCATTTTCTTTAATCCAAAGACTCTGGAGCAGTCCTTAGCTTGTTGCTGTATGTATCTGTTGAAAAAAAAAACAAGAGATATTTAGTTTGTAGAATGTCCTCCAATTTCACAGGAAACAATCAACCAGACCAGCCTGTTGTGTGGTTGCAGAAGTAGTCTTCAGTACGTCAACTTGTCAAGCAAGTCTCGTCTGTGCTCAGATGATATGATGGTATTACAGTGTGTGATCCCTTGCACCAGTAACAGTCACTTAGATTGGTGACAAAGCCATAAGTAACCTGCCTACACTACCCAGCTATTGATGAGTCACTGGTTAAATAGGCATGTAGGTCTGGAAGAAGCCGGATCACAACAGCCTTTCCCATGGCACTCCTGTGAGGAACATTTTACAAACAGGGCAGGTCTCCATGGTGAAATACATTATTTCATATTCTGATGGTTATTACAAATGTGAGGACAGCAATTTTATTTTTATTAAAATGTTATATTATGGAGCATTAAGCAATGACAAACCAAAATGGATATCTTTTTCTGAACTGATGTTTTATTTTAAACATTAAATTTAAAAAGCATCCTAAATTATACTGGCACTAAAATTAACTCCTATCTAGTAGCCACAAGACACATACTCATGGCTACTAGATAGGAGTTTATTTTAGTGCCAGTATAATTTAGGATGCTTTTTAAATATATACATACTGCCATAGTAGTGACAATGCCAGTTTTTAAAATCTGTTGTTCTACAGACACAGCCATATAGTCAAACTACTGATTCCAGACAGACTGTGAAAATCACCCCGCATGGTGGCAGATAGCCAAATGAGACTTTGATTTCAAGTAAGTATGCTAACCCAACCCGCGCACTGTCAGTAACAGTGACCAATTACCTGGCAGAATGGTGGATTTGACCATGGAGTATCTTTACAAGCCGAGGTGGTGGCCAGGCCGGGTCTTACACAGACATGGTGATAACAGAGGTCAGGCCTACTCGGGCACTGGTGAGTTTACTGCTCGCAGCAAAAGGAGCTATATCTCCCGTGGACTAAATGGCAAGCTGGGATGTGCAGGCAACATTTCTTGGTGTCCAAGAGAATGCCATGTTAGATCAACCTCCGCTGAATATGCATTTGTTAAAAGGCAGTGGCTATGGGTCTGGAATTCCGTGCCAACAACTGACCACTATTTACACGGCACACTACCGGACCAATAAGGGGTAAGTTGTTGGTACAGAATTAGTTTCCGGACCTTTATGTTTTGTGCTATTGACACAGCAGATGGTAGATTCTAGACAACCTGATTGTGGTCTGGAAACTTGTAGATATAAGGATATTGGTCTGGAACTTCTTCGTCCCTAACCCTAATCCTAACTCTATCGAAACCATAGGCGTAGGCACGGGTGGGCTGGGCTGGGGTGGGCCTGGGCCCACCCACTTGTCAATCAGGCCCACCCAATCAGAAGGCTCTTTTTGTTTGATTGACTGCTTAAGTAATAAGAGTAATCTATGTGTTTTGGGCTAGGCCCACCTGATTTTTTTCTGGGCCCACCCATTTTATGATTTCTGGCTACGCCCCTGATCGAAACTCTCAAACTTTGCCCCCTTTGCCAGCAGTAAACAGCCCGCCACCATTTTACCATCCCGTAGTAGTGTGCATGCGCAACAAATCCAGCGCACAGTTTAGTAATAAGAGGTACGGCAGATTCCGTACCAATAATGCCAGTTGTAGTGGCACGGATGCTGCCATGCCAATAGCCACTTCATTCAAAACATTGTTCATATTGACATAGGGGCAGCTGTGGACAAGTGGTTAGGGAGTTGGTCTTGCAATCGGAAGGTTGCCGGTTCCAATCCCGCCCTACCCATAGTTGAGATGCCCTTGAGCAAGGCATCTAACCCCCACACTGCTCCAGGGACTGTAACTGTAACCCTGCAAATATCTGTAAGTCGCTCTGGATAAGAGCGTCAGCTAAGTGTAGTGTAATGTAATGTAATGACATTGCCACATATTGTGGAAAGCACTTTCCTCCCTCTGACCGGTGTATGGTGCCCTGGGCTGCCACACAGTGTTCAGTTAAAGCCCTGAGCTTATATCTGGACTACACTACACTTACTCCGAAGGAAAGATCACCTGTTTGTTTGTCTCAGTATTAAGGCTCAGGGGTGCGTTTCCCAAACAACGACGGAGGTTAGCATTAAACCACCGTTGTACAACGTAGGTTCAAACTACTCAGCACCCCACAACCGACTGTTAACCGAAAATCTCCAACCACCAAAGTACGATGGAAGTCTGAACTGTTGTTAGTTTGGACTTAGGTGGTTCAAACTGCAAAGTACCCAGATGTTTCGGAAGTGCTCGGAGAGTATTCGGATGCATTCGTTGCGGTTAACGACAGAAACGATTGATCTACATAAGGACATAAACGTAGTCTCATTTCATTTAAGCCGGTATAACAGCTGTAGAAACTCTGGGATATCTCCGTAAACACAACTATGTGCCCTACTCATTAAAAGTAACAACTGACTGTCAGTGTGTATCATATGTCTGTGTATTTAATTTATACTGCATGGAGCAACAGCTATAAATATAACCACTCCCTCTATGTAGGTAAGTGGTGAGGTGGATGAGTGGTTAGTTTGTCCGTCTGTCAAAGGAAGTGTTGTCTTTTTCGGTGAGATATGGGTTCGAATCCTGCCGAAGAGTAATCAATTTGTAACAGTTGAAAATGATCTACGGGGCAATGGACTAACCGTGCTTGTGGGTCAGTAATCAGTGCACATACATCACAATATTACAAAAGTGCTCATTAACATCACTAACGTACATTAACTTTTATCCAACCATATTTTGCAACAGCTTTTGTGTGTATTATCGGGTGTGTTTCTACCTTCTTTTTACATGATCTGGCAATGCAATATCGAAAATTAAGTGAATTGGGAGTAACATCATTTATGCAGATGGTGGCAGTAACGCACAGACAGCCGCCTAATCCGCCACAAAAAGGCCAAAGGTGACGAGCAAGACGTCATGTGAACAAACACGACGGTCTCACGACAGGTCAATGCTAATCTTTCCAACCATAGACATACTATACAGTATATAATGTATAGATAATGTACTTTGTAAGTGTACACAACATTTATTAATAAAACAGTTTGACAAGCAGTACCTTGCTGTAGTTTCTCGTCGGCGCCATGATGAAGGTCCACACCAGTCGATTGACGAACACGAACCAGCAGGAAGAATAGGAGGAGAGGTGGTACATTCGTCTTGTTTGGACTTTCATCATGGCGGCGATGAGAAACTACAGCAAGGTACTGCTTGTCAAAACTGTTAATAAATGTTATGTACACTTACAAAGTTCTCAGTGCCTCGTTTTTAATGTCAGGGCCTTTGTTGTACTACCGACGGAGTGTGGAGTTTCTTCGAGCGGTTTTAATGGTTTAAAAATAGCGTAGTCGTCATGCTTCGGGCACCTACCACTTCCATTGTTAGCCTTCTGGGACAAACGATAAAAAATAGTTAAACTCTGAATGCAACAGGCTAAATCAATTTTGCTCCTCAGTACACATACCAACTCGGTATGATGTTTTAACGTTTAACAATTTTCATTTTACACCGAAGTTCTCCTTTAAGACAAGTTTGTGTGTAAAACACATTTTAAACACAAAGGAATGTGGTTTATATGGAAATTCACATTATCTACTGCATTTTACCTTTCTATTTGTACTGTGACGACTCAAGGATTCACCATGTACATCCCTGCTCTGTCACCCTTTTGCTTTTCTGGTGTCCTGGGAACTTCATCGATCTGAAAACAGAGGCATTAAAAGAAGTTATTGTTGTTTGTAAGTCCTTTATTACAGAACGTTTATAAGCGGAGTAAAGGTTCGTTCAGCTGGTAAGGACCCAACACCAACATTGTGATTTTGATTCCAAATTGAGTATATAGCCTCATTGCATCATTTTTTCATTCATTTTGTGGTGGTCTCTAGTATTAATGTACGCCTGTAAGCCTGTTTTAGTGAAAAAAATGCTTCAGTGCTCCTGTTACAGGTTCTCGGCTATGCTAGTCACAGGCTACAATCATTCAAAGCCCATTCAGTCATAGCACACCAAACAGAAGATCTAAACGTTTTAAACAAACACACATACTTAAATATATTTCACTAGGTGAATGTGTGCTGCAACGACACTCCTTTGGTAGTCACAACTGTGGCATGGCTTTTTCTAATTAACAAACTTACGTCACTTTGTTTGCCTTTTTCTTATTCACTCGTTTTCTACTTATTTTCTTTCACTTACTAATGGAGGCAATCGGGGTAGAAGAACATTTTCACGTGCAGCATGCACATGCACCATGGAGTGACCTATCTATTTGAAAAAGAGCAAGTACTAAACGGTTTCTCGCGGAATGAGACCTTTAAAGAGGAATTCTGCAAACCAGTTACAGATGCAAAGAACCCCTTAGAATGTGCATTGTAAAAGGTCACAATATACTTTGTTGTTAGTAGTAACATAACTGCTCAAAGTTTAAAAGATTCTAGATATGAACCTACACTCGAGGACGATATTATTAGCCCCCCTCCTGAAATTAGACATCTCTCTTGATTTCTCGGTGAGAATGACAGTTATTAACAAGTTTATGTTATTTTGGAAACAAGTATACTATGGAGATAATGTTCAACATGTTGAATTTTGAATTTGGTATTGTTATAAGCAGTTTAAACAAAAAAGGCAAAAAATGACAAGGACAAAATTATTAGCCCCCTGATCATTAATAGTCACTGCGGTACCCTTTCTGAATCAAAACTGACAAAAAGCTCTTTGATTAGTTGTTAAATAGATTGGCACATGTCTTCCTAGGGATTTTGGCCCATTTCTCCATTGCAAATTGTTCTAGCTCGTCCAAATTGCATGGATGCTGAACACAGACATTTGCCACAGACTCTCAATGGGATTGTGGACTGGACTCTGAGTGGGCCATTTCAGTATCATGGTTTTAGTATCCTTGAAGACCTTCTGAACTAATTTAGATGTATGCTTTGGGTTATTATGTTGCTGGAAGACCCAGGAATCCAAACCCAGACCTATGCTCCCTGTGTCTGAGGCTGCAAAACAGCCGAACACCTTAATGTTCCCACCACCATGTGTAACTGTGGGAACTGTGCTTAGTCTCATTAGACCAAAGAAGCCCTGGACACCTGCCTAGATGATTGCTGTTGACCTGGCCTCATCTAGAGTTGTTTTTTCAAGAAAGACAGTTGTGAGGGCTTGTCATCACATTGGGCTTTGGCGCCATCATCACAGTAGTGCCCCTTTACTAAAGGTGCTGGTACTAAAGGTCCGATTGAGGTGTGCCTGTGAACATTTGAAAGTCAAAAATGAGTTTTGGAAGTCTGTGCTTTGGTCTGATGAGATTTAATTGGACCTGATTGGACGCATGAATTCTGCTTCTGTTAGGTGAAGAAAGGGATAGGCCTTAAACCTTGGTAAACCACGGTTTTCACAATTAAACATGGTGATGGTAGCATCATTCTGTGGCAGCCTCAGGCACCGGAAGCCTTGTTTGTGTGTACGGCACCATGAAAAAAGAAGACTGTGATAGAATATGGAAGGAGACCATGCAGAAATATGGTCATAAGCTAAGATCTTTGCTAGGTCTTCCAATAAGATAATAACCCAAAGCGTACCTCCAAATTAGTCCAAATGTTCTTCAAGGATACTAAAACCATGATCCTGGAGTGGTTCAGACCTCAATCCTTTAGATATTTGATGAGTGTTGAAAATGAATGCCCATGTTCAACATCCATGCAATTTGGACCAGCTAAAACAATTTGCAATGGAGAAATGAGCCAAAATCCCTAGGAGGACATGTGCCAACCTAGTTAACAACTAATCAAAGAGCCTTTTGTCAGATTTGGGTCATAAAGGGCACCGTACTGACGATTAATGATCAGGGGGCTAATAATTTTGTCTTTGTCATTTTTTTTTTGGCTTTTTTGTTTAAACGGCTTATAACAATACCAAATTCCAAATTCAACTTGTTAAACATTATCTCCATAGTATACTTGTTTCCAGAATAACATAAACTTTTTTATTAATAACTGTCATTCTCACCGAGAAATCAAGAGAGATGTCTAATTTCAGGAGGGGGGCTAATAATATCGTCCTCGAGTGTACATATCCACTGACTACCACAGAAATCAATAAAATCTGTGGTAGCAAAGTTAGCATTGACAGCCTTTTAATCAGATGCCAGGAGTTAAGACTCCTAAGTGCTATGCTGTGGTAAATCTGATGAACTATGTTCCGGAGAGAGTCACACTTTGTTTATATCAATTATTCCTCTATCACTGTTACAGCAAACAACCGCAACTTTTTTGAAAATCAGGCACATTCGATTTAACTTTTTCTGAATCATGGTGTTCTGATAAGTTTTAGTTTCTATTGTTTGTATTTCTTTAAAAAAGAGGTGATAATTTCCTAGGTAGCGTGGTAGTGTTATAGACCAGTGTTATGATAAAAACATCTTTGGTGCAAGATTCTAAAGATTATATTGATTTACACTTACAGTACATGAGTTCCAAAACACCTTTGTACAGATATTAAAAAAACTTTCTTCAGATTAAACTAAAGGCATCTTAATCCTCCATCAAATCACTCCACTCCATAAGCAATAACCGCATTGGCTTGAATATAACTTGTTGAATTGTTTCCAATTTAGAAAGCAAGGACCATGTGCAAACATTGTACCACAGGTTTTAATTGCACACCAGTCAATGATCTACCAAGAGGTCCAAGAATTACTTTTCAATGGAATTTAACTGGCCTTTAAAGACTGCCCTTTAAATCAGATAGCTTTCAAAACATGCTGTCTTTCTAAAATCTTGCATCCTGGCAAGTATGGGTTAATGATGGACTATGGGCTGGCATAGAGTAAAAGTATTTGAAACCCGAAAGAGACTCAGCAGCCAGATGGACCTAAGCAGTGATGGGAAACCTGGATTCAGAGGCTACAATAGCATTTTATATTCCAAATCACCTGGTTCTACATCTGCTTTCAATTCAGGTGATTTTAATAATTAACTCCTGTACTTGACTGAAGAGATTTTATAAATTAGAGAAATTATAATTTAAGTTAGTGAATTGCCGGAAACAAATATGTGTTACTGGGTTGTAGCTTTTGAATTCATCTTGTCTATCACTGGACTTGAGTTCTAGTTCAGCCTGATTTCATCTCTCAGATCATCCTCCCCTCTCTTTGCACCCCACCCTCTTATGCCTCCCCCCGGGCTGTCAAAGCCCAAATCTGGGCACAAAAAGGGTTTGTGTATGTGTCTCACCATGTGTTTGAGGATGGGTGTTTTGGCTGAAGAGTGGGATAAGTAGGGCGAGTGGTAGGGTTGTGGGTGCATGTCAGATTTGGGTGCTTCATCAGGCTCATCCTGACAACACCAGCGCAGCAACTGAAGAGACATCGAGAGAAGGAGGGAAAAATATCACAGCACAGGTGATTTATGAAATATGTCAAAATAAATGTGGCTAGACAACATCACTTGTGAAGAACACAAGTAAAAGCTCAGAACAGTATTTAGAGCAATAGAGAAGGTACTGTATGTTGTCTGGAGATGTTGAGGGTCTTGGAGAGTATTATCAGGCTTTTTTTAGACCTTTATGTTGTCCTCACCAGCAGGATAATAAGAATGATGAGAAGAAGCAGGATAATAGAGGCCAAAACGAGCAGTGCAATTGCCCACCCAGGCACCCACTCAAGCCAGTAGGGAACAGGGGGGTACGCAGTAGTTCCTGTACTGTTAGATCCTTCCTGGTGGCCACTTTTGGGTTTTGAGGTGCTGGGAGCTGGATATGTGCTGTTGCTAATGTAATGATCTGTAGCAGTGGTCCAACCTGTACAGGGGGGGGGTGGGGTGACATGAAGAGAGGCTGTGGTGAGGAAGTCTGAAAGTGAATAAGCATTGAGTGGACTGTCTTAGCAACATTCTGTTAACATGAAGATCTCATAGTTCTACTTTACAATGCAGTAGGCCTAACCCAAGGCTAGTAGGATGAACCTCATGATAAAATGTCAGTTTTTGTCTGAATCAAAGCTGATTTAGGTGGTTGCTGAGGCACCACTTATACTGTGTGACCAACCTGTTGGGGTGGCTGAGGCTGAGGTAGAGTGGTTAGTAGCGGCATCATCAGTGTTATTTCCACTGCTCTGACTGTGGGGTACTCCTCCCGTTGTAGAGCTGTGAGTGCTGGTGGTTGAACTACTGGTAGCAGCTTTAGGGGTGGATGTTGTTGAGGAGGGTGTAGTTGTAGGTGTGGTGGTAGGTGTAGTTGTAGGTGTGGTGGTAAGTGTAGTGGTAGGTGTAGTTGTAGGTGTGGTAGTAGGTGTGGTGGTAGGTGTAGTTGTAGGTGTGGTAGTAGGTGTAGGGGTAGGTGTAGTTGTAGGTGTAGTTGTAGGTGTGGTGGTAAGTGTAGTGGTAGGTGTAGTTGTAGGTGTGGTAGTAGGTGTGGTGGTAGGTGTAGTTGTAGGTGTGGTGGTAGGTGTAGTGGTAGGTGTAGTGGTAGGTGTAGTTGTAGGTGTGGCGGTAGGTGTAGTTGTAGGTGTGGTGGTAAGTGTAGTGGTAGGTGTAGTTGTAGGTGTGGTAGTAGGTGTAGTGGTAGGTGTGGTAGTGGTAGGTGTGGTGGTAGTTGTGGTGATAGTTGTGGTGGTAGGTGTAGTGGTGGGTGTTTTTGTGGTAGGTGTTGTTGTGGTGGGAGCTGCTGTTGTAACTGGTTCAGCCTGAAAGTCTAGGGAAAAAGAGATCATTTAGCACCTTCTCTGAAAAGTTTTATGAAGAGACAAACCATCAAAAACACAAAGAAAAAAAACTTACGTTTTGTATATTCTTCGTTGACTTTAATAGCCGTATGAGCTTCTTTGTCATCTACATCATTAAGGAATATATTTTCGACTATAGCTTTGTTTATGAAACCTTGGTTTATGGGAAATGAGAAGAAAATAGTCATCTCCACAATGATTAACTTCCCTGGCCTGTAAGAGAAGATGTATATGAGTATAAGGTGAATATTGTTAGGAAAAGACACTGAAGGATGATTCAGTGAGAATATCAAAAACCATGTGTATGAGGAGTTAGTGTAGGAGCTTACTGGAATGACATGTCTTTGGTGCCTGCATAACTATTTGTTGTTGGACAGGTTGAGCATTTGAAGATTTGATTCATCTGCAAGGACAATACAGGGTGCATGGTAACTTTCAAAATCCTCACAGAATCCCCTGACACAGCTTGCAGTTCCTCTGTGTGTTTGTGTGTGTGTGTATGTGTGTGTGTGTGCGCGCACACATGTGTGCATGCATGCCTATGGTTGTGTGTGTGTGTGTGTGTGTGTGTGTGTGTGTGTGTGTGTGTGTGATGTAATTAGTTAAAGGAATATGCCACCCCCAGATGAAATTGAGTATGTCCCTGCAGTCCCTGGAGTTGGATAAATGGGCAGAAGCGTTTTCTAGCAGACCCTACTGAATCTGGCAGCACTGACCTTAGCTTAGCTTAGCATAGTCGCTGTAATGTAGTGTTGCCAACTAGCACACTGTGGCAAAAGTGAATCAATTTGCTCAATTTTTTTTGTACTTTATTACTTCTCGTGACCTGTGCATTCAGATCGAGTAAATGACAATGCAAATTAACACGAAGGGATTGACCAAGTGGCATTTAGATGGGGGACTATTCCGTGGAAGCACAGGCAAAGCACCACTGAAAGGTGCAGACACCATGCAAAGACAACAGGTTCTTGCATCTTGGTAATTGAAGTCATCATCTTTGTCTGTCATATAATCTTCAATAATTGTCTGCATTTTTACTCAGTATATGAGAAAACACATTTCTTAACACTGTAACAATCTCACTGCCCACCAGTAACAAGTCCACACTTGTATGTTGACGGAAGTCGTGGAATGGGGGGTTTCCAGGTGCTGTGCGGTGTCTAGCCGCCTTTCAGTGGTGCTGCGTGGTGTTTGTGCCCCATCTAAATGTCGCTTGGTCAATCCCTTCGTGTTAATTTGCATTGTCATTTATACTCAAAGTAATTACAAAAAAATCGAGTGAATTGATTCACTTTTGCCACAGTGTGCTAGTTGGCAACACTAGATTACAGCGACTATGCTAAGCTAAGCTAAGGTCAGTACTGCCAGTTTCAGACAATTGCCGGGTCTGCTAGAAAACGCTTCTGCCCACTTATCCAACTGTAGGGACTGTGGAGACACTCAATTTCATCTGGGGGTGGCATATTCCTTTAATATTTTCCATGTCATGCACTTAAAATAAAACCTTGAACCATCACACTGCAGTCCCTGACATTACTTGTCAAATAACGCATTACATACATCACACAGCATATGGAACACCTAAACACCTGCATTACTTATTAAAAAAACTGGTAATTGTTGATATAAATATTTTCTTTCTGCCATAAGCTGGATAATTCTTGAGGAGGCAGGCTAAAGTGGGAAGTATGCCATCGTGTCCCCTTACCAAATCATTAACCTCTGACTTTGTGGTCTTGTAGTACTCAGAACTGGGATCTAGGAGGGAGCTGTTAAACACACGGTTGGTGATCTCCAGGTGAAAATAAAAGGCATAAGAGTCAACCCCGTCTTCAGTGCTGATCAGTCCAGTAGCTTGTTTGGCTGAAAGACATTCAACATGACTTCATCCTTAAATTCTACCAGTTAAATGCTTTACAACCTCATCAGTCTGAAGAAAAACCCCAGTTACAGTAGTTTATTCAGTTGTTTCACATTAGTTCTATGTTTGGTCTGTTATTTCTATATTTTGATCATTTTAGTACACCTATTAGAATATATACCACAGTGTAGTCTTTTTCAGGGAAAAATTGGGTAGCACTTTATAATAACTAATTCCTAATAAGCATTTATTTTGCATTTGTTAACTATGATGTAACACTTTGTTCATCATATGGTAGCCATTGCTTTTACACTATTTCTTATCAGTAAATAATTTATAAACATATATCTACAAATGTTACAGCAGACAGAGAGACCAACAGAAAGGCAGCAGGCTGAGAGATGGATAGCACATATAGCATAAAGACAAACAGTCAGACATCCAGACAGATAGCCAACTGACATCCAGACAGATGTGTGTCAATACGTTTATAAATTATTTACTGATGATAAACAGTGTAAAAGCAATTATTGCCAAATTATGAACAAATTGTTACGTGAGAGTTAACAAATATAAAATACGCAAATGCAAAATTAGGAAGTAATTCTTATAAAGTACTCCCAAACATTGCAGTACTACAATGCATCATAATTAACAATGCTAATCAACAAATAGTGGTAGACAGGATGCATCATTCCTAACTTTAGTTAGGATTGCTGATGTTTGTCAAGCTGTATGCCAAACTTTTACACATTTATATTTCAGTCTGAATGATCTTTGATATGCTTTAGAAGCTCATGCTCATGCTTGGCTATGGTAGAGCAAACTGATTGCTGCACACTTATGAGTTAGTAACGTATGTGTAAAAACTCTTTTCTCACTATAGACCCATAATGTTCATGTTGTATTAACCTTATTCTACCTGCAGAACTATTGCTACATTTGTGTCTTGGGCTTAAAAAGTCAAAGACTCCTCAAACCTGATTGTTGAAAAACCATTTCACTAAGCTTAGATTTCTATAGCATATACCTACTCCTACTGATGCTGCAATAATTCCTACTGAAGAGACCAACCTTTCTCTTCATTTCTTCATTCTGCTTAAACACAATACACTGTTGTGAATGGCATTCAGCTAGCATTAGGATTTATATTGTGGAGAAACACACAATATAAATCAATGGTAGGCAAGAATAATGATTTTTAGTAATACTTCAATAATTTAGGCTGAATCAGTTCAATCTTTGCCATTAAAGTAAATGAATGCTAATAGACAGAGATTATGTAAGAACATAGCAGACTTGGAGAACTTACCAAAGACCAGGTGAAGCTCTGAGCACATCAGGCAAGCCCAGAAGAGTCCTCTTGACCACAGATTTGATGTTTGTGTCATTCTCAGTTCTGTAAGATACAGATCCAAATGTCACTAAAACTCCCAGCGAATTTCAACAGTCTTCTCCTTCTCTCTACTCCTCCAAGCTCTTTAAACAAAGGTTTGTGATGCAGCAGTCTGGCACACTGACGTCTGCTCTGGGCACTGTGAGAAGCTAGGTGTGGCGAGGTCCTGATGGGGACTAAAAGCTAATTTATCATGCATCAGGTCACGTCCGTTCTTTATCAGCCCTTAAAGGTGTTGGGGTTGGAACATGATGAAGAAAGAGGCATGGTCAACTATGAGATATGGACGTTTTTTTTATCCATTATTTATAGGCAATTTAGATCACTATCACATGAAATATGGGACATGCGTTAATTTATAAACCACAAAGACAGTAACAGAATGAGGTAACATATTAGAAACAAGATTGTGTGGGAGGAATGATTGGTATAGTTGTATTTATGGTTATGTCTACAGAAAATGTTAATTGTTGGGAGGAATTTCTGTTTTGTTTTAGTTAGGTATTGACAAATTAGTTTACTGGTAAGGGGGAATACACAATTCTTTTGTGACTTTGAACAGTGTCTAAATCAGCCTATGTGAATAGAGAGCCTCCCAAACAACAGGTACAGTACAGTTTAGGTAAAGAAACTTCCTAATCACCAGCATAAATGCAAAAAAGAAAAAACCTTGAGTAGGGTAATCTAGCGACTCATGGAATGAGATCCTGGTGGGAAAAATCTGAAACTACTGTATGTATAGTTTAAAAAGCACAGGATACTTGTACACTTCAAAAGAGTACTTTTGGGGGAAGAGATTCAAGCCTTTGTGAGGAGGAGGCCCCGCTTAAGGTGATCAATCCATAGTGTGTGTTCAGTATCCAACTAGCCAATCTTTTCCTCCAAGAAGTCCTAATTTGTTGAAAGTTAATTTGGGTATTAGTCTGCACTAAAAAAAAAGCTAATGCTAGTTTGCTGGTGCTATCACTAATGGTATGCATTGGTTTTTTACCTCTTGCTATCCAATACCATTCTACCTTTTTATTGAACAACTCTCTGCATTCCTGTGTTGCATACTCCACAAAACCCAATGGAGCGGGGCTAGTTTAACGAATCGCCTGTCTGAAAAACATAAACTATTTGGACCAATGTGGTTTACAAGTTTGTATTCATTGGTTCAGAGCTCAAGTACATTTGGTCTCCAGGCAACTTTAAGTCATGGCAAGAGTGCAAATTATGGGGCAAATAAGGGGTCAACCTTCTCCTCTAATTTCCTCTAAACCTTTTCACTGAAACCTTTTTTTCTAAGTAACAAAAATCTTTCATTCATTGTAACACAAACACACACAGCATGTAAAGTCAGATGTTACATTCAGGGAGTCACAGTTGTTCACTGGCCGAGCACTATGTATGCAACATCTGTTTATCGAAGGTGCAGTGCTTAATACTATAATGACTTAGATATTTAATCTCAACAGCCAATTAGGCGATATTTCCTGTTTGTTGCTGTTGTTGCTGTTAACGAACATTGTTCACTGGCTGTACATAGTTACTTCTCAGACATCTAATTTCTCATTGAAAGAGCAACAACTAAATGTACGCACATACACAAACAAGACAGCTATAGAATTGTAAAAGGAAATGTGCTGCTTTAAGTTATAATAAAAAAACACACACACCTTAAAACTCAGAGGAAAATGTCTTGCTTCAAAAATGAAATTCTCATTTCTCATGACTCATGACACCAGCTCTTGTTAAGAACCTTTTTTCCCCCTCTCCCAAGGGACCCTTACCCTGACATAAGAATAAAATAACATATAGATATTTAAAAAAAACTATTTAAAAATGTATTTTAAGAGAAAATTACCTTAAATTGGACTTTTTTTTTTACATTACATTACACTTGGGAAACGCTTTTATCCAAAGCAACTTACAATAGAGGACATTACTTTCAGCTCTTGGACTTAGTATCTTAAACTGAAGTATATTAGACCCAGATGCCAAATAGTTATCCTCTTGTCTCATCACCTTAATCCAATTCAAGACCAATTCAGGGGTGCGTTTCTCGAACAACTTCCTAGGTTAGCATTCTACTACCATAGTTCTACCGAAGTTACCACTACCATAGGTGTTACTTCCGTAGAACTACCGTAGTGAGCTTCGAGAAACGCAAAGTAGCCTTTGGTGCGGTACTTCGGAAGTCACAACAATGATAGTGGCTAGGAAGTTAGCAACTTTGCGTTCGAGAAACGCACCCCAGGTTTTCAAGATCTCCTTCTCTCTCTCCTTCTTATCTTACCCAGAGCCTTTCTATGGCTCTGATCTTACCTATTTGTCTGTGAAAAGTAGACCATATGGCCCACTCTTCACTGCAGAATGTGACGCCAAGGCACACTGAAGTTGTTGGTGCGAGAACCACGGCAAACCAGGTGAAATTCAGAGATAAAGCGTGCAGATGTGCTCACAGTATGCAAAAAAGTGAGAAACAAACACTTTAAAAAAGACAAACCAACCAGAGGGTTGTTCAAGACAAGCTGCACAAACAGATTCCGAAATACAAGTCAGTGCATACAATAACTCTCAGGCTCTCAACAAGCTGCTACATTGAAGGTGCTCACCTTACCCCTGTCCTTTCTCAAATGACTGTGACATGCTACTCTTTAAATAGGGACACCAATTATCTCCCTAACTGATGACTGCACGAACATAAGCAGGGATGCTCAGAAAACTGGTCACAGGTCAAGGATAACAAGGTGGGAATAAAAATGCATTAAAGATTAATCAATAATTATAAACAACATTATAATAATAGCACAATAAAACAGTAAGTACATTAAGAATGTTGCCTTACTCCTACCCCTCAATCCAAACAACCATTTTCCCACGTGCTAACAATGTGTATCACATACAAAAAATGTGTGATCCCTACAGTGCGGGTTCCTTGGAGGAGAGTGGATACGTGTTGTCATCGCTTACTTGTACTGGTGGGTGGAATGAAGGTGCAAACAAGTGAAAATGAAATGAGTGGGGCAGCTAAAGCAGTGGGTATTTCATCGCTAAGATGTTGTGGCCATAACGGATAAGCAACGGGAAGTATATGAATGCGACGTGACCGTAGAAATGTGAAAATACTCAAGATGTGCTAACCGGTATCGCGTGTCATTGAAACCAGTACCGGGATATGCTTGTGTGTGGGTGACTGTGTGTCAAGGAAATGTTTGTTAATTTAAATGTTGCGTGCGCAGCAGTGAAAAAGGAGGCTGTCTTTACCACATTGTCCTAAATTTGTTTTAGCAGAAACAGGTGAGTTTTCATTTCATTGTTGGGTCTGGATAGTCTTTTTTGCTTAACAAAGTTAATAAAAATGACCCTCAAGAATTTTTGCAGATTTAGAAGATTTAAATGTTCTAAACACACCTATTTACCTATATTTTGTGAGTTGAACACTCCTCCAGTCAGGCCCACTGACAGGGGGGGAACAAATGGGTCTCTTGTCCGGGGAGCTGGGAGAAGGGGACCCAGAACTAGTTCCTCCTTATATTATGGACCATGGGGTGGGGGGCTCCATCAGATTATCTTCTCCCAGGCCCAGCCAAGACTGTTAGTGGGCCTGCCTCCAGTAATCACAACTATGGCATGGCTTTTTCTATTTATTTTTTTTGTATTTCTTGTATTTCAAAAACAAGAAGTACTAAATGGTTTCTCAGGAATGACCCCTTTAAGTGCACAGATAGAACCAGTACATGACAGGACATTCGGTTTTTAGCTCTCAACATGAATATTGTGTTTTCACTACAGGTAGGTGTCAGAGAAACTTTGCAAACATTTCTGGGTAATGCCTGCATCCTGTTTATGTCAGCTGGCTTAGTAGGCTACTGTACACATGATGAAACTGAAAGTAATTACAACGGGCATGGGTAGGGTACGGTATTGGAATGAATAAACCTTCATGCAGCCATCAGTGAGCTGGTTTGGCTCAGCTCATTGACCCTACTATATTTTTGCCCATAGAGGGCAGCACTGCTAGGTGAATAGCAATCCAGACAAGGGCTTATGACATAGCATTATAATGTCCTTGGAGTAGAGTCATGAGTATGTATAAATGGTCATGAATACTTCACATACTTTATAAATGCATTGTAAACTTTGTTTATAGTGTCTTATGAATACAAGCATCATATAGTCTTACCAAAGTAGTTGTATTAATTTAAGTAAGCTTCTGACATGTTTTTACTCACATTCATCAAATCAGCCAAGGTCACCTTTACAGGTCAAAGGAGAGTCCTGAGTCTTGTTGAAGTTGGCAAAATGTTAAAAATGACTCCTTACATTATGGACTATGGGGTGGGGGGCTCTGTTAAAGTTCCAACACATATAATCACTTAATTATAAGATTATCCAGTACGATTACCCATCAGATCCCACGACACCAAAGAAGCTTGAGGTTGGCTGTTATTTGCTTGTTCTTTTTTTATATCACTGATGGGTTTGTTCCCAGTGTCAGTATATTCAAAAAGCCTTTATTTTTTCAACATTCACAAGACAAAAAAAAATACACAAGTATTACTGTTGATGACTTTTTTCATGATGCGTCTACATTTCTTACACTTAATATTGACATTTCCATTTGGTGCAATAAAAAATGAATTATCTTTATACAATGGTACTCCTGTTAGAATTATGCTTTAAACACAATATAAAAATGCACATGCGTCCACTTTTAAAAACATCTCCCACACCATTCAAAATTTAAAACAGAAACATATTACGCAATAGAAATTAACATGACAACAATGACAACACTCATTACAAACTCTCAAACACAAGGCTACAATCTTTATAACTCTTTATGCTTACAGACCATGGAGATGATTTCAGACTATTTAAATGTAATACTTTAGTGTTTTTCCTCTCTTAACCAAGCTATTTTACATCAGTTTGTGTGTGTTTATGAGGTAAGCATCCCTATTTTTCTCCAGCTCTTATTAAGCATGTAAGGCACCTTCACATGCCATTGAGGAGAATCTACTAGATATCTATTAGATCCATCAAAATTAAATTAGTGTGCTCTACACTGACTGTTAGCAGCTTGGGGAACTTTTATGCGCAACTATGTGGAAGTTATGTTTTCAGAACACTTAACAGGTTTGGCATGGAAACATAGTTCCTGGGATCCACCACAAATAGCCTGTTATTAATTTTATTTTTATTTTTAATGAGCTTATATTACATAGCCAGACAGCTTGATCAGCACAAACAAATAAATAAACACACATTACTATCAACACTCAACCCTCATATATTTTGTATTATATATTATATTGAAAGACAGTACAGCAATATACACAGTGACGGGTGTGATAGATTGCAGTCATTCATCATGCAGTCATCTGGATGTTTGTCTCATAGTCTCTGGGAAGTGGGCAGCTTGCTTTTCATATCATCTGCAAAATGAGTTTCAAATGTGTACTGTAAAGGCCATCCAAATACGTATGGATTATTATGTGATTAATCCTATGATTACATTATTACTATTATTGGTTATCAGTCACTAAAAGGCTTGACATGTGTAAAGACAACCAACTTCAAAAGTGTATTTGCATGAAAACATAATAATAAGCCCCCTTGCCAACACATGGCCTGGCAATAGCTTAATTAATGATGTGAGTGGAAATAAATTGTGGTAGAGGTATTTTGTGTGTTTTTCATAATTAATGAATATTGGTTAATAATTCACATCAAAGAACATGGCAGTGTAATTGTATTTTGATTGACTTCAAACATCACTTTACACACAGAAACACCTCCGCTGACCACGTGCCTCATCATCGTGACGTATCGAGTGAACAGACCAAATCATTATCATCTCTGAGTCATAGGGAAAAGCTGATGTGGGTTGAGAGACAAGCCGGATCACAAAGGCCCTTCCCTGGCACTCCTTGACTTAGGGACACTTGATAATTTCCACAAACAGGGCAGGGCATCAATGTCGTGTGGGCATGACTCAATCGAGCCGCGGGCAGTGTAAACACAGTAATATCCATGGACACAAAGAAATGGCTATTACTTCGGCGCCTGTTTTTCCTTGTCAAGACTGCACTGATGGATTAAGGATAACGGCTGACGAGGTGACCAGGAACGAGGTGACGAGGAAACAATGGCAAGGTGAAGACGAAGAACTCCACGAAACGGAGTGGAGTTGCCTCCTGTTTGTATTCATGATCTTATTTTATATGCATAAGCTACTGAAATAAATTGCTGATTTGGTACTTTATAGCATCCGTAAAGAGTAGAGGTTATTTAACCGTTAATTTGGCTACAAGAGTTGTCATGGCTACCATTTATAAGCGCATTGATATGAAACAGTCATTTAAATTTTTGACATCTACTTCAAAGGTAGCCAGTTATACAAAGTTAATTCCCACCTCATCAGCCAATCGGAAAAGACAATTTCATTGTTAAGGGCGATAAAGTCAAACATTAGAACATGGCAGGACCTTTAGGGCATTTGATGTATTTTAATTCAACATCAACTAATTAGGTGAGGTACAGGGAGGTTGTGGGCCAAAATTTACATTGATGACAATGAAAAATAACCACACTAAAGTGGTAGGGATTCACCGATCTGACTTTTTTCAGTTTCAATGCCGCTTCCAATATTTGGGTTTTGCACATAGGTGGATACCCAATACATGGAATTACATGAAATAGTACTAGTGTAAAATTATGACACTCACGGTGATTGGGAAGCTGTCAGAGCATAAGAGTAAGGGGTAGTCCCTGTCAATAAAAGCTCGTTGTTATTGCCGTGGACAAGGTACTTGTTCACCTGTGCATGCACTGTCACGTGCACAAGCACATCTGTAGAAGGGGAAGAGGGGACAGGAGGGTCGTTTTGGAGCTCAGGAAAGGGTGGGGGAGGGATCTGGATGTAATATCTTTTAAACTTTTAGGCCAGTGTCCTGCAATTTCAAAGACCTGCCAACAACAGCTTTAGGATATTTCTGTTTTACAGATATTATGGTTCTTTATCTGTGCTTTTTATTTTTGTCTTATTAAATTTGCTTTAGCTTAGTTAACACTTTGAGATTTGTATTTAGATCATTAGTGCATCACAAATTAAATGTATTAACAGAAAAGTGCAGACAGCTAAATATATATACATATTTCTGGTTGTATTGTAATAAATAGCCTGAGAAAGTATTATATGTTCATCTACAGTCATGCTGTAAAACAAGTGTGGCCTGTATTTGCACAGTATTGCATTGTTCTAAAATATCCTGTCTGGTTCCAGGATGTTGACACTCAGCATTACAAAGTCACATAGACACAATGAGTATTATTAGCCTGAATTTTAAAGAATGGCAGTGTTAAAAAAAAGTCAACAGTAGCAATATCTGTCTCTGAATGCATATGTGTACTTGAGCAGGCCATAAAGTACTGTTGGCTACACCACAAAGGCAGTTTAAAAGATCTATCTAGTGTGCTATTGTGTCTATTTTAGTCAGTCACATAAGGTAGGCCTATTCATGTTCCACTCTCCAAATATATCCCTTTGTCATTCATGCTGCCCTTTCAAATGCAAGAGAATACAAAATACACATTGTAAAGCATTCTGGAGTGCTTGACCTCTGTATGTATGTAATTTATATGACTCAGGTTAGAATAAATATTTGATAAATCCTTAGGGGAACAAGTTAGGTCTCCTGAATAGGTCTTTCCAATACAACTTTATATGGCACTTATTTTGTTTACTGACCAATGGGAATACTTGATATTAATGATTTGATACTAACAACTATTACAGAACTATTATTATGTTCATATTTACTATTTGCACATTTAAATGTATTACAAATTACATAAGGGACAATGACAATCTCCAGGTTAATTTTCACATGAACCAGCATGATATGATAATGAATTCCCCCCAAATAGTCTTTGCCAGTAGTTTAGTTTACACTGTGTACACTGTGAAGGGGAACCGCTAGTAATCAAAGAGTCTTTCTTTTCTGCAAATTAAAAAAATGTTCATAAGGTAAGATATTTACCTCTTTCCACTGCAATTCTCTCCTCTCAAGGATTCACCATATATAGCCCAGTTCTGTTCTTCTTTGCTTTGTCAGGATGATCGTCACTCTGTAGACACAAACATTCAAAGCTCACAGTAAGGCCTTCTGACATGACAAATGCTGAAAACAGAACCACTGGTTCTGGCTGTGGCCCAGAATGGCCCTTATCTTGTTCAGGCCCAGTGGATCGGGGTAGCTTATGACACAGGAATAAATGGTTCTGGAATGGATGTGGATGACTTTTGTTTATTCTAAAAGAAAATGTACCTTTTCACACCTCTCAGGAAGAGAGGTGTGTTGGAGATGACCGGGGTCTGGCCATTCCGCAGTCAAGATTTATTGACAACATTCCAGTCATAGACCTCTGCTTCACAATGCAACCTCATGAAGGTCTATGACCAAAACATTGTAAATAAATCTTGCTTGCCGAATGGGCAGTGTGTGGGAGTTCTTATTTCCCATGACTCTTGTTTGTAAAATCTATCTGGAGGATACTATCCATCACATATTCAGCACTTGGACAACAATGGCCATTGATCACAGTGTAAAAACTAAAGTCTAACTAATGCTAGTTGAATAACTGGGTAAAAATGCAAAACAAAAAACATGTGCAAGACTCCAGGCACAAACACTGGTGGGTCAAATAATATTTACTAATGACCTATCCAGTGCCCACTTCAGTGGTAAACAGGTGTGGTGAACGTCCATTGTTTTCAATCTCCTTTTGATCTTTCTATTTCTTTCTGATAACTCCCTCTAACTTTTCAATGACGGACAGGTTCCACATTCCTTTCACTGAATCAACACACCGATAAGTTTGTTTTCTCTACAGTGTGCCTGTACAACAGTTGTTTTTACAAACATCAGTGTGAAAATATTTGTCACCAGTATCAATTGATTATTTGTATATTTTCTATAGTATTTTTGTAAAGATTATTTTTGTACTGATTATATCTTCTCTATATCGTCTATGTATATCTTCTCTATATCGTCTATGTATATCTATAATACACCTCTTTGAGTCTGTAGAACCTTACAAATAGAACAAGCACAGATGCACATGTTGTTCCTACCATATCTTTTTGGACTGGTGCTGGAGAATGATACACATAAGTAGGTGCTGGACTTGGAGCGAAGCGTGGGTATGGGTCGGACACAGGCGGTGGTTGCTTCTCCTCTTCCATACAGCACCATCGCACCAGCTGTAGAGAGAGGGGGATGTTGTGAAGGCGTATTTATTAATAAGTACATATTATTTGATGGGTCTGTAAAATGAGACAAAGAAATAAAAGAAAGGTAATGGAATAGTAAAACAAATAAACATGAAATAAAACAAGAATAAGGCATGAATATGTGGTGCTGAGTGTCTTTGTGTGTGCTAACATGTCTACATGCTCATGTTCTCATGTAGAGATGTTTTTGTTGTTGCTTCGTTGTTCTCACCAGCATGATAAAGAGGATGATGAGAAGGAGCAGGATGAGAGCCGCCAGCACCAGCAGAGCGATGGCCCACCCTGGCACCCAGTCCAGCCAATAGGGGCGCAGCTTTGAGCCAGACCCATTCGCTGTGGTGGTGGTGGTAGTTTTTCCCTGGTTACCCTGCTTGGGTGTGTTGGGTGAGTCAGTCACAAAGTGGGGGGTTGTTTCCTGGCCTGACGATGAAGTGCTGCCCCCTGTTGTTGGAGAAATACTTGAGGTGTTGCTTGGTGTGTGGCTTGTGGTGACCTCAGTTGTGTTCATGTCACTGGGTGTGCTTGTCCAACCTGCAAAGTGAATTGGTGAGGAAGTGTTTGGAGAGTTGCTGACATGTGTCCTTATATTTTGGGTATATTGTGAGATGACTGACTATGGACAATATCACTAAAATCAGAACACTTGGAAACAAAAGTTGCTGAACACTAACCAGAAGAAAAAGTAACTGATCCGCTGCTGGTACCTGGTCCACCTGTGCTACCATGTGAGGACTGGGTTACCGGGCTGCTGCTCTTTAGGTCTTTAGTCATGGGTTCAGGCGAGGTAGTGAGTCCACTGCTGGTGCTGTTTGGGTCCAATGTAGGAACTGTACTGTCGCTGACCTTGAGTGTTGTTAGACCCGGGCTGGTGACTGGACTGGCGATGCTGGTCGGCAGAGATGTTTGAGTGGCCATTGGAGTGGTGGGTGTGGCCTCAGATGTTGCAACCACAGGCGTCTGCACATCTGTAAGAACATATCTCACTAAGTGGAGGTTTTTCCTCAACAGTTTCATGTAATTGGATGGCAGGATTAACACTGCTGTCATGCACTGTTTGTACCCACAAAAAAAGTCAGAATCCTTACCGCTTGTATATTCGAGGTTGATATTGATATAGTTAGGTGGATTAACTTTGATGCTCCTAATGAACAAATACTTGACAACAAATGTATTAATTGGTTGGTTGTAGAAAACCAGTGTCATCTTCACAATCACTAAGGAGCCGTTTCTGTGAATGCCAAAACATTGCACATTAGATATGAAACATTTTTCATTTCTATATTACTAATAATGGTCAACAACGTTGGTGTTTAAAGAAGTATTATTACTAAAACGGCATGGACTAACTGTAAGGCAGGGCTGTGTGTGAAGAGTACGTACCTGAATGTCATGTCAGAAATGCCCCTATATCCATTTTTTGTGTTGCATGTGGAGCAATTGAATACAGTATTCATCTGAAAGAATAGTAAAGAAATAGTCTTGCTTATAGTTGTTTACCTAGTATGCAATGAATCATAGAAGCTATTTATTGATTAAAAAAAAAAGTCCTATCTGCAACTCAAAAGTAGTGTATAGACAAAGTATATTGTTTTAGTGGGCCACATTTATTGCTTGCCTTGCATTGCCTCTGAGAAAAGTGGTCCTGATTGAATAAATAAATAACTCGAATTCTCACACAGGTTCATACTTACTAGATCCTCCACCTCAGACCTCAGACTCTTGTAGTAGTCTGAAGATGGGTCCAGAAGGTAGTTGTTAAATGTCCGGTTGGTGATCTCCAAGTAGAAGAAGAAGGCAGACGTTCCCAATGACCGTTTTCGAAGCATAACTCCAGTCAGTCCATTGCCTAACATAAAAATGTTATTGAGACTTTCAGACTTTGTTTTTCACATTGCATGGAATTTGCCATAGCCACTTTATGCAAACTAGACCCTACATAAGAATAAACATGTGGTTTGATTGATTTTCTGTTTAAATCTTCTGCTCTTCATCCATAATCAAGATGATGCTCATTATTTTACGTTTAGTACATACCTACTGTTAGTACATGAAACTTACTATCACTACAACACAGGTCAATTTGAATAAAAGCATCTTCCAAATGTAAAATAGTGTAATGTCTTATTCTATAATTTAGTTATCCACTTCTAGAGATTTTACTGTATAAAGCTGGACACAAAAAAAGCAATTTTGCTTACTGGTAAATATAATGGTAAAATTGACCTAATTACGCAATACCTGATTACACAATTTCACAATATTTTTGCACTTGTCCTATGACAATATTAATCAAAGGACACCTGTAAATATGGCATACAGAATGGGAGAAAAAGTCTGCATACCCATAGTCCGAATACCAACAGATGTTCATATATATATATTCTTGTATATGTATATTGGATGTGTTGTGCATTTTTACACACAGTTCATATTCCTTAAGAAAGCTATGAATGTTAAGCAAATATTTTAACTTTGCCTTTTTCCCACACATTTTGAACAATGTAACTCCGCACTGAAGTAAATCAATGTGACTTGTTAAAACATCTCAGTAATCCAGTGTTTATTTCTCCTAGCCTCATGCATCCCTCTCGTATGCCAGTGTATACAGAGCATTTCCTCCCTCATGGCTTTATTTGCTCTACATTAACCTGCCAAATAAGAATAACAACATATTCTTAATAACAACAGCATGGCACCTTAGAGGCACTTACTTAAGCAGTTTTAGTCATTATCTCTACATTAACCTGCCAAATAAGAATAACAACATATTCTTAATAACAACAGCATGGCACCTTAGAGGCACTTACTTAAGCAGTTTTAGTCATTATCGAGTAGGACATGAGGCATACCAGCTTAGCAGTGGAATGGGAGATAAGTTCAACTATATATTTTTATGTAAATATATGTATACATATATGTATAACATGTAGAGCCTGTGACTGTTTGTAATTCTTTCATTCATCCTTTCATTCAATAACGACAAACAGCCCAGGTAATATTAAGTCTGACCTTGCAAAGAACATGTGGATTGTTCCAGAGATGAGAACATCATATCAGACCAGAACTACACACCTGAAAACAAGAAAATTCCAGCACAGACAAGTCCACCAAAGAGGATTATTCTTGGCCACAGATCTGGCTTCTGTACCATCTTGAACTCCCTCAGGTAAAGTTTTTTTAGTGGGAAAAATCAGCTAGATGTTCGCAACAATCTCTTCAGAAGCCTATGCTCTGCGAAGCAAACCTGTGGCGCAACTGGCTTCCCTTGGTTCTCCTGGATAGAGAGTTTTGGTGATGAAGAGTCAGAGCTGATCTGTTATGCTTAGGGGTCAATCCACTTTTATAGATTGCAGAAGACTGTGATCAGAAGGAGTGGCCTTGGTGTTTGAGGTCACTTTTTTGTGGCCATGATTCATTTTCTTTTTATCCACCCCCACAGAATTTCTTTCAAGTGACTGTCACATTTTCTGTGTATTAATATCTGGGAACGTTTGAGCGTAGAATATGAACCAATCACTAAGAGAAAAGAGGGTGTGGTCCTCATGGAGACAGCATCATAAACCATGGATAACATTGCAAACTTTTTCTGTAGTCAACTCAATGCTGATTCTGAGGAAAATCTTGGTATAAACTAAGATGCACCAAAATGTTAAGAAGAATCTATCCTGTCACACTATATATACTTTGGCACTGTTACCTCCACCTAGTATTAATCCTTTTGTCCTTCCCCTTCTGGTTGTTGTAATTTCTCTGAAATAGTTTTTCCTCAAATTTTCCATCTCCATCCAGAATCAAGTATATCTGCACTGCCCCACCCCCTTCTGCCCTAACTTCTTAACTTCTTCTAAGCTTATCTCCTATTGTTAAACAGATACTTTCCCTATTTGCTCTTGGCATTATGGTGTTTGCCCACCTGCCACTCACATAATCAAAACAAAACTGAAATACCTAAGTTTAATCATGTTTAGTTGGCAATTAATGCTACATTTGCCATATAGCGGTTCAGTTGCAGTTTGGAGAGCCCAAGTAGAATTTGTGATGTCAAACCAAGTCTTTAGTCACTGAAAGAGTGCATGTTTTCTTTTAACACTGAGATGTAGAAGAGCAACAAATTGTCACATATAGAATGTGTTGTTTCATTTCTTTGCTTTCATGCCTTAATTATTTTCCCTTCCCTGGGAAAGATGTAGCTAGAGCCTAGTTCATTAGCCTGGTAAACCAGCCCCTCGTACTTCATTTCATTTCGTGCAGAGGGTCTGGAACAGAGACAGTCAGAAACAATTTGCTGGAGGTGTGGACTCTGCTGAAGTTTAAAAAAAGTGCCTCTGCTTTTACCCAATCGCTAACGCCTGGTCGTCACGTATTCAATTAGCCTACCTACGCACTACAATTCAAATGTAGCACACAAGGTCAACGTCACAGCTAACCTCTGTTCGCTGATTGGACCGTACGTTCTGCGACTTGCCAAATGCTCCTCAAGAGACTCCGGTCCAGACCCTCTGCACGAAATGAAATGAAGTACGAGGGGCGGGTTTACCAGGCTA
This sequence comes from Coilia nasus, assembly GCA_027475355.1. Classification (NCBI taxonomy): domain Eukaryota; kingdom Metazoa; phylum Chordata; class Actinopteri; order Clupeiformes; family Engraulidae; genus Coilia; species Coilia nasus. The sequence goes on along the minus strand of CM050201.1, from coordinate 3,318,942 downwards.
CTAGTTCATGACCAAAACAATCAAAAGGTATTTGACTCAAATAACCATAGTCATAGACATACTTCAACATTGATGATACATCCATAACAAAAATAGTATGAATAGTATGAATAGCTCTAAAACTAGTTGTAAATATTGTTTAAAATATTTCTGTTCTATCCCCTTGGTCCATAAGGCCACCCTCCCATGGGGCTGCCTGCTCCAGACTTTTCACACCAAACAAAAACTGTAGCGTAGCGACTTTGTCAGTCAGATTTTGAAGAGGTTAAGTAGTATCAGTAGAAACAGTTACAACACCTTACAACAGCTTTCCACCAACAATCTCCACTCAGTAGACCATGTAGTAGAATAGGCATGACGTGTGATTAAAACATGGAAGCCTATAATTCTGACAGCAGCACTCAAACAATATGACACAGCTGAATTTGTTGTCAACATATCTCTATTCTCAGATAAGGACAACACACTTTTTGTGTTATATTTCATACACATAATAAACATGCTGAACAATATGACACAACATTGTAACACAATGTGAAATTTACCACGAAATGTTACAAAAATGCATAAAAATGGGGAATTTTAAAAGTGAGGTTTCAATGGCTGACCTCTGGGAAATGTCTCCCTCACAGCAAAGCTTGGACTTCTTTTTCCAGGCATTACAGACCATGAGCCCTTCACTAATTATTGCACAACACAAGTTGCTTGCACTTTCCTCTTCATAATCATAAACAGAATGTTTTATTTTTATAATATCAAATACATACAATGTACATTTTATTAGTTTTTTTCTTCTTTTTTCTTTCTTTGGCACAGTTTAAGTGGCCAACCCAGTACATATGTGCTTGTGCACACACACACTGACACACAAACATGAGGATAAATACTTCCTCTGACTAATTGTGTTACAAAAACAGAGCCAGAGCAAAGCAGAGAGTGATAAAGGGACAGCGAAAGAGAGAAAAAGAAAGAATACAAATTAATTGAGGAGGGGCCAAGAAGCAACCGGGTCAATAGCCATAATCGTTATGTAATAAAGTCAGTGAACAATAACCATTGCTTTGTTTGCGAAATCTTTGTAGTGTTAGTCTTAATCAAACATCACTGGCTCTATTTTAAGATGTTGTCACATTTTATTCATAAATGGGCAGTGCGTGTGCTGGCAGGAAAAGGTGGACTACCCCTTTGACGTACATGCTGATTGTTAGAGATGTTTGCATTGGCATGGTAATGACACTGCAATCAATTTCTTTTATTGCCACACATGCAGCTAGTGGTGTAGAGAAGGTTTTGTTTCCACATATAGTAAAAGCCTATGCACACAATGCAAATCTGCACTCCTCATCTGGCTTTGGGTCAAGTGCATGGCGGCAACAGACCAACCCAGACAGACAAAATAAAATTATAGATGCACTGCTGTAAGTGCCATATTAAAGAAAATAAATAAGCCAGATTCTTTTTTTAACACTACTGTTTGAAAATGTTGTTCAATGCAAATTTTATCTCATTACTCTGAAAAAGGCCAAAACATGGCAACATTTAATCCTTTTGCTTGTTCATTTTCCCTTGTGGGCCAATGGCTCATGAATACAGTACAAAACAATTAGGAAGTCTGTGAAATACTATCATTATATAGTATATTATCAAAGTTTTAAGAAGGCAACCTCTGATTAGTACAAAACAATTGTTTACTAGATCTGTCATTTTGAGTAATATCTCTGGCCATCTATGGCTCTGGTAGACCATACACTTGCGCCTCCCAGAGGTAGTACTAGTGTAGTTATCATATCGTGGACAAGTGCTTTAAGTGGACAGTATTGTTTAAAAAGTACAAACTGGTCTGCGGGATTTGGATTAGATTACATTAACATTTTTACAACTCTCACGAGAAAAGCTACGATGATCAACTACTATTGATCACATATTTTCCGAGCATCATACTGTTGAGTGCTCCTGACCTCCCAAATATTTGTTATTTTAGTACGCTTATATCAAAGTCCTTCATGGGGCACTACTTCACCTTTCTTCTTGAACCGATTGATATTACATTGTAAAGACACATTTACGAGATGCGGAACCTTTATTGTGAGGAACTGATCTCCCTGGTGCGTTTGTTCCTGTCGGAACACCGTGCCTCTCCTCCATGCGCCCCTCTGAGGTAAACATGCCGACTCACATGGTAATGTGAGAAAGTGAGAAAGCCTGAGATGTGTGGACAGAGAATAGCTCCCATGCATATGTTTACGCGGGTAATATTGGACAACATTCAGTAATAATCTTAATCCCTCTGATCCAGAATCGCTATTGTCTGCATGTTACTTATATTCTTCACACCTATCAGATTTCAACTTTTGAAGTCATTAAACAGTTGATCAGGAAGCGTGCTCTGGAGCTTTACAGGTAAGCATAATATTATTCCGTTAAGAGCGAAATAATTAAACAAAAGTCGTTTTCAGAAGCTAGTGGTGGTAAACTTATTTCTTTATGTGTGCTGTTGTACGCAATGTATGCACGCAATTAGCGACCATAATACGTTTTTGGCATTACATTGGTTATCAATCTTGTGGCTAATGAAGTTATATACAGCAAATATACGATTTGTCATCACTAGAAAACATTGCTTTTCGTTTACTGTTTTGCAAATCAATTTGTTGACAGTGTTACAATGTCCGCTGTTGTTGTATTACTGCTTTGTTACACATATTGTTGCACCCTGATGTTATGTTCTATAGTAAGCATCGCCATGGCTGGGCGAGGCAGAGGACGAGCACAACTGACTTTTAATGTCGACGCTCTTGGTATCAAGAGAGGGGAAGCTTTGCCTCCAACCATGGTCAAACCTTCTCCCTTGTTCCCTGTAAGACTCATTGTATTCTTGTTACGCTTTGTAATGTTGGCACCATCTGTCTGGGAGTATAGTGTGTGACGCAACTGTTATTAACTCTCCAGCCTATGCAGTTCCAACCAGTGCCTTTGCAGACGGGAGAAGCGGTGGACTACATGATCGCCCTCAAACAAGAGTTCAGAGCCTCCACCAAAAACCTGCCATTTCACATTATACCAGCCAAGGCCAAAAGGGGTGTGTGTGGTCAATGACGAGAGTTGATCAGTTTAACTTGCCATATATTTGAAACAAGGACAGCACTACTCCGTTCTTTACAAACGTATACCCCATGGGCATTTCGGGTTAGATGTTCTATGAGGGGGGGTAGTGTTACTCTTTAACACATACCTCACAGAATCATGTGCCAATTCTAAAAGATGAGCCAAAGTTTTCTGTGATCATTGCATAAAAAAGTAGTGTGTGATCAATCCTTCATTTGTTCATTTGTTCATGAAAATACCCAGGGAGCGTATCCAATACACCTCTCACTTTTTTGTCCACTTTCATAATCGGCTAACAGTGTACGCAGTTGTGGCATGAAAAATTTCCATTAGGTTTTTGTGACAAAAAATTGGTAGATCACAACTTAGGTGATTACATAATCTAAAAAGTGTAGATGATTGCTCTCCCTCTTACAAATACTTGATGTTCATCATAAGGGGTCCAGCACCCAGTCTAAATTAAAGCCAATGTGTTTGCATCTGGTTTTTACACTTAACATGGCAAATTCAATGACTTTATGGCTTTTTTCAACTTGTTGCATTTCACTAAACTCATTAACAATTGATTGGGGTCTGCAGAGTAGGGTGATGAGTATCACTCATCTGTGAGTGGCTGTTCCCTCTTGCAGATGTGGAGAGATACACTGACAAGTACCAGACTTCAGAGCCCAAGAACAATACCATTGAATGGACCCCAGGTGAGCAATCCCAGTACAATGAAGGCAATGGCTTATATTTTACATTACATTACACTTAGCAGACGCATTTATCCAAAGTCACTTACAAAAGGAGGATACAGCAAGCTAAGGGAGCACAGAGTAAACAAAGGCATGACGACCCCCCCCCCCCCCATCTACACACACACACACACACACACCCACTTACACAAGGACGAGGCACCTAGGTAAAGAGTTGGTTAGCAGAGGTCAGTTTTGTTAGGAAAGAGGCAGTCTTGGAAAATTTTTACATGCTGATTGTAACTTTACTGTCTGTGACAAAGACCTTTTTAGAAAAGTTAAGTATAGTATAGATACATGATCAAAGCACACAGTTACATTCAGCAGACCCTGCATTTAACTTGAAGATATACAGATATCTCTTTAAATTTAGACATCTCTTTAAATCTTAGAGAGAAAATCTAAACCCTTGGAAGGAGTTAGGCAATATGACCGCCTTCAGTGAATTAAAACACTTTTTGCAAGGGGCTCAAAGTTCACAAAAAGGCTATGCTTAAAAAACATGTACACACTGTCAAAGCAAGTCTCTTTCTGTGCCAGTTGTTACACAAGGGTAAATCTGTATAAACATGTAAGGTTGTGATAGTTCCACATAATTTGTTGATATACATAGTGTAAAGTGGCATATTGTGGCCTTCAGGCAAATTTATTAGTTGGGGTGTAACAGTTTAGTGTTTAATGGGCAACCCGCTCTTTTGTGAAAATTCTCAGCAGATTATTAGTAGTTCTGATACTACTTTGAATGGGGTAACACCCAGTTTGACATTCAAATGAGTGGAAGACCATTATAGCTGAAAACACCATGTCCACTTGTATGTAGTCTCCTGAGTTATTAACCTAAGGAATATGACTAGGCTGAGCAATGTGACTGTGTTGTTAATGAGCAGGGTTTTTGATACATTTCCATAGTTATTTTTGTAAGTCATATTTGGGGAAGTTTGTAGTAAATTGTCGACTTGCGACCTTGCAGACTGGAATCGGCTGCCAAAGGAACTTTGCATCAGAGTTCGAGAGCCCCAGAAATCTAGTAAGTAGCTCACAGGCAGACGTGAGCACTATAGATGTCACTCACAGGAGCACACAGAAGTTTTATTGTACCCAAAAGGCATCCAACTTCTTTCTGTCTCTAATGTGTGTGTGTGTGTGTGCGCCTGCGTGTGTGTATGCATTCTAGTGTCATCTCCTTAGCTCTCTGTTTTCTTTGTTGTCTTTTGTTTTGAAATGTAAGCAAGTGATCGTAAAATAATAATGGTATTAACTTTAACCCTCTATGCTGACAATTAACACTTCGGCAACATTCACCTCACTTTGTACGTTTACAAATATGTAACTCCTGTGTTTTTCAGAGGCACACCCTTCAATGAAGAGGAAAAAGAAGACAGAAATTGGAAAACAAGAGGTTATCCAGAAACTAGAGGTATTGTCTTACTGTTCCCTTGGCACCATTTCCCAAAGCTTTTCATTAGTCAATGAAAGAAAATCGATGGAAAAAGGCAAACAAAAGTTAAGCAAGTTTGATAATTACAAAAAGCCATGCCACAGTTGTGATTACTGGAGGAGTCTCGTTGTAGCACACATCCACTTAGCAAAATACAGGTAAGTATGTGTGTTTGTTTAGAACGTGTAAATCTTCTGTTTGGTGTGCTATGACCGAATGGGCTTTGAATGATTGTAGCCTGTCAATAACATAGCCGAGAATCTGTCATTCTCCCTGCTCCATTTTTTTTCACCAAAACTGTTTCACAGGGCATTCATCAATACTAGAGACCACCACAAAATTAATAAAAAAACGATACAATGACACCTTTAACTTCACTTTTATGCACCTGTCTCTGCAGGCATAGAGATTTGAACACTGATAGGAGTGAACATTTCAGGGCACAATTTGAGCCACAGAGTGTGGGGTGAGCTCAGAGGAGGCTGTGGACAGGGGAGGGCGTGTGTGGTAGGGATGTTTTTCAGATTTCTCAAAGCAGGCAAAGAAGTGGTTTAGCTCCTCTGCTAATAAGAAGTCTTTGTTCTCTGTGCTTGTCCTGCTGCCTTGAAACAAATGTGTTTCAGGCCCTCCCATACCTGCTTGAGGTTGTTGTCTGAGAGCTTATTTGCATAAGGACTATTCCATATCAACTTGATGTCTTGTTTAGTTTCTGAGCTATGGTTCGTCCGATATGGATAGACGTGACTTAAAAATGTTTTGAAAATTCCAGCATATCATAAGCACCACTTTTTTATACTCCTCTCCTCTCTTAACCCAACCACATTCTTTCCTAAAAATTGAAAACTGGGGCTGTACCCTGTGTAGTTGTCTAATATTACAATGGAATTACAGTCCTTCCCTTATTAGACTTATTGATCGAACCAAACCCATATTTTTTTTTTAAAGCAATGAAGAAAAAAGTTTTCTTTGTTCTCATATGATAATGAAGGCAGTGCACTCACATTTCAAAACTTCAAATATTCATAGTCCATGAGCAAGATCTGTCTTGGGCGGCTAACATATCTGTCCTAGTCAAAAAAGCCAAGCAGCACCTCAATTTCTTAAAGGTGTACTTCCAAGAGAAACCGTTTAGTACTTGCTCTTTTGAAATATGATAGGTCACCCCGAGTTGCATATGCATGCTGCATATCAAAATGTTTTTCTACCCCCATTTTCTATATCAGTCAAAAGAAGACAATAGGTGGGAAAAACAACCCAATGCGAAAAGGGCCTGCAGCGTGACGTAGACGTGCAAATGCATATAAGAGAAACTGACCGAATGGGCTTTAAATGATGTTAGCCTGTGACTGACTCGCATAAGATTAGCTAGTTGAGGGAGGACAAACTAGCTAGGCTAGTTGAATGACTGAACTGCATCTAGCCGGGCACTTGCACTGTTTTGTCATGCAAATATTACCATTCTGAAACGTTCATTGACAAACGGTCAGGAAGCGACTGTGCTTGTGCCATATCTCCTTCCTCTTCGGATTCAGGATCAAACACATAAGGCACATAAGGCTGTATCTCCAAAGACATTCTGTGTGCAGTTTTAGCGCTGTCAAGTTGACTTTTCCCCTTTACCTTACTCTGCTATCAAGTTGACTATGGGGCAAAGGAAGCTGCAGGGAGCATGTCACGCCTCTGGTGAAATCGTGTCGTTCTCCCGGCCCCACCCCCTCCACAAACTAAAACAGCCTGAAAAAGAAGCACTAGAACATTTTGTTCATCAAAACCAGCACACAGGGCAATTATTAATACTAGAGAACACCGCAAAATTAATGAAAACACGATGGAAGTACACCTTTAAGGGTCCTAAGATGGAGCAGGCTGCAAACTGACCTCCTGGTCTCCTATTGGGCCACAATCGAGAGTGTGCTAGTGCACGCCATCCCTGTGGTACGCTGGCTATACAGTGGCTGATAGGATGGGTCTACAGAAGGTGATCAGCTGTCCACTCCCACTCCCCTCTCTGGACTCAATCGGCAGCTCTGTGTGTCTCACAGGAGCCAGGGCGGTCATAAAAGAACACCGCCATCCCATCCACATCCTGGAAGAAGGTATAGGTCCATCAAGTGCAAAACTAACAGACTAAAGAACAGCTTCTTTCCATGGGAACTCTAAATGCACTGGAATGGTGATACTGCTTTCCCTATAGACACTTCACCCCATTGTCACTCCACTGCTGCTGTGCGTGTGTGAGTGAGTGAGTGTGTGTTGGCGTATGCGCATGTGTGTGTGTAATTTAGGTTTGTTACCCCACTGCTGCTGTTATCTATGATCAAACTGTGCAGTACCCACAGCATAATGTGCAATACCCACAGTGTTATACTACTACCACTGTACTAGTCTGTATATAGCTCATTCACCACTTACTAGTTATTATTTGTATTACCTGTACTATTATTCGTATTATTATTTGTATATACTCCCCTTCTTCCTTCCTCTTTTTGTACTTTGACACTTTCATTTTTGCACCTTTGTAGCCTTGCTGTTTAGTTTCATCATACAGGCAACTGTACAATGACACAAAGGGTCTTGAAGTCTTGAGATTTCCTCAGGATTTCATTCTATTGCTTCACAGAATGTTTATTTCTTCTCACAAATAACAAATGTTTAAACCTACAGACACTACAAAAGAAAGAGGAAGAGACAAAGTCAGATGAGGAGGAGGAAAATGAGGAAGAGAATAAGAAAAAGAAGCGCGAAGATGACGAGGAGCCGGAAGAGGAAAATGACTATGACGACGAAGACTTTGAAGATGTAAGATGAGATAACGTCACAAGAAGTTTGTCTTTGTAATGTAAAACACCTTTTCAGCTCTGTAACTTACATTTTGATTCCCTCTTGCAGGAGACGGATTACATTATGTCCTACTTTGACAATGGGGAAGATTTCGGTGGGGATAGCGATGACAATATGGATGAAGCCACCTACTGAAGCCTCAGGAGTCCCTTTTCCTCTGGCTTTGACCTATTTACTTTTAGCCTGAGCGAACAACTAATTGTTTACATGCTGTTCTGACAAATCCCATACAAGTGGATGGATATGACAGGACGAAGACACCTTTCTGTTTGACAAGGTGAGCTGCTAAAATCCACCATACTTGACCTTGGCATGCATACCCAGCTGCTAAGAAACGTATGCCAATTTCAGTGTTCAGAAGAGAAACTATAAAAGTGATCTTGCTGCTCAAAATGCAAACATGCAGTCCTTGAACGAGCTATTCTGCCCTACAAAGGCAAAGTGCAGTAATTATACGACCATTGAAACTGAGAAAAATGCCTTTAACATGTCATACTGCCGAGGCAAACATGTTGTAGGTATAATACTGGTGATGCTTATATGTACTTTCCTAATAGGAAGAAGAAGAAGCTTTGGTCACAATACAAAAGAGGTGTTATAAAGTTGATTTCCAGTCTAAACTCAGTTTCAACAAAATATGTAGTTACTGCCTTTTGTCTTTGTAGGGTAGTATTGCCTTGGTAGGGTTTCACAATTTGTTCCAGCACCAAAAACAATTTTAGGTTGGACCAGAGCATTCTGACATGCTGTTTTGCAAAGTCAAACAGCCTCACACTGCTGGCCTTATTTCACGTGCCTATGTATAAAAAAGGCTCTTTTATGAACCAATTGTAATTTAGATGTATCTTGTTGAAATCAGATTGCTGTGAAAATGAAAGTATACATTGCCCATTGTTCTCAAGTCATGTCATAATGATATTTTTGAGCTGTATGTTTAAGGAGTGAAATCCAGTTAAAAGGCAAGGATAGTAAAGTCACTGTTAAGCGATTATGTGTGAATAAACAATACAACTCATTGTTGTATGAGGAACATTTGTTTAAAAATATTTGTTTTATGTGTTTGTCTCAAAACATGTCCTTAAATTGTTTAAAGAGAAAATCATATCACCTCCATTGCAGTTTGTGGTGTTTGTTAATGTAATGTAATGTCATCATGTCTCCACTGGATGGCAATGCCTGTTCTTCAGTGTGAAGTGGATTTACAATGTAGCCTGCATAGCGTCTTTCATTTTGTTTTACTCTGTGTGAAGAGTCTGGGCATACATTTACTTCCTTGTGAATGGGTACTTTGTGTGAATTCACACAAAGTAATAATATTGTAATATCCGTCAGGTCTGCCTCTAACCATCCTGGGTGCGTTTCCCAAACAACTAACCAACTTAGCTTTAAACCAACATGGTACGATGCACCGTTGAACTAACCAACATCCAAAGTGCGACTGTTTCCCAAACACTATCGTACCTTCATTGTCTGAACCAAGTTGGTTTGAACCAACATAGTTTGAACTACTATGTTTCCAGATGTGTTCGGAGAGCCTCGTTTATTGTCGGGAGCAGAGAGAAACAATCCGAAGTAGGCTATGACCCTTGTGAACGGAATTTAACAGATGGAGATGACTAATTATGTAGCCGATTATTTATAGCCTATTAATAGGCTATTTTACATGATGTCGGGAATAACTGTGTACTAGGAAATAAACAATAGAAACTGAATAAATCTAACGGTGTAAAGTATCACTGCACCCTGTATACTGCTGGCTTAGTGTTCATTTGTAATATAGTCACAGATTTTCAAGACATTTCAGTGATTAAATAAGCTTTAACATTGTTTATTAAATGACGCAGACCTCTGGATATGAACGCAGATGAGTTGTGACTATGCACGTCTCAAGAGTAGCCTAGCCTACTGTTCTAGGCAATAAATTAAGCTCTAGGAAATCTCCCTGATTTTGAAGTCATGTGGAAGCCAAAGTCTATATAATGCTTTTATTTTTTATTTAAATCACATAGACTACGAGCCATCACAGCTAGCCTGATTAAAATAGCTTTCAAAATGCTATTTTGCATAGTCAACAGGCGATGCGCCATCTGTAAATGCATGTGCTTATAGGGCAATATGCTACACGCTATCAACATTAGGTTTATTGCTTACAATGCACGTAATGACGGAGGAGCTGGAAGTTTATTTTCACCTTGGCGACCTGCATTCTGAAGTTTATGAACACAAGCCCAAGAATATGCAGGCCGGCATAAATTGGCCACACTACGTTAATACGCAACAGGGGAGACACGTTCACCCTGAAACTACAAGAAACGTGGCAGTTTAGTCAACAACTTCATGTAGCACCTTAATTGTGCATCATCCCGGATTGGAACCAGAGTACTATCTACAAACACAGGTATGCATGACCTGCGCGCTACCAATAGCACCACAGAAACCAGCTCCTAGCTTACGGAATTTGAAGGTACGTCACAGCATGAGTCGCTTAACCCTGTACTGCATGGTGTTGCCATATGGAAACAATTAACTTTTTTCCTTTTTTTCAATGTATGGTACCATTTAACCTGTGTATTTTTACTTATTTGTGATAAGAGAGCTTTTATTTTGAAAGCACATGACCAGGATAGGTCACATAGCCAGGAATTAAACACAGGACGTCTTTTCTCATCACCTACTTCGCCCTGTGGAGGTCACCATTTGAGGGCTGCCAAAAACAAGGTATTACTAACTGTTTAGCCAAAATTGTTCTAAAAAAATAATAAAACTATCTGTAATATGTAAATTGTTATTTTTCATCATTAGAACAACTTTTGATGCAAAGATTTTTTTGTAAAATCGTAAATTTGGAGGAAGTCACAGCATGCACAACTGACTACCTCAATTTCTGCATGGACATTGTTGTACCCACTAAGACAGTGTGCGCTGCTACCCGAATAACAAGCCTTGGGTGACCAGTGATGTCAAAGGCCTCCTTAACAACAAGAAGAAAGCTTTTAAGGAGGGCAATCAGACAGAGCTGAGGAGTGTGCAGCTAGAACTGAAAAGAAGGTTGAGGGAGGCCAAGGAGGCATATGGGAGGAAAGTTGAGAAGAAAATGCAGGATAACAACATGAAAGAGGTATGGCGGGGAGTAAGGACCATCACTGGGCTTGGAGGAAAAGGCGGCAAGGCTGATGGCGACATTTCCAGGGCCAATGAGCTGAATCACTTCTACAACCGATTCAGCAACTCTGGTAATGGGCCAGCCATCGACACCCCCATTGTCACCTCCAGAGCACCTCCCCCACCTGCCTCTGACAACGACCCTGACATTGACTGCACAACTGGTGTCAGCACACCTCCCCACCCCCCACCTCTGCTTATAAACCCCTCACTTCCACCAACCCCCACCCCACCCCCTCACCTCTGCTGATGGACCCCCCACACACACCACCCCCCACATACACCCCAGCCCCAACTTAGCTTTAAACCAACATGGTACGATGCACCGTTGAACTAACCAACATCCAAAGTGCGACTGTTTCCCAAACACTATCGTACCTTCATTGTCTGAACCAAGTTGGTTTGAACCAACATAGTTTGAACTACTATGTTTCCAGATGTGTTCGGAGAGCCTCGTTTATTGTCGGGAGCAGAGAGAAACAATCCGAAGTAGGCTATGACCCTTGTGAACGGAATTTAACAGAGATGACTAATTATGTAGCCGATTATTTATAGCCTATTAATAGGCTATTTTACATGATGTCGGGAATAACTGTGTACTAGGAAATAAACAATAGAAACTGAATAAATCTAACGGTGTAAAGTATCACTGCACCCTGTATACTGCTGGCTTAGTGTTCATTTGTAATATAGTCACAGATTTTCAAGACATTTCAGTGATTAAATAAGCTTTAACATTGTTTATTAAATGACGCAGACCTCTGGATATGAACGCAGATGAGTTGTGACTGATGCACGTCTCAAGAGTAGCCTAGCCTACTGTTCTAGGCAATAAATTAAGCTCTAGGAAATCTCCCTGATTTTGAAGTCATGTGGAAGCCAAAGTCTATATAATGCTTTTATTTTTTATTTAAATCACATAGACTACGAGCCATCACAGCTAGCCTGATTAAAATAGCTTTCAAAATGCTATTTTGCATAGTCAACAGGCGATGCGCCATCTGTAAATGCATGTGCTTATAGGGCAATATGCTACACGCTATCAACATTAGGTTTATTGCTTACAATGCACGTAATGACGGAGGAGCTGGAAGTTTATTTTCACCTTGGCGACCTGCATTCTGAAGTTTATGAACACAAGCCCAAGAATATGCAGGCCGGCATAAATTGGCCACACTACGTTAATACGCAACAGGGGAGACACGTTCACCCTGAAACTACAAGAAACGTGGCAGTTTAGTCAACAACTTCATGTAGCACCTTAATTGTGCATCATCCCGGATTGGAACCAGAGTACTATCTACAAACACAGGTATGCATGACCTGCGCGCTACCAATAGCACCACAGAAACCAGCTCCTAGCTTACGGAATTTGAAGGTACGTCACAGCATGAGTCGCTTAACCCTGTACTGCATGGTGTTGCCATATGGAAACAATTAACTTTTTTCCTTTTTTTCAATGTATGGTACCATTTAACCTGTGTATTTTTACTTATTTGTGATAAGAGAGCTTTTATTTTGAAAGCACATGACCAGGATAGGTCACATAGCCAGGAATTAAACACAGGACGTCTTTTCTCATCACCTACTTCGCCCTGTGGAGGTCACCATTTGAGGGCTGCCAAAAACAAGGTATTACTAACTGTTTAGCCAAAATTGTTCTAAAAAAATAATAACACTATCTGTAATATGTAAATTGTTATTTTTCATCATTAGAACAACTTTTGATGCAAAGATTTTTTTGTAAAATCGTAAATTTGGAGGAAGTCACAGCATGCACAACTGACTACCTCAATTTCTGCATGGACATTGTTGTACCCACTAAGACAGTGTGCGCTGCTACCCGAATAACAAGCCTTGGGTGACCAGTGATGTCAAAGGCCTCCTTAACAACAAGAAGAAAGCTTTTAAGGAGGGCAATCAGACAGAGCTGAGGAGTGTGCAGCTAGAACTGAAAAGAAGGTTGAGGGAGGCCAAGGAGGCATATGGGAGGAAAGTTGAGAAGAAAATGCAGGATAACAACATGAAAGAGGTATGGCGGGGAGTAAGGACCATCACTGGGCTTGGAGGAAAAGGCGGCAAGGCTGATGGCGACATTTCCAGGGCCAATGAGCTGAATCACTTCTACAACCGATTCAGCAACTCTGGTAATGGGCCAGCCATCGACACCCCCATTGTCACCTCCAGAGCACCTCCCCCACCTGCCTCTGACAACGACCCTGACATTGACTGCACAACTGGTGTCAGCACACCTCCCCACCCCCCACCTCTGCTTATAAACCCCTCACTTCCACCAACCCCCACCCCACCCCCTCACCTCTGCTGATGGACCCCCCACACACACCACCCCCCACATACACCCCAGCCCCTCTGACTACGGACCCACCACACACCCCTACCACTGCCCACGGACCCCCCACCCCACTCCCTTACCTCTGCCTATGGACCCCCCACACCCACCATCCCCCTCACCCATCCCTTCACCTCTGCCTATGGACCCCGGACATCCACCACCCACAGTCATTACTGATCAGGTGAGAGGAGCACTTAAGAGGCTGAAATCCAAGGCGGCAGGACCCGACGGCGTCTGTGCCAGACTGCTGAAGACCTGTGCAGTGGAATTAGCCGCACCTCTCCAACACCTCTTCAACAGGAGTCTGCAGGTAGGCAAGGTCCCGACACTGTGGAAAACTTCCTGCCTGATACCTGTACCCAAGAAGGCTCACCCAAAAGAACACAACGACTACAGACCGGTTGCCCTCACCTCACACCTAATGAAGACACTCGAGCGTGTACTGCTGCTCAATCTTCTCAAACCTCAGGTTCGCCATGCACTGGATCCCCTGCAGTTTGCCTACCAAGAGAATGTGGGGGTAGAGGATGCTATCCTGTATCTTCTACACAGGGTGCACTCTCACCTGGACAAAGGAGGCAGTGCTGTGAGAATTATGTTCTTTGATTTCTCCAGTGCTTTTAATACCATCCAACCACTCCTGTTGAGAGACAAACTGCTGCGGATGGGAGTGGAGCTTGGCCTGGTGACCTGGATCACGGACTACCTCACGGAACGGCCCCAGTTTGTCAGACTTGGGGACCTTACATCAGAGGCTGTGGTCAGCAGCATAGGTGCACCGCAGGGAACTGTGCTCTCCCCTGTACTGTTTACCCTGTATACCACCGATTTCAGCGACAACTCAGAGACTTGTCACATGCAGAAGTTCTCTGACGACACTGCGATCGTGGGGTGTATCAGGGATGGACAGGAGGGGAGTACAGGTGCCTTGTGGAGGACTTCGTTGGGTGGTGCCGAACTAATCAGCTTCAACTGAACACCACCAAAACCAAGGAAATGGTGGTGGACTTCAGGAGAATCTCCCCGCCGCTGGTGCCTGTCACGATTGATGGGGAGAATGTCGAGACAGTCTGCACTTACAAGTACTTGGGGGTACACCTCGACAATAAACTGGACTGGTCTACTAATTCAGATGCACTCTACAGAAAAGGACAGAGCAGGCTGTACTTCCTCAGGAGGCTGAGGTCTTTCAATGTCTGCAACAGACTCCTGCTGATGTTCTACCAGTCTGTTATGGCCAGTGTGCTGTTCTATGCTGTGGTATGCTGGGGTGGCAGCACTAGGAAAAGAGACAATGGGCGTCTGGACAGACTGGTGAGGAAAGCAGGGTCTGTGGTGGGCATGGAGCTGGAGTTTCTAACTACAATAGCTGAGAGGAGGACCCTGAGCAGGCTGCACTCCATACTGGACAACGACCGCCACCCCCTACACACCATCATCATCAATCAGAGGAGTTTGATCAGCGACAGACTCCGGTCCCTCTCCTGCAGGACAGACAGGCTGTGGAGGTCATTTGTCCCCAGGGCCATACAACTGTATAACAGCACACAGAAGGAGCTGAGCATCATGGACTGGAGTGCTTGAGCACACACACACGCACACACACACACACACACACGCGCACATGCTGTCCCTGGTGGTGACTACTATACGACTATGGACAGCAATACACTGCACTACCCTGATAACTACTGCACTAAAGGACCCTTCTATAACTACTGCACTAAAGGACCCTTCTATAACACTGGACAATTTTACTGGGACACTGTAATCTATCTACCACAAAGCACCTTATCACAACACTTGTTTACCTCGTGGAATTCTTATTACCTTACTTATTATCATTACAATGTTTTTTCTTCCCTCAGTTCAGTGAATGTTGTATTATGCAGACGTGTGCAATAGGTTTGATCTGTTTTTTGCAATATGTATTATGTGTATGCTACTGGACACCTTAATTTCCTTCGGGATCAATAAAGTTACTCTACTCTACTCTACTCTACTCTACTAAAACTTAATTGTTGCCGTATGGCAACAACATGCAGTTATTGAACAGCAGTGTGTCCATTTACCTAATTGAAATGTAATAGACTAGCATGAAGTAGGGGTATATGATTAGACTATATGTACATTGTATTTACATTTATGTATTTATGTATGTATGTATATATGTATTTTTTATGTATTTATGTATGTGTTATATATTTCATTTATAGTACATTTACATATTATGTAAATTTATCCTGGAGTTTGCGTTTACATATTACATTCGGTACAATAATATTTACATTTTCATTACACATGAAATACAATATTAGTTATAGATTGAAAAGATATTTTAAATATTTGCACATGTAAAGTGTGAAAATGTGATATTGGTAATTTAAACTGTAAGCTGTTATACATATATAATCTATATTTTCTTGTAGAGTACTCTTATATATGTTTTATCTGTAGGACATGGATCCATAATTTTTCTACGGGAGAGAGAGAAAGAAAAGGGTGATGTTAGCTCTTCCAGAAGTGAGGATGAGCTAGTTGACAGTGATGAGGATGAGGAGATGGAGGTCCAACTGAACTTGAATGACACAGATAGTTCAGACTCAGAATCAGATCCAGAGAGAGAGCCAGAGTCAGAGCCAGAAACAGAGGAAACGGGTAGAGGTTTGTGTGTGTGCGTGCGTGTGTGTGTGTGCGCACATGTGGGCGGGTGAGAGAGAGCGAGAGAAAGATGGAGGGAGGAACAGTAAGAGACATGAGAGTAATAAAAATGTGTGTGTGTGCAATTTGCATGCAATCCCACAGAAGGCGCAGATTCCTCTCCTTGATTTCAAGGCAACAGTCGCCTCCTGTTTGTGCCTGGAAGGCAAGGTCAGCAAAAAAAGGAAGGGGAGGCCCCTCCAAACTCTTGTGCCACCCAAAGAAAAGAGGTGTCAAGACCTGCATTCCTCCAACTCCAGTCCGTAAGGACAACACAGGTCACTGGCCCTTGCATACCAGTGAAAAGAGTCGGTGCAAAATGCCTGGATGCAAGGGAATTGTTCGCACCGATGCTCGAAATGCATGGTGGCCCTCTGCATCACTACAGAGAGAAATTGCTTTTTAGATTTCCATACCCTCTAAGCTGATACAATTAATACGCATAGTAATGGGAGGTGATTTTATTTCAGTTCAGTTATCATTCATTTACTGTTTAAAGTAGTAGCAGAGTGTTCCTTTTTCAGTAACTTACCCAAGTTATGATATTTTAATTAAGTTCTACATGTATTTACTGTTTGATTTTATTTCAAAAATGTGTTTTTCCATTTTCATTCCTAAAATAAAATGAAAACATCTCTTCATTACCTTGTTCCTCGTGCTGATGTTTTCCTGTTAAAATTAAATTCTATATCAGCAGCAGTAAAACAATAACCTATAAGTGTAAATAGACTAAGTATATATAGATGCAATGAATAATTTCTACTAATTTCATAAACTTTGGTTCTCATCTAGAAACTTTTGTCTTTGTGTGTTGATTTATAGGCAAGATTTTTCTATTATTACCAATACCAGAAAAGTGAAAATTAGTTGTATTTATGCAATATTAGTAGTTTACACATTTGATTATTCATATCAATAAATACAATTAAAATTTCTGTGGAAAAGGTTTAGTAATCAAAGAAAAATGTGATTTCACGTCACTTTCCACGACTGCGCATTGTTGCCATATGGCAACAATTTACCAACTACCCCCCTTTAAACTTTTTTTCGATTAAAAAAAAAATCCATTATTTAACCTATTTTAACACTAAAACAGCATTTAAACATTTTTTTAATGTAAATATAATAATTCATGCAGTACAGGGTTAAGCCAAACTGCCAAACGAGTTGCAAATATCCTAGATCAATTGTTCTGCTACAATAACGGCCTTTTTAGATTCTAAACTGCATATTTCTCACCTCGTTTTGTGAAATCTGAGTGATACAACGTCAAAGAACTAAGATATTTAAAATGATCGAGGGTTTCACGACATTCGGTCATGTTGAATGCAGTCGAGACCTTCAAACAAAGTTTGTTAGGTGAAACTAAGCACTCAGAAGTGTAGTTGCAAACCTCAGTAGTTACCAACGTGGTTGCGAATGTTCGTGTTTTGGGAAACGCCTGTGTCGGTCGCACCATGTTGGCACTATGTTGGTTTACGTTTACTATGTTGAGACGCCATAGCCAGGCTAGCACCACAATACCTCCCCTTAATGTTGTAGTTCACTATACTACTCCGTCAGGCAACTCTCCTAAGGCTCTGGCTTGCCAGGGGTCCGTTTCCCAAAAGCATAGTTGCTAACTTTGATAGCAACTTACTTGGTTCAAACTGTGCGACGAAACCGTTTCTCAAAACCTACGTTCGTGTGAACCAACATAGTTTAAACCAACAAATCAATCCAGAAAAGCAGGCGGCCTCTTGGTAATTTATTAAGTGAAGCTAATCATACTGAGTGTTGCATTGCTGCTGGTCAGGCTACATGTTTTTCATATAACAGACATCCACAGACATGCTCAGACATTTATATTGTCCACCTCAATGGCTGTATCTGTGTTTTCCCCCATTATATCAAAACAAGTTGTGTTATTAACAGATAAATTGATTTTATCCTGCCTCATTGAGAAAAGGGTTTATAGTTTTGAAAAAGGAGTTATCTTCCATGGATGGCATTATACTTGTTGATTACATTTCTAACATATCTCCCCTGATTGTGTAGTGAAGACTTACTGAAAGAAAGCACAGTATGGCTACGTCAACACTAAACAAAGCAGGGGAAGAAGAAAAACGTGCAGCCTCAATGGTCACGTCTTTTTCCTTGATTTGTTTTTATATAAATTACACGCGGCATTTATTTGGAACCGGCCTTTATTTATTAAAATATACACCTGCACCCAGCATTTAAAGGGAACCCGGCGATTAATTGGAACTCAGCTATTATTTGGTATTTTACGGTAATAATTATGTGCTGGGATTGGGAAATTTGCATATTGCTACCAAGCACACTTACAATGACTGGTTCCCTCGAAGTATTACACAATGTCATTTGGTCATAATGCCTTTGGTAGCCTTGTCAATGTACTTAATTTGATAATACACATTAAAAGTGGTTTCAGCTGATCAAAGCCTTGATGAAGTTGCCCTCTCTCTGTTTGCTTTCATGCCCTGCATCCGAATACCCTTACTAGCCGCCTGCATAGTAGCCAAAAATGAGGAAGCCACGACCTAGAACATCCGAATACCTTAGTAAGCTTTCAGTAGTAGGCGAAGCCGGCCCAAAAGTACCCGGATGGCTTGCTATTTCCGTTAGTATTTTGCAGTGTGCAAGCGAACTACACTACGCTATCCCAGAAGTCACCGGGAGGTTGAAAACCGTAGAAGAACAACCAAAAACTTCCCGCTCGTTAAAAGTAACCAAGATGGCGGAGACTCCGGTCGCTTGTCTGACAGTGTACAAATGTGCACTTCATTAAATAAAAGCAATGTAAATAGTTGTTCACGTCACAAATGCACATAAATGTTGAGGTTATCTGATAAAATGCAGCTAACCGTTTGCTACAAGCTGGCAAAACCATGACGTTAATGTAAACATCCGGGTCAGAGGACGGGCAAGTTGAGTTTAGGTGTAAGTGAAACAAATAATTTTGCAAAAGGTTAACAGAAATATTAGGAGTATCTTTGAAATGTAATGTATTAGCCAAATACTTTTTCGTTTTTGTGGAATGAACTGTAACCATACAACTATTTTGAGGAAAACATAAAGCTAGGGATATACTCGCCGCGTGCAGAAGTGCGCGCGCAAAAGTAACGTTACAGCGCCGCGCGCCCATATATACTTCATTCCACACACACGGCAATCCTCTCCTCGTCAGAGGTGTAAAATGTCACAGTAGTTCGGGAACCTTGGGTGTCAGAGGAGTGAAACATGACTGAATTGCAGGTTTACATCATGATTTGGGAATTACACTGGGTAAATCCGAAAAGGTTTGAGTCAGTGTGTATATTTACAGTGTTTTCAGCTTAATAAGACCTTATGAGTGATGATAGGATAAGGCAAAAAGTTAGCTTAATAAACGAACTGCAGGTTTGCACCTAAGTTGGTTTGTGGATAAAACTGAACAAAATCCTAAAAGTTTTTAGTCAGTGTTTGTATTTCGTGTGAGTTTCCAGTAATATTAGCTGATTGGTAGCAATGGAAAATACAGGTTTCGGGTGGTAGTTACTAGGCTAAAGTTAAGCTAGGGATATACAGTGGTCCCTCGTTATTCGCGGGAGTTACGTTCTAAAAATAACTCGCGATAGGCGGAATCCGCGAAGTAGTCAGCTTTATTTATTGCAATTATTATAGATGTTTTAAGGTTGTAAAACCCCTCACTACACTTATACACTTTTCTCAGACAGGCAAAGTTCACACTTGCAAACATACAGCACTTCAGAGTCACACAGCTAGCAGTGGAAGATTTATGTAAATTTTACAAGCTGAGCGCATTCTGTACTGTACAGGAGATTGCATGCACTAAAAAAATCCGCGAAACAGCGAGGCCGCGAAAGGTGAATCGCGATATAGCGAGGGACCACTGTATAAGCACACAGATAAACAATTTAGCAAAGTGCAAGAATACAACCACGAAAACGAATACAACCATGAAATACGAAAACAACCACCACCAGACGTTGAAGCTTACCTTGAATTCTGGGGAGTGCCATTTGAATGACTGAACGACATGGTCATCGGACCTGATGTAACATTCAAAAGCTGAGGACGACCATCTCCCCAGCCTTTGAATTGACTTCGGAGGTATACCACGTTCTGCTGCTGCTGTAGCAGCAGCGCCAATACGAAACGAGTGGTTTGTATAGACCGAGAGGTGGGCGAGGCGGGCGAAAAATTGAGCTCTGCTGAACTTTATGCAAATGAAGAGCGGTGTTTGCTGAGTTTGCTGACCAATACGTTACACATAGCAAACAATGACGGATTCCTCCAGTAGGAACACAAACATTGAGAGATGTCACAGGTAACACCATGAACAGTGACCATATGAAAAGTGACGAAAACGACCACCACCAGACGTTGAAGCTTACCTTGAATTCTGGGGAGTGCCATTTGAATGACTGAACGACACGATCATCGGACCTGATGTAATATGAGGACGACCATCTCCCCAGCCTTTGAATTGACAGCAGCAGCGCCAATACGAGAGATAAACATTTCAAAAAAGCTACTCAGGGTTGGACAGCCAAGAGTGGACACGCTACACCACTGTTAAGATTACGAAGACAAAGATATAATGGCCAAACCACTGTTAAACTACCGCACCTGGGACAATTAGCCTGCAGAGATAAAATAAGTCAGTCAGTTAACAACACTGCATGCATGAGTCATGGAATGAGTACCTCAATGTCGGAACAGAACCTGAGCGAAATGTTTGTGATGTACTGAAATGCTCAATAAATAACCCATCAACCTAGTCAGTAAGGGCGAAAACATGGCATCCGGTGCAAAGATTGCGTTGGAAAATGAAGGGAAAATTACTGCAAGAGCCCCATAAACACCACATTAAGCAGCTGCGAATGAGAATGCTTAATAAATGCTACACTGAATTGTCGGGGAGTAAATAATTGGTTTCCATCAGTATGCAAAGAAAATTGCAGAGCTTTAATACAAAACATTTTCATCATTTAACTATTAGCAGAACAAAATGCTTGTGCACACGGGGAAGTACATTTGACCTTGAAAGAGAAGAACGACATCGGTCCATCCCACTAACTGAATTGATCCGTCCACAACGGAACATTCACGTCAAGCATGATAGCTTCGGGGCAAACAGATTGGGCCATCCACGTGGATCATAGGTAACTGTTGAAGCATACAGCTTGTAAAGGTTGAACAGATTAACAAACAACAATAAAACCCACGAGACACCATCTATGTAAGCATGTCTCTCTGCAGATTAATTTAGACCTCATATTAGTGTGTCGATAGCACATTTTCCTAGCTAGCAAACGAAAGCATCAGGACTTCTACCGGGTAGAAACTAGCCCCCATAGAACTTGACTATGGTCAGATGATTTATAGGAAGCTAACCTGGAAAACAGCACCTAAGTAGGCTACTGGTTACAACGAAATTCACCCACATGACAACTTTCACACTCTAACATGTTTGTACGAGCTTACTTTAAACAAATACGGTCAACAAGTAATCCGTGTTAGACTGATATTCCCATTTTGACTGATATGAAGCTAACCGGAACTAAGTTGCATATTAGCAACTATGTGAGTTAGCCTGCAATAACAGGACATTGCAAACGAATTTGGCCGTCAATGTACATATCCCAAGCATCAATCAGTTATGTGAGAAGAAAACTTCGAAACCAGACGCTGAAAATACATTTGGTATCCCTCTACACAAGCAGACCTCGTCAAGTAGAAGCATGGTAGCATAGTAGCTAACAACCTTAGCGAAACCTGCAAAGTATCACTGACGAGACAGGTAGTACGACGCTAACGAAACATGAGCTAATCGCTAGCAAACACTGTTAGCTACTCAACATTTTAGCGTAGTTATCATCATTTATCAGACTGCCAAAAGCATATGTGGTAATTTCTGTAAGTGAACCTGTAGGAGTCTGAAAGTCTGTGTGACAGGAATAGAATGTGTGTGTGTGGCATACTGCAGACTCGGCAGGAGAAAACTGCTGACAGAGAAGAACCATTACCTAGGTGTATGCTATTTGGGAGACACCCTTGTAAGGATAACAAACTGGAAGTTCACTGTGTCTGAATTTGGACACTAGTTAACATGATACTGATGTGTTTAGTTTAAAAGGAGTCAGAATGGAGCTGAAAGTTAGGATGGCTAGGAGATGCTTCTGTTGCAGTCAGCTTCCTCTCGATGAACACAAATAAAGACCTGTGAACAGTAAACTTCCTCCTTGACTATTTCTCTGAGAAAACGACATATTTGGCGTCACGAACGGTTTGCGTTCTTTGATTGGGCCCATTTTCCTCTTGAGACGGGAAGCCTTTGCTTCTGTACTGATTGGCTTGGGTAAGTTAATAAATTAATGTAATTGGCTATTAAGAAATTTTGGGTCCACCGCCCCACGAACTTGTGTGGGAAATAGGAAATGTTCAGCAGGATTTTTTTTCTGTTCATCTTTGTCTTCATCGATAAAACATCAGGTCAAATAGAAGAGGATTTTGTTATTTGTCTGTGGTGCATCCACAGGCTGATTGCAGGTCCTTTTCATGTTGCATGACTCAATATTGTCTTATGTTTTGTCATCTAACTTGCTTCACAGGTTTTAACTGTGTTTTTGTTGCATTGTCGGTGTCATTGTCTTCAAGTAAAGTCCTGTTTGCAGTATCCTTTATTTGCATGTGAAAGGATATTGTGCTTGTCAGAGGCCACGTATCTCATAGCTTAGTTTAAAATAGGATCGACAGAGGAGACGTGGGCCACAAGTGTAAAAATGAATAATGAGATAAGCGCTAGCCCACGGCTGGGTTTGTCGTGGATGTAGGGTTCCTAATTAATCTGTCATTCGTGCATGCTAATTGTTGGCACGACTCTGCAGCGTCCCACGGCTATGGTCCCTATGAGGAATGGCTTGCCTCACAAGCCCATAGTCTCGGAAACATGGCCTGTAGAGGGCGTAGCCTCGTCGGGCCGGAAGAAAAGAAAACCCCTAATGTCTTCGTAATAAATGTGTCTGAATGACGAGACTGTTTTTCGTGATGCGAACGTTTTGCTCATAGAATGAATGATTTGTGTTTAATATGAGCGTCAAATCTTTATGAGTAAGGAAACTGTGCTTTTGTGAAGCATGGCACCTTACACTGTAACTGTATTTTTTGTTTTAATATTTGTATTCCCTGCCTCTAGAGTTTGAGATATGCATCTTGTCCAGTTGGGATGCTTGAGAGGCTACATTGATGCCTGTCTGGTGTGAAAGTGTCGTCTCCTGTGTCCTGGCCAAAGGCGCCTATGCTTGCGCGTGTGCCCTTTGGATGGTCAACTGTGTGTCTAACTTGGGATGGAATGATTTCTGTGTCGCCTCAGGTCTGTGGTGCTGAGTATGGTTCAGTTGTTACTGCAGAACAGCTGTCATTTCTTTTTTTAGCGCCCCATGCATGAAGAGTGACTAATCATTCAGGGTGAAGTAACTTTTTTTTTTTTTAAGATGCTAGCCATTTAATGGGTCCAGCTATTTCTTTATCAATGCATAGCTGGAAAGTGGGGAGATGGTGAAGCAAATATTGACCTATATATATATACAATATATATAAGAAATAAAAATAATAATAACAAGAATAAGAAAAGAGCTTACAATATAAAATATGTTGTAATAGTTTTAGTTGTTTATTTTAGATTTGTAAAATGGACAGATTTGAAGAATACCAGAGCTATTCATTTGCTATGAGTGGGTAATTAATATCTCCAGACTAACCTTTTTGTGTGTGCTCTTATATAGGCATAGCGAACAAGGTGACATCTTTGTAGGTTGTTTTGTGGATGACATGATAGCAGTTGTTAAAATTAGTGTATAAGAGAGTTGATGCTGCTTGAGCAAGTGATGCATAAAAATGAGTGGTTTGAAAGTAAATTTGAAAAAATAAATGTTAATGGGAAAAGTGTACAAAAGGACTGTGATCCATGACCAAAATGGGAACATTGGATCTTAGGATTTTTGTACAATTAGAAGGATGTAGTGGCTTGTTTGGGCCATGTTGAGAGTTTGACTTAATTGATTTATACAGCTATAGAAATATATATATATATATATATATAAGAATGTTTGGTAAAACCATGACTGATGAAGATTTGTGTGCACTTTCTGTACAGCGTATGTGGGGGCATGTGCCAGAGGACGCTCAACTGACAGTTTAATGCAGGATCAGAATGACACCAATGTTGAGAATTTGCATAGTTGCATCGCCGATGGCACAGGTGAACACGGGTGAGGTAATGTAATGCTATATAGGCTCCGTTATTATATGATAAAATGAAAAACACCCTTGGTAAATTAAGGGATGTGAACACATATAAACAAAGATTGACACCATTCACGAAGGGTTTAGTTCAGAATATTCATTTGTAACATAAATGCCCATTATTGTTAAGGGTTCTGGTTTGCATTACTAGCCTTGGGGACATACTGACGCACAGGGTCTGATTTCACGTCGCCCCTCGCTTCAAAAAACGAGTATGGATTATGACATCTGAAGACCAGACTGAGGGCCAGACACTTGCTCTCGGGGACATTAAGTATTTGCTTGGAATTATTATCAGCAAGACGCTTTGACTGATGCATTGTACAAGCCTGACTTGGATCTGATAGTGGAAGATTCCGCTACTTGGACACATATCCTTCATGAAAAACTGTACCCGTGTCTGGGCTGCTTTGCGAGCTGCCTAGCCAAATCGTTGTCCAGCTACTGCACCGCTCAATATTGCGCTGAACTCATCATCATGTGTGCGTCTTTCTCATAGCCACAGTTCCAGCAGGGACCACCAACTGTGTGACAGCTGCACAATTCAGTGGCTATGGCCCTTCTCACAGAGGGCTAGAGGATGGATGCGCGGACAAGGCTTGCTCAAATGACCCCTCAGGATGTCCAGTACTGGCCTTGTGGGGGTGTGGACACTATTTCCTTCTCGTGCCCAAAACTCCAACAGACTGTCGCGGGGGTAGGCGGGGGTCGAATTCCAGTGGTCAGAGTCTCCAGTGGTATGTCATGTGAATTTTGATCCCATGGGGCATTATTGATTAGCTTTTGAATTAGATACAGTCTGTCAGGTAACTTAGGGACTAGATGAGGAACTACATATTTGTGCAATAATACAAGGACACACACTATCATTATTAGTTGATACTGGAGCCACTTACACTTACACTTATATATTTGTGTTAATATTTATATCCCACATATTAGGAAAGATGAGTTAGGAAAGGTCATTAGGACAAGTTTAATTGCTTCCATTTTCTGTAGTCACAGTTCAGGTAGGAACACATATCACAGTTATGCCAATATTGTTGTCTTCCTTAACCCTGTAAATCTTTTGGGCTGGGATGCACTGTGCAAAGTAGGTCTAAAAATAGAGTGTACATTTTAGGGGGTGTCTGTGGGCGGCCTGTGGCATATATGTCTCTATATGTCTTGAGAAGGTGTCTTGTTCTTTATCAGTGATGCGGTTTTATCAGATTTCTAATTAATGTTAGTATGTTGTAAAGTATAATGATTTGTCTTTTGTCCAGATGTTACTTTTAAGACATGTGATATAGCAACTAATCCAGCAGATAGGATTCCCCTGGATTATGAAGGAACTTTTCATGAATGTGTAGCAGATTCCTTAGGCTTTTCTAAATTATGGCCAGATTTAGAAAGTGAATCTCTTGAATCTGGTTTGGTGTTTTTTGTGGATGGTTCTAGCTATAATTATGACAATAACACATATGCAGGATTTAGTGTTATCCAGTTAAAAGAAGTAGAGACTTCTGTAATGTGCATTCCTTGTAAGCAACCGTGTTCAGCACAATTAGTAGAGTTAAAGGTGCTTACTGAGGCTTGTTTGTCAGCTGTGTAGTGTCTGTCATGTCCATGGTACAGATGGCTCTCCAATTCAACATTTGGATGAAATATAATTGTTATTAATTGCTATGATGTAACCTGTTCGTTGGCTATTTGTAAGTGTCAGGTGCATGAAAAAAGGGAAATGATTTAATTACATGAGGCAATGCCTTCGCAGATGAAATAGCAAAGAATGCAGCATTAAAGGCTAGAGAGTTTGATTCACTATGCAAACAGGGAATGATGCTTGAACAAGTCATTAATTGCTCAATCCATGTGTTCTTTAAAGAAACTCCAGATGTTATATGTTGCAGAATTAGGTCCAAAGAATGGTCGCCATGTACAACTTTGGCAGACTCCTGGCGTGTATTAGATAAGGTAAGATGACGTATTAAAAGACAGGTGCTACATGCTGATTGGACGATGGTTAATTGATGACGTGCATTACGTCTTCCTGGTAGAACCTCTCTTGGCAAGCATTTTTGACTCTGGCTCCACTCATTGTTTCCTGCCTGCATTTTGCTCCCTGGTTTCCCTGCTCTTTGTCGTGGTGTTTTGTTCGTAAGTCTTCGTTCCAGTGTCTGCTCCCTGCTTGTCTGTCTCTTGTGTTCCTGCCTTCAGTTCTCCCCGTGTCTTGCTTCCCGCTACCTTGCTCCTGCTCCCTGGTGACGAACTCGGATCGAACCGACCCACGCTCTGCTCTCCTGCCCCGGCTACGACTCCTGCCTGCCCAAAACTCCAACAGACTGTCGCGGGGGTAGGCGGGGGTCGAATTCCAGTGGTCAGAGTCTCCAGTGGTATGTCATGTGAATTTTGATCCCATGGGGCATTATTGATTAGCTTTTGAATTAGATACAGTCTGTCAGGTAACTTAGGGACTAGATGAGGAACTACATATTTGTGCAATAATACAAGGATCTAGGGTTAGTACTGTAACCATACAACTAGATTGAGGAAAACATTAGTGTTGAAGTGTTAGCCATTTATTTTGGTCTTTATGAGTGAAGAAGATGACTGAACCCATATGACTATGGTTTTAAGGTAGTTTAACCTTGTGCTACTGTGATATTTACAGCACAAAAAAACCCGACACCCTTTGTCTTTTAATATCAGACGAAATGTCTCTAATTCTCCGTGCCACAGTGTTGTGACACAGACAAACATTGGCGAAGTCTTGCTTATTCTCAGGACAAATGTTTCATCACACAGTCTTTAACAAATTTACCACCAGTAAAAGGTTTGCAGTGCCTCGTAGCTCCACGTTGCCACCTCGTAGCTCGCGTTTTGTGGCATTTTCATTTGAGGCTGGTAGTTATTAGGCTAAAGTTAGCTAAAACCAGAGTCGTCGTTTGCCTATTGTTTTCAATGGGCTGCAAGTTCCAAAAACAAATGAGATTCAGACACGGCAAAAGCACACTCGAAAACGCAGTGCCAAATGTGCACTGATGTGACTTTCTCACAGGCACGGCACGACATGGCGAGTGTAAAACAAGCTTTAAAGTGCACAGGCATTATTCTAGTCTAAACAGGGAAAACCGAGATCTAAGCCCATGGATTGGGATATTAAGCTAAGTTCAGTTCCTATCACTACAACTCAAGTGGCGTGCGGTGAGGTCTGTGGCAGGGTAGGCAGGGGCCATTCACACATGTAACTTCCATTAGTACACTCGCAAATGTTAATATATTTTCAAGATAATACTCCTACTAGAATATAATTGTTCTCATTTTGAGGTACACAGCCAGTCTAGCAGAACTTAACATTTAAAACAATATGTATGCCAGTATGCCTATACTACAGAAATCAGTTAATATTGGTAAATTCAGCTTAATCTTTAAAAGGGGAATGTGAACAAATACAAGAATATTTGTTGAAAAAACATGCAATTTAATGTGACATTTTAGCGTATATACACACCATCATTAATCAGTTTATCATGTACATGTTACAGACTGCAAAATGTGCAATATAAGCACACAGATAAACAATTTAGCAAAGTGCAAGAATTAGTTCAAAATAGTGTGAACTTGTTACACATTTAAGTAAAAAAAAAGGAACTTGTATTATGAATCTGAATTACAATTGAATTGAAATATAAATTGATACCTCTACACACTCTCAATTTAACAAAATTAAAGGAGAACTTCAGTGTAAAATGAAAATTGGCACGTTAAAACATCATACCGATTTGGTATGTGTACTGAGGAGCAAAATTTATTTAGCCTGTTGCATTCAGAGTTTAACTATTTTTTATCGTTTGTCCCAGAAGGCTAACAATGGAAGTGGCCTCAGACGAAGCATGACGTTGAAGTGTACACAACGTTTATTAATAAAATAGTTTTGACAGGCAGTACCTTGCTGTAGTTTCTTGTTGCCGCCATGATGAAAGTCCAAACAGGTCGATTGTACTACCTCTTCTCCTATTCTTCCTGCTGGTTCGTGTTCCTCAATCGACTTGTGCAGACTTTCATCATGGCGGCGACGAGAAACTACAGCAAGGTACTGCCTGTCAAAACTATTTTATTAATAAATGTTGTGTACACTTACAAAGTTCTCAGTGCCTCGTTTTTAATGTCAGGACCTGTGTTGTACTACCGATGGAGTGTGGAGTTTCTTCGAGCTGTTTTAATGGTTTAAAAATAGCGTAGTCGTCATGCTTCGTCTGAGGGCACCTACCACTTCCATTGTTAGCCTTCTGGGACAAACGATAAAAAATAGTTAAACTATGAATGCAACAGGCTACATCAAATGTGCTCCCCAGTACACATACCAACTCGGTATGATGTTTTAACATGGCAATTTTCATTTTACACCAAAGTTCTCCTTTAATATAAATCCTGGCTTTGTGTGGATTTGTAAAAATGAAATAGGCTGTAAGTGCAAAACGGTCACAAACTTGTAAAATAAAGACAACACAATGCTCCCTCTTTATATGTTTGACAGTAGGTAATAGACTACCTTCAAAAATATATCATCTAAATTCTAAATACATTTGAATAATAATGACAACAAAACATTATGAGCCTGCAAAATAGGCATACTTAAATTAGGCAACACGACTGTAAAAGTGCACCAATGGACACAAGGGGAAAGTGCACTACTGTAAATGTGCATTAAGGAACAGCACTTGCCTAAATGCAGGCTGTATAGATTTGTAAAAATGAACAAGACATGAACCATTATATACTTGCAAAATAGGCCTAATTAAGTTAGGCAACACTACTGTAAACGTGTACCAAAGGACAGCACTTGCCTGTAAATGCAGGCTTTATGGATTTGTAAAAATGAACAATGAACAATTAAATGTAGAGAACACTTAAATGTGAATCAAGTCCTTCAGGATCTCACGGTTTTCCTGAACCTTTGCTTTATGCACGGACACTTGATGTTGGATGTGTGCACTGGATCGCTCGTGTTTGGCTAAAGAACTGGGCAGATTGTTGAAGTTGGTGTAGCCAGCACATACCCACACGTTATCCCAACACTATGACTGACAGAGAAGGCGGTGTTGGGCCGGCACACGTGGTGCGGCTGAAGAGCTCAGTCCGGATTTTGGTTGCTGCCGACGCGTCCACCGAACAGAGGGCGCGGTTCGGCAGGGTTTTTGTTGTAGTTTCGGTGCTGTGGGAGCTGTTCGGTCTGGACCCAGAGGAAATCTACTGCTTCCAGGATTTCTCTTTGGCAGACTTTATCACCTTCCAGGACCTGCAGCTCTGCCAGCGTTTCATTGTGGCTTGGGAGGAAAGGAAGGAGCACCACCTGCTGGGAGGCCTCAACCTGCGTCCCCTCCACCATGACAACTTTGTGCAGCTGGTGGTGCACATGTACAATCCCTATGTCCTGGACGCAGATGTAGAGGCCTTCCTGGCTCGTCACATTGTGTTTGTGAAGGGGGTACTCGCCTGAAGGACAACTTTGGGATCTGGACCGGGAAGCGGAGGTACGCCGTCAGGCTGCTCCCAGACCCCGCCAGGCTGGGTGAGTTTCTTCACCCGCCTGGCTGCTTTTCCATCGGGCCTGACCAGGGCTTCCTCACATATCCCAGCCAGCCGCTTTACTGCAGGAGGTGTGGGGGCCTTGGGCACATGAAGGCCACGTGTAGTGGTAGCCGCTGCTTGTTCTGCGGTGAAGAGGGCCATGCTGCAGACCGGTGCCAGGGTCCCTGGCGATGTTACTTGTGTGGCTGTGAACCCCACCTCCGGATGGTCGGGAGACCTGCTGGTGGTGCCGGACACCCCTGAGGAGGTGCTATGTGCCCGGGACGCATCGGCAGGTGAGACTGTGGGGCAGGGTTCCGAGGGGGGGGTTGGTCACGGGACTGCGGTTTCCCCGCGCCTCGCTCGCCTGCGAGGGGCCCGGGCAGCCCGGAGGACTCGGCTGGGTAGCATTGCAGGCGGACTGACAGTGACTTGTACCCTTTTCATGGACGACGTGACATCGGCCCAAAGAGCACTTTACTTGACTGACTGGTACAGGAGGGCCTCGGGCACTAAGCTTAACAGAAGCAAGTCCGAGGACCAGCTCTTTGGGCCGTGGGGTGACGTTGGACCAGATTTGAGTGTAGATTTTAAACAAAACGACATTTTTAGGAATAAAATTTGACGAAGAGGGTGGTGGACGGGGCAACTGGACTGACGTGTTAGGGAAAGTAAGGCAACGACTGGGGTTGTGGGGACTGAGGACTTAAATTATGGACGGCAAGGTTTTAATAATAAAAGCTGTGATTTTACCCTTGCTTTTATTGTTGTGTTCCATTTTTAGTCCCCCCAGGTCTTTTATCCTTGCGGTGGAGAGGGCAGTGTTTTATTTCGTGTGGGGGTCCAAGTGGGAGAGACTGAGGAGGAAGGTTGTGAAGAAGAGGAAAGCAAATGGTGGAAAAGGCCTCCAGGACCTCCACCTGTTTTTAGGATCCATGTTCACTGCCCTCCATATCAGATACACGATGGCCCCATCCAGAAAACACAAAACATCAGCTATGCTGAGATTCTGGATGGGGTCTTACCTCCGCAAGATAAAAGTTTTAACCCCTTTTCTTAAAAGTACAGTTTCTTTTTTTTTACCTGCCCCAACACTGTGTTTTTATTGAAAAGTTTTTAAAGAAATACAGCTTGAAGGGGCAGGATGTCGCCATTTTATCAAATTCTAAATTGATTGTCTTCTTTGTGCAGGACCAGGAGGAAGTGACCGCCGTTCCCGGCCTCACTCGAGAGGAGGCCAAAGAGGCTTGGAGGAACACAGCCCACCCCACCCTCCAGAACAAGCTGAAGGATCTGGCGTGGATGGCGCTTCATGAGGTCCTCCCGGTCAGAGCCGTGATGCACTTCCGGGGCACGGCCCGGGATCCCATCTGCCCGCAGCCCGGGTGCGGCCACCCCGAGACTGTGCAGCACGTGCTCTGAGAGTACAGTGTGGCGAAGGACCTTAACAGCGTGAAAGCAGCTCTGTGGACCTCCCGCAACCTGCTGGTGGGGATGCGCATTACGGTGCTTCTGCCAGCGCTCAGGCGGCTGGTCACATCTACGCGGCAGGAGGCGCCGGGCGTCGCCAACCGGAGGAGGGGGCCAGGGTCACACGCAGGAGAGTCTGGACCCCCACAGCTGCTGGCTCCCACAGACGCACCCCCAACAACACCAAGGGAAGGAGCAGCGGGCGAAGGGGGGGGGCCTGCGCTGAAAGCATCCGCGCTTGCCTCGCTTTTCTGGGGAGTGGGGTGGAGCTAGCTTGATAGTGGCTCACCCTGGTCCTGCACAACAGAGTCTTTTATTTGGATTTTATTGGACTCTATTCTATTTATTCATTAATTTAAAGGATTCTGGATTTTTAACACTTTTACATGGACGTTTACACACAGACACACAGGCACATTGGTTTTAGAAAAGGGAAAACTATTTATTTTTGTGAAAAGAATGTGTGGCACAAACTGTGAAAGCCTTGTAAAACTTGTAAAAACTTGTGGAAAATCTGAAAAGAAAATATTGAAATGTAAATCAATGAAAAAAATGAAAATTACATGAAATGGTGACAATTTTTTTTCGAAAGAGGAAGGCGGTGTTGGGCCGGCCCACGTGGTGCGGCTGAAGAACTCAGTGCGGATTCTGGTGGCTGCTGACGCGTCCCCAGAACAGATGGCTCAGTTCGGCAGGGTTTTCGTTGTGGTCTCGGTGCTGCGCGAGCTGTTTGGCCTGGACCCGGAGGAGGTGTACTGTTTCCAAGATTTCTCCTCGGCTGCCTTCGTGGACATCACCTTCCGGGATCTGCGGCTCTGCCAGCGGTTTGTTGCGGCTTGGGAGGAGAGGAAGGGGCACCACCTGCTTATACGCGGACGTTGCTCGGCCCAAGCGCATGAAGGAAGGGGTCGTGGTTGCCGACGCCACCATTGTTAGCAGTTTGGCTAACGCGGTAGCGAAGGGACCGCATGGCGCGGAGGCGGCGCGAGATTCCCCTCCGCAAGCTGCTGGTGGTGGTGCGGTTCCTGTTCCCCTTGTGGAAGCGCCGGCAGTTCCACTTCCCGATCCCTTGGCGGCCCCCCCTGGTGATGCGGAGGGGGGGTCAACTGCCGCGGCGACGGAGATGACCGAGCTCCTCGCCCTCTCCAGCTGGGGCGACAGCGATCGCCTGCGGGCTGGGGTTGGGGAGCTGAGGGGCCCGGGCAGCCCGGAGGACTCGGCTGGTTAGCATCGCTGGCTTGGTTTTGTTTGTTCGCATAATGGGATTGTTAAGGGTTCACTCTTTAAATGTCCAGGGGTTGCGCATGCCTATGCGCAGGGCTGCTTTTTTTCTTTCTTTGCAGGATGGGGGGTTTGATGTGTTGTTTTTACAAGAGTGCCTGTGGGGGCACCCTCCAGGAGGGCTGGACGGGGGGGCCTTCTGTGTGGGGGGGAGGAAATGTGCGGGCGGATGGGGTGGGGATTTTGTTTCGGGGCTGGAAGTTTACCATGCACGTGGTGTGGGAGGTGGTGGCCGGGAGGGTTTTGTGTGTGGATGTGGGGCGGTGAGGGGTTCAGCTTTGCCTGATTAATGTTTATGCTCCCTACGATCCTGGGGAGAGGAGGAGGGTTTTCGCCGAGGTGGCGCCCCTGCTGCACACATCCAGGCTGGTCGTGCTGGGGAGTGATTTCAACTCCTCCCTCGACACGGCGCCTTCCGGGGACTTGGGGGGACTGGTGGGGGGGCTCCCGCTGGTGGACGCCTTCTGGGTGGTGGGTGACGGCTCCCCCGGTTTCACGTGGCGGAACTCGAGGGGCCACTTTGGCAGTGGAGGGCCTCCTGTTTGGGGCGGCAGTCAGTGCACGGCAGCCCCACGGAGGTGTTTTTTAGGGCCCGATGGGGCGTCCGCTCGGCCGCCTTGCGGCAGCAGCAGATGGAGGGGCGTGATCCGGCAGAGAGTGCGTGGGCGGAGCTGTTCCCCGGGGAGGGGTGGGGGTTTTGAGTGTGTGGTGTGTGCGTGAGTCAGCGGGGTTTGGGTCATTGTGGTTTGGGGGGGTGGGGTATTTTGTTGGGAATCGGGGGGGGTACAGGGGTTTTGTTGTCTTGCTCTGCCTTGGTTTGCCTTGA
This sequence comes from Coilia nasus, assembly GCA_027475355.1. NCBI lineage: Eukaryota > Metazoa > Chordata > Actinopteri > Clupeiformes > Engraulidae > Coilia > Coilia nasus. The sequence goes on along the minus strand of CM050201.1, from coordinate 3,285,163 downwards.
CTAGTTTTTGGTTTGCCTTTTTTGCTTTTGCCTTGCTGTATCTTTTGTTCTGTGCCTAGTGTTACAGGGGGGGATTTGCTTTGATGGGGTTGTGTTGGGGACTGTGCTTGTGTGTAATGCGGGCACAGGGGGGTTTGACTGTGTTTGTTTGGGTTTGTCATGTCTTGCCTTGTATTGTACACGTTCTGGTTACAATAAAGATTAAAAAAAAAAAATCTATTCTTATCAGTTTAATATCTGATACGTCCCCTACCCGGGGACCATATATTATTATGACCGCCACTAGCGAAGCTAGCGAAAGCGGTCATTATAGTGTTGCCGCGACTTTTTTCCCTTTTTTTTGTTTTTTCCAGCAATTTTCCGTCAACGGTTTCCGGGACACTGGAAGTCAGGGGGACATGAATCTTTGTAGGCATGTAGCCCTAGAACTTCTTCAGCGAATAGAAGCTTTTGGCCACCAAGGGCCACCCCCCCGCTGTGCCAGTGTCCGTCAAAGAGGGGGAGACCGGCAAAAGTTTCTGCTGAATAACTCGATGAACGTTTCACCCAACGACATAAAATTTTTGTGATATGTCGGTGTTACAGAGACGTATCGACCCAGTCCATAAACACTCACTTGAAGCATAGCGCCACCTAGTGATAAGGGTAAATGCAAAAATTGGGATTTTGAGTTGCTAAGACCTCTAACATCACAGCACATGCCATACAATTTGGTCCATAGGGGGCGCTGTAATTGTAGAAAATGTCATTTTGCCTATTATCTAGACAATGCTAATGTTTACAACAACTTTTTTTTTATCGTGAAATCTATTGACCCTACCGCATTGAAAGCACTGGTCGACGCCCACTTCCAACAAAAACAATTTCCGTGAAATTTTAACATTGCGAAAACGAATCTGAACGAACTCGTCATAGGCCGTTCATGTGAATCTCACCAAATTTGGTATATTTCATCTACAGACAATGCTGACAAAAAGTTATCAAAGGATTTATCTTGAGATAAACCGTTTCGAAGTTACACGTCAATGAACATTTAACACGTAGCTTAAAATTTTTCAGAAGTCCATGTCTTGGCTTTTAATTGCTGAAATTTGGTCAATGTTGACATGCCATCTCTAAACAGCTTTCTTTTCATGTGTACTCAATTTTGTGACATTTCGTCATAGGGGGCGATTTTCTTAAATAATTCGTCAAGAATTTTGCCCAAGACAACGATTTTGTGTTAGTATGTCAGTGTTACAGAGGCGTATCGGCCCAGCCCATAAACACTCACTTGAAGCATAGCACCACCTAGTGATAAGGGTAAATGCAAAAATTGGGATTTTGAGTTGCTAATATCTTGGGATAGGTGGGAACTGCACAAAATACGTCATGCATGATCAGCACAAAGACCTCTAACACCACAGCACGTGCCATACAATTTGGTCCATAGGGGGTGTTGTAATTATACAAAATCTCATTTTGCCTATTCCTTTCACAAATCACTCCTACACACTATACAAACACACACAATGTCATTCATTCAAAACCCACATTCATGCCCACTTCCAGAAAATCATTTCCACACAAATTCTCACCTCACAACACTGCTCTACCACACACTCATAATACCAACAGTTCCCACATCTCAATACACTGCGGCGGTCATATCACGCTATGCGGTACGCTATGCGGTACATCTAGTTAAAGTGTACTCCATCTTTGTTTGCTTTCAAATTTTCCTCTGTTTTCTTCCTAAAAAAAAAAATACAAAAAAAAAAAAAATATATATATATTTATCCTCTTCATCCCGTACAAATCTTTCGCCTTTTACTAAAGATTTCCGTGGAGGGGAACGCCTCCGAGTTGAAGGTATTTTTGGAGGCTCTGCTTCGGCGGAGCTGCGTCTTCCTGTCTAAAGTAAAGCGTCTTCTTCCTTTTTCTAGGTTTAGCACCTCCGCCCACGGCGCCGCCCTTTCTCTGCCAGGCCGGCAGCACCCCGGGGGGGCCGTGGCCGTTCCGGGTCCGTCCGCCGGGGGGCGCGCGGTGGTACGGCATCGCTTCTCGGCCTTTTGGCTAAGATCAAGTGTAGTATCTGTTCTTATCAGTTTAATATCTGATACGTCCCCTACCCGGGGACCATATATTAAATTGATTTTTGGAACAGGGAGTCGGAAGAGGGGCTTGCTCCGTCCGCTCCACGCATCGACCCGGTATTGCAGTGCCTCTGGGAACGGTGCACTTTCTTGTCGCTGTCTAAGGAAATTTGAAGTCTAAGCCTGCGTCTGACTGTGTGTGTGTTCGTTTGCATGTAGTGACGTGCTCCTTTATTTTATTTTATTGCTTTGAAGGATCTTTCCTCTCAGAGGAAAGTGTGTGTACTCCATGACCAATGTCCCTCTTTGTTTGCTTTCAGATTTCCTCTCTGTTTTTCCTAAAGAAATATATATATATATATATATAGATATACATTTTTATGTAGTGTGCTTCATAGTTTACACACCTTTTTGTTTGCTTTCAGATTTTCCCTCCATTTTTCTTAAAAAAAAAAAAAAAAAAAATGTAGGTGGTTGGCCCGATTAAGAGCGGCAGTAGCCACGCCTTTACAGTGTCCCGTCGGCGCGCTCACCCTCGGGGCCGCACCCGGCGCTTTTCAAGGCGTCCACGCCGGGGAGCGCTTGCTG